>CM022404.1:7231978-7351870 GCA_011833715.1 Carcinoscorpius rotundicauda
CGAGTCACTGTATAAAATATAGAATTGTCTTTTTTATTATGTCATGGATTTCTTTGATTACACATAAAAAAACAGTGTTTAAGGAATACGAAATTACCATTGAAATACGTTGTACTAATGTTGCATTCCATTAGTTAAGAGTAGTCAATACAAATGTAATAATGTTACAGGAAACCTTTTCCATATTATCTCAGGAACGAATTGGTTGCTAAGCAACTACTAAATCAGAAACGTCTCCATTGTTATTGTCGTTAATGTAACGGAAAACCTCTAGAAAAAAACGCCTATAATTACTTCCTTCTATTTGTTACACCACCAGGAAACTATTTTCAACCTTTCTGCCAAATAATAAAAAGTTTTTGCATCCTACACGTGTCTCTTAACAAAAAATACAACTTCCGACTATATGTGTAGAAACGTCTCGTTTGGGTTGAGAAAATTTTTTTACTTAGAGGAGCGAACAACGTTTCGACCTTCTTCGGTCATCGTCAGGTTCACAAAGAAAGAAAGATCTTACGATGACCGAAGAAGGTCGAAACGTTGTTCGCTCCTCTAAGTAAAATAAAAAATAAAAAATTTCTCAACCCAAACGAGCCGTTTCTACATATATATTTTTCTCATCAAGTGGGTTTTCTCATCATCACCGATTATAACTTCCGACTATGTATCACATCATAAAGCAATTTCTCGTACGTGTATGTCCCCCCCGCTTGGACACCTGTAAGTCTACGGTTTAAGAATGCTGAAACTAGGGGTTCGATTACCCTCGGTAGACACAGCAGCTAGTCCAACGTGGCTTTGCTATAAGTAAAACAAACAATCTTTCCATATATGGCACACCAAAGTAACAACATTACAGGTATCACAGGTCTATGAGCTACTTTTTTCACATGTGTCACACGACAAAGAAATTAATTCATCTATGCATCGCAAGGTAAACAACAGTTCTCTAATAACGCTTAGAATTTCTTAAGACTGACAAATAGCAATATTTTTAAATTGCCACTATTTTTAAACTACGCCATCTTTTTAATCAGATAAAACATGTTAAATCTATCTTCGTAAGTTTCGTTCACTGATTGTGAAACTTACGCACTCCACCTCAACGTGGCTGTGTTACTATTGTACAAATTTCGTGCAATGGATGATTTTTTTTTCCTCGCAACTCCACGCTCGTGCTATTTAGAAATTAAGTAAATTACCAGATGAGATCTCTGAGTATCAAGTGCAACATGCTAACAGTTCAAAATACAACATAGTGATAAGAACAGCACATGATAATATCTTTGTAAACCTATTTTGTCTTATCTTATAGAACCGCAGCTCCTCTGTTACACCTACACTCTTCTTTCATAATTCAGAAATTACTCCACCATATTTATCTGCAATCTATCACGTTGTTCACCGGTTATATTACTACACCTACCTTGCGTTCTCTCCTTGTACAATGGTTTTATTATTAATTTTTTGGGAACACCTGTAAAAATCTTGATAAATAATTTGAGTTATCAGCGTACTTGGCTGATATCTAAGTTTGAATCGATGTCTTAAAACAGGATGTGAAAAACAATGGTGATGTGTCGGTATTTTGTTTTCAGAATGTCGCTTTTGTAGCACAGTGTTGGTTGGTCCCATATGGTTTTTGCATAAGATCAGTATTAAAAGATTTTCTCTTTAACACGTTTAATTTTCTTATCTGTGTTTCAAAAGTCATGATTTAGAAAGTGCACGTGTTTGTTCCCTGCTCCAATAAACTGTCTTTTCCGGTTCTTTTCTACACTGTCTTCTTATGGCAGATAGTTTTTGTATGTAATACTATTATATAAGTGATATAACATATTCAAAACTTGTATGTTTATATGTTCACTTCAATGATAAATGTAAATACAGAAAGTATAGACCTATGTTATTACGAGATTTGTCTTAAAGTCGAATTACTTGGTACAACAAAGGTTATTCTTTTGTCAACAACAGATATGTCTGCTTTCTAGTCTCTTTCAACAAGCTTGTTTTGTATTTCACATTCATGACTATTTGTTTTGAATTAGTGGCCAGAAGAAAGGTAGTCAGCAGGACAATCTACCATCTACGCAAGGAGATTGACTGCCACTCTTATAATATACATATAGCTTAACGTTCAAAACATGCAAAAAAAGAGAAATACTAAATCAGGAACATATTTCTGCTTTATTCAGCACCTTGATTCTGAGTGTCCACTTGTATTCAACACCTTGATTCTGAATGTCCACTTGTATTCAACACCTTGATTCTGAATGTCCACTTGTATTCAATACCTTGATTCTGAATGTCCACCTGCATTCAATATCTTAATACTGAGTGTCCGCTCTATTCAACACCTTTATTCTGAGTGTCCGTTTTATTCAACACCTGTGGTGGGCAGAGCATAGCTTAGCCATTGTGTAGTGTTATGTGGGATAATTATGGAATGCTTATTCCCAGAACAAGTAAAGAATATTCCAGAAGGAAAACTACCGTTTCTCCTTAGATGCTCAGTGATAAGCATGTAAGCATAAGAGTCTAAAATTCGGATTTCGATGGCCGTGGTGGACAGACCACAGGAAGTCCATTGTTCAGATCAACAACAGTCAAACATTTTAACCTCGTTTATCAACGTGTAAACGAGAACAGAAGTTTGACCACGGTCACCGTTTCTTTTTGATAGTGTATGTTTGTTTTAAAAGAAAACCACACTGAGTTATCAACTGTGGCAATGGCGGGAATAGAACGCTGTATTTTAACATTGCAAGTCCGTAAACTTTCTGCTGTCCCACCGGTGGACCTTTCTATTGAAGTGTTAGTTAACCAGTTATTAGTTGACATGAAATGTTTATGTGTTTTCCATTTTTATTTAAATAAACAATCTTTCAAACAAACATGTTTTATCTGCTATCCCTTTTGTCATTTTTCTGACTTTCATCCTGTTCTTTTATTTACATACATGCAGACCGTTAGCTTTTATCTTTGGTTTGATTGAGGTACGTTGATACATTTGACGTGTTTGTTTGTGTGCATTTTTCGTGATCATGCTTCAAACCAAATTTATTTTTATCGAAATGATAAACTTCACTTTTCAATCCAAACGAAATAGGATTCTCTGAGTGAAAGGACCTATAATGTTTAGTTACAAATATACTATTTTATCGTTTTGATTAGCGTATGGAAAGTGAATGTTTACAGACACACGGACAGACAATGTCACCGCCATATCACCAGAACCTTCTCGATCAGAGGGATGCAATTAATAGTTTCTCGTGCTGTTACAATAGCAATACTAATCACATCTACACGTAGATAACAGTTATTGCAACATAAATGTACTTTAATGCTAATTGTTTAATTTCAGTAAAGTAACTTGGGTTATGTTAATTCAGACAAGCAGTAAAGAAACATACTTCTTATAGTCATACTCATAAAAAAATTCAAACAAAAGTATGCAAACGAAAGTTTTTAAATCACAATGCACATGCACATTTAAGCACACAAGCTTGTAAACCAATTTCTTTTGCACGCATGGTGTACAAATATCACATATTTTGCGCTTGATGTTAGTAATTTATTTTAAAAGAAACATTTTTAATGCTCGAAGAAATTTACTTCTGAATCGAAGAAAATAAGAGATGATTTTGTGGTAGAATTTGTATTTAAGAACTAGCAGATGGGTTTGACGGTCGAACTGGCAACCTAGGAACTAGCAGATGGGTTTGACGGTCGAACTGGCAACCTAGGAACTAGCAGATGGGTTTGACGGTCGACTGGCAACCTAGGAACTAGCAGATGGCTTGGACTGGCAACATGTGTGTCGGTAATTCGATGCTTCTTCACTAATCATGCTTGCCTTTACAGCCATGTGATGAGAGTCATGGGAGAATAAATGTCTTAAATTTACTGTGTGATGTAGTGTCACGAGAGAGTAGATGTGTTAAACTTACTGTGTGATGTGGTGTCATATTTTAGTTTTTATATCAAATTTAATTTATTATCGTTACATTTGTAAAATTACTTAATATAGTAATTAATCGTGTTAGTAGTTAGTCATGTCAGTAGTTAATCGTGTTAGTAGTTAGTTGTGTTAGCAGTTAGTCATGTCAGTAGTTAATCGTGTTAGTAGTTAGTCATGCCAGTAGTTAACCGTGTTAGTGATTAGTCATGTCAGTAGTTAATCGTGTTAGTAGTTAGTCATGTCAGTAGTTAATCGTGTTAGAAGTTAGTCATGTCAGTAGTTAATCGTGTTAGTAGTTAGTCATGCCAGTAGTTAACCGTGTTAGTGATTAGTTATGTTAATGCTTAGTCATGCCAGTAGTTAACCGTGTTAGTGATTAGTCATGTCAGTAGTTAATCGTGTTAGTAGTTAGTCATGCCAGTAGTTAACCGTGTTAGTGATTAGTTACGTTAATGCTTAGTCGTGCCAGTAGTTAATCGTGTTAGTAGTTAGTAGTTAGTCATGTCAGTAGTTCACCGTCTTAGTGATTACTTATGTTAATGCTTAGTCATGCCAGTAGTTAATCGTGTTAGTGGTTAGTTGTGTTAGTAGTTAGTCATGTCAGTAGTTCACCGTGTTAGTGATTACTTATGTTAATGCTTAGTCATGCCAGTAGTTAATCGTGTTAGCGGTTAGTTGTGTTAGTAGTTAGTCATGTCAGTAGTTAACCGTGTTAGTGATTAGTTATGTTAATGCTTAGTCGTGCCAGTAGTTAATCGTGTTAGTGGTTAGTTGTGTTAGTAGTTAGTCATGTCAGTAGTTAACCGTGTTAGTGATTACTTATGTTAATGCTTAGTCATGCCAGTAGTTAATCGTGTTAGTGGTTAGTTGTGTTAGTAGTTAGTCATGTCAGTAGTTAACCGCGTTAGTGATTAGTTATGTTAATGCTTAGTCATGCCAGTAGTTAATCGTGTTAGTAGTCAGTCATATCAGTAGTTAACCGCGTTAGTGATTAGTTATGTTAATGCTTAGTCGTGCCAGTAGTTAATCGTGTTGGTGGTTAGTTGTGCTAGTAGTTAGTCATGTCAGTAGTTAACCGTGTTAGTGATTAGTTATGTTAATGCTTAGTCGTGCCAGTAGTTAATCGTGTTAGTAGTCAGTCATGTCAGTAGTTAACCGTGTTAGTGATTAGTTATGTTAATGCTTAGTCGTGCCAGTAGTTAATCGTGTTAGTAGTTAGTCATATCAGTAGTTAACCGTGTTAGTGATTAGTTATATTAATGCTTAGTCGTGCCAGTAGTTAATCATGTTAGTGGTTAGTTGTGCTAGTAGTTAGTCATGTCAGTAGTTAACCGTGTTAGTGATTAGTTATGTTAATGCTTAGTCGTGCCAGTAGTTAATCGTGTTAGTAGTTAGTCATATCAGTAGTTAACCGTGTTAGTGATTAGTTATGTTAATGCTTAGTCGTGCCAGTAGTTAATCGTGTTAGTAGTTAGTTGTGCTAGTAGTTAGTCATGTCAGTAGTTAACCGTGTTAGTGATTAGTTATGTTAATGCTTAGTCGTGCCAGTAGTTAATCGTGTTAGTAGTCAGTCATATCAGTAGTTAACCGTGTTAGTGATTAGTTATGTTAATGCTTAGTCGTGCCAGTAGTTAATCGTGTTAGTAGTTAGTTGTGCTAGTAGTTAGTCATATCAGTAGTTAACCGCGTTAGTGATTAGTTATGTTAATGCTTAGTCGTGCCAGTAGTTAATCGTGTTAGTAGTTAGTTGTGCTAGTAGTTAGTCATGTCAGTAGTTAACCGTGTTAGTGATTAGTTATGTTAATGCTTAGTCGTGCCAGTAGTTAATCGTGTTAGTAGTTAGTCATATCAGTAGTTAACCGTGTTAGTGATTACTTATGTTAATGCTTAGTCATGCCAGTAGTTAATCGTGTTAGTGGTTAGTTGTGTTAGTAGTTAGTCATGTCAGTAGTTAACCGCGTTAGTGATTAGTTATGTTAATGCTTAGTCATGCCAGTAGTTAATCGTGTTAGTGGTTAGTTGTGCTAGTAGTTAGTCATGTCAGTAGTTAACCGCGTTAGTGATTAGTTATGTTAATGCTTAGTCATGCCAGTAGTTAATCGTGTTAGTGGTTAGTTGTGTTAGTAGTTAGTCATGTTAGTAGTTAACCGCGTTAGTGATTAGTTATGTTAATGCTTAGTCGTGCCAGTAGTTAATCGTGTTAGTAGTCAGTCATATCAGTACTTAACCGTGTTAGTGATTAGTTATGTTAATGCTTAGTCGTGCCAGTAGTTAATCGTGTTAGTGGTTAGTTGTGCTAGTAGTTAGTCATGTCAGTAGTTAACCGTGTTAGTGATTAGTTATGTTAATGCTTAGTCGTGCCAGTAGTTAATCGTGTTAGTAGTTAGTCATATCAGTAGTTAACC
The DNA here is from genome assembly GCA_011833715.1 of Carcinoscorpius rotundicauda. Classification (NCBI taxonomy): domain Eukaryota; kingdom Metazoa; phylum Arthropoda; class Merostomata; order Xiphosura; family Limulidae; genus Carcinoscorpius; species Carcinoscorpius rotundicauda. Next base: position 7,238,345 of record CM022404.1, read on the forward strand.
GCGTTAGTGATTAGTTATGTTAATGCTTAGTCGTGCCAGTAGTTAATCGTGTTAGTGGTTAGTTGTGCTAGTAGTTAGTCATGTCAGTAGTTAACCGTGTTAGTGATTAGTTATGTTAATGCTTAGTCGTGCCAGTAGTTAATCGTGTTAGTAGTTAGTCATATCAGTAGTTAACCGTGTTAGTGATTAGTTATGTTAATGCTTAGTCGTGCCAGTAGTTAATCGTGTTAGTAGTTAGTTGTGCTAGTAGTTAGTCATGTCAGTAGTTAACCGTGTTAGTGATTAGTTATGTTAATGCTTAGTCGTGCCAGTAGTTAATCGTGTTAGTGGTTAGTTGTGCTAGTAGTTAGTCATGTCAGTAGTTAACCGTGTTAGTGATTAGTTATGTTAATGCTTAGTCGTGCCAGTAGTTAATCGTGTTAGTAGTCAGTCATATCAGTAGTTAACCGTGTTAGTGATTAGTTATGTTAATGCTTAGTTGTGCCAGTAGTTAATCGTGTTAGTAGTTAGTTGTGCTAGTAGTTAGTCATATCAGTAGTTAACCGTGTTAGTGATTAGTTATGTTAATGCTTAGTCGTGCCAGTAGTTAATCGTGTTAGTGGTTAGTTGTGCTAGTAGTTAGTCATGTCAGTAGTTAACCGTGTTAGTGATTAGTTATGTTAATGCTTAGTCGTGCCAGTAGTTAATCGTGTTAGTAGTTAGTCATAGCAGTAGTTAACCGTGTTAGTGATTAGTTATGTTAATGCTTAGTCGTGCCAGTAGTTAATCGTGTTAGTAGTTAACCGCGTTAGTGATTAGTTATGTTAATGCTTAGTTGTGCCAGTAGTTAATCGTGTTAGTGGTTAGTTGTGCTAGTAGTTAGTCATGTCAGTAGTTAACCGTGTTAGTGGTAAGTTATGTTAATGCTTAGTCGTGCCAGTAGTTAGTCATATCAGTAGTTAACCGCGTTAGTGATTAGTTATGTTAATGCTTAGTCGTGCCAGTAGTTAATCGTGTTAGTAGTTAGTCATATCAGTAGTTAACCGTGTTAGTGATTAGTTATGTTAATGCTTAGTCGTGCCAGTAGTTAATCGTGTTAGTAGTTAGTCATACCAGTAGTTAACCGCGTTAGTGATTAGTTATGTTAATGCTTAGTCGTGCCAGTAGTTAATCGTGTTAGTGGTTAGTTGTGCTAGTAGTTAGTCATTTCAGTAGTTAACCGTGTTAGTGGTAAGTTATGTTAATGCTTAGTCGTGCCAGTAGTTAGTCATATCAGTAGTTAACCGCGTTAGTGATTAGTTATGTTAATGCTTAGTCGTGCCAGTAGTTAATCGTGTTAGTGGTTAGTTGTGCTAGTAGTTAGTCATGTCAGTAGTTAACCGTGTTAGTGATTAGTTATGTTTATGCATAGTCGTGCCAGTAGTTAATCGTGTTAGTAGTTAGTCATATCAGTAGTTAACCGTGTTAGTGATTAGTTATGTTAATGCTTAGTCGTGCCAGTAGTTAATCGTGTTAGTAGTTAGTCATATCAGTAGTTAACCGTGTTAGTGATTACTTATGTTAATGCTTAGTCATGCCAGTAGTTAATCGTGTTAGTAGTCAGTCATATCAGTAGTTAACCGCGTTAGTGATTAGTTATGTTAATGCTTAGTCGTGCCAGTAGTTAATCGTGTTGGTGGTTAGTTGTGCTAGTAGTTAGTCATGTCAGTAGTTAACCGTGTTAGTGATTAGTTATGTTAATGCTTAGTCGTGCCAGTAGTTAATCGTGTTAGTAGTTAGTCATATCAGTAGTTAACCGCGTTAGTGATTAGTTATATTAATGCTTAGTCGTGCCAGTAGTTAATCATGTTAGTGGTTAGTTGTGCTAGTAGTTAGTCATGTCAGTAGTTAACCGTGTTAGTGATTAGTTATGTTAATGCTTAGTCGTGCCAGTAGTTAATCGTGTTAGTAGTTAGTCATATCAGTAGTTAACCGTGTTAGTGATTAGTTATGTTAATGCTTAGTCGTGCCAGTAGTTAATCGTGTTAGTAGTTAGTTGTGCTAGTAGTTAGTCATGTCAGTAGTTAACCGTGTTAGTGATTAGTTATGTTAATGCTTAGTCGTGCCAGTAGTTACTCGTGTTAGTGGTTAGTTGTGCTAGTAGTTAGTCATGTCAGTAGTTAACCGTGTTAGTGATTAGTTATGTTAATGCTTAGTCGTGCCAGTAGTTAATCGTGTTAGTAGTCAGTCATATCAGTAGTTAACCGTGTTAGTGATTAGTTATGTTAATGCTTAGTCGTGCCAGTAGTTAATCGTGTTAGTAGTTAGTTGTGCTAGTAGTTAGTCATATCAGTAGTTAACCGCGTTAGTGATTAGTTATGTTAATGCTTAGTCGTGCCAGTAGTTAATCGTGTTAGTAGTTAGTTGTGCTAGTAGTTAGTCATGTCAGTAGTTAACCGTGTTAGTGATTAGTTATGTTAATGCTTAGTCGTGCCAGTAGTTAATCGTGTTAGTAGTTAGTCATATCAGTAGTTAACCGTGTTAGTGATTACTTATGTTAATGCTTAGTCATGCCAATAGTTAATCGTGTTAGTGGTTAGTTGTGTTAGTAGTTAGTCATGTCAGTAGTTAACCGCGTTAGTGATTAGTTATGTTAATGCTTAGTCATGCCAGTAGTTAATCGTGTTAGTGGTTAGTTGTGCTAGTAGTTAGTCATGTCAGTAGTTAACCGCGTTAGTGATTAGTTATGTTAATGCTTAGTCATGCCAGTAGTTAATCGTGTTAGTGGTTAGTTGTGTTAGTAGTTAGTCATGTTAGTAGTTAACCGCGTTAGTGATTAGTTATGTTAATGCTTAGTCGTGCCAGTAGTTAATCGTGTTAGTAGTCAGTCATATCAGTAGTTAACCGTGTTAGTGATTAGTTATGTTAATGCTTAGTCGTGCCAGTAGTTAATCGTGTTAGTGGTTAGTTGTTCTAGTAGTTAGTCATGTCAGTAGTTAACCGTGTTAGTGATTAGTTATGTTAATGCTTAGTCGTGCCAGTAGTTAATCGTGTTAGTAGTTAGTCATATCAGTAGTTAACCGCGTTAGTGATTAGTTATATTAATGCTTAGTCGTGCCAGTAGTTAATCGTGTTAGTGGTTAGTTGTGCTAGTAGCTAGTCATGTCAGTAGTTAACCGTGTTAGTGATTAGTTATGTTAATGCTTAGTCGTGCCAGTAGTTAATCGTGTTAGTAGTTAGTCATATCAGTAGTTAACCGTGTTAGTGATTAGTTATGTTAATGCTTAGTCGTGCCAGTAGTTAATCGTGTTAGTAGTTAGTTGTGCTAGTAGTTAGTCATGTCAGTAGTTAACCGTGTTAGTGATTAGTTATGTTAATGCTTAGTCGTGCCAGTAGTTAATCGTGTTAGTGGTTAGTTGTGCTAGTAGTTAGTCATGTCAGTAGTTAACCGTGTTAGTGATTAGTTATGTTAATGCTTAGTCGTGCCAGTAGTTAATCGTGTTAGTAGTCAGTCATATCAGTAGTTAACCGTGTTAGTGATTAGTTATGTTAATGCTTAGTTGTGCCAGTAGTTAATCGTGTTAGTAGTTAGTTGTGCTAGTAGTTAGTCATATCAGTAGTTAACCGCGTTAGTGATTAGTTATGTTAATGCTTAGTCGTGCCAGTAGTTAATCGTGTTAGTGGTTAGTTGTGCTAGTAGTTAGTCATGTCAGTAGTTAACCGTGTTAGTGATTAGTTATGTTAATGCTTAGTCGTGCCAGTAGTTAATCGTGTTAGTAGTTAGTCATAGCAGTAGTTAATCGTGTTAGTAGTTAGTCATATCAGTAGTTAACCGCGTTAGTGATTAGTTATGTTAATGCTTAGTCGTGCCAGTAGTTAATCGTGTTAGTGGTTAGTTGTGCTAGTAGTTAGTCATTTCAGTAGTTAACCGTGTTAGTGGTAAGTTATGTTAATGCTTAGGCGTGCCAGCAGTTAGTCATATCAGTAGTTAACCGCGTTAGTGATTAGTTATGTTAATGCTTAGTCGTGCCAGTAGTTAATCGTGTTAGTAGTTAGTTGTGCTAGTAGTTAGTCATGTCAGTAGTTAACCGTGTTAGTGATTAGTTATGTTAATGCTTAGTCGTGCCAGTAGTTAATCGTGTTAGTAGTTAGTCATAGCAGTAGTTAACCGTGTTAGTGATCAGTTATGTTAATGCTTAGTCGTGCCAGTAGTTAATCGTGTTAGTAGTTAGTCATATCAGTAGTTAACCGCGTTAGTGATTAGTTATGTTAATGCTTAGTCGTGCCAGTAGTTAATCGTGTTAGTGGTTAGTTGTGCTAGTAGTTAGTCATTTCAGTAGTTAACCGTGTTAGTGGTAAGTTATGTTAATGCTTAGTCGTGCCAGTAGTTAGTCATATCAGTAGTTAACCGCGTTAGTGATTAGTTATGTTAATGCTTAGTCGTGCCAGTAGTTAATCGTGTTAGTGGTTAGTTGTGCTAGTAGTTAGTCATGTCAGTAGTTAACCGTGTTAGTGATTAGTTATGTTTATGCATAGTCGTGCCAGTAGTTAATCGTGTTAGTAGTTAGTCATGTCAGTAGTTAACCGTGTTAGTGGTTAGTTGTGTTAGTAGATAGTCATGTCAGTAGTTAACCATGTTAGTGATTAGTTATGTTAATGCTTAGTCGTGCCAGTAGTTAATCGTGTTAGTGGTTAGTTGAGCAAAACAGTTTCACTTTCTCACATGAATACCAGTTTTATCTGTCATCTGAATAGAACATGTTGGAAAACAAGTGGCTTACTTTGTAAAGTGATTTTGTAAACACAGTTTTTCCTCTCTTGCTTTCGTAACATCTTCAAAAAGAAAAAGAGGCAAGTGCTAACACAGCTTGCTTACACTGCGGCAAACAAATGTTCTATAGAAAAGATACAGCGCCGTTTTGTAGTGTACAAAGAGAAAGAAGCTTAGTAAAATAAATATTTGAAACAATATTAATCCAATGAAGAGTTGTTACAATAAGGGGTGAAGATAACTTCCCTGAAGGCCACTTGAATTGGTCATCTATTTTACCTACTCGCGTTAGTGTACATTAGCGTGTTATCACCAGTCAGCAGACATTAAAATGACGTCATATAAGCACACTAAACGCATTTTGTATTGTTGTAACGTCAGCAAAATGTGCACGTGCCATGAATCACGGTAATGGATATGAATTCTGTGAGCTACAATATATCACGACATATGATCTTCAAAGTCAAGAAATACAAATATTTTTCTCCTATTTTTATTTTCTCTTCAAACAGAACATTTTCGAAGATCCTTACATATTTAGTTATTGTTAAGATGTTAACTTACTGAGAAATGTGGTTCTCTAGGTATGAGTCTACCTTCTATTCTTAGACATTTCACATGTGCTAAAAAATGGCATTGTACCAAGTCCTTAACACTCACCAGACTGGATCGTTTTGAACGGTGTAATAGAATATCAAAAGTAGTGTACCACTATAGAGAATACAGATGTGGACAATGTATACATTTTGTCACTAATTAGTTGTAAATACTTTATTCTCAGTAAGGGTAAGTTAAAAGTAGAGGTATTTTGTAGTTTTTACGTATATATATATTATTTTCTTTTAGCAGCAAAGCTTTTTAGTGCACAAAGACAAAAAGAAGCAAATTTCACGGACATTTAAAAATAAAAATAAACTATTTTTTCATACATTTTGAAATGTTTAGGTTTTATTTGAAACCTTTAATTCAAAGTTCAGTAACGAGACAGAACTACACCATAATTGTGAATAATGACTGTTGTTTGACCGAGAAATATATTAGTCAATATTCAAAAGTATAGATATGTATTTTGTAAATTTGCTAAGGAGACCCGATTATTGAAGACTTTATGGGTTCCACTGCTAGAAAACATGATAATGCAAACTGTTTATCAACTAATTCTTAAATGTAATGCTATCTATGTTAATCAGTTTAATGGTTTAAAATAATTCCGTTCCAATATTTGCTGAAAAAAAATAACTGATCATTTTAACTTGTGTATTTTTTCTACAGAGCACAGATAGCTCAGTGTGTAACTATGTGCTTAATTCAAAACAAAGAAACATCTAATCTATCTTTTGTCTCCTACAAGTCACTATATATAACGCTTGATTTTCTAATATTTCGCTGGTTTCCAATTCTTTTCACTGCATAATCTCAACTATTTTTTAATTTTTTTAATCCGAGCTGCACATGCGAAACGCGTCAGAGTATGCTGTAACACTCAAGGTTACCAGTTGCAAATAGCCCTTTAATTCAGTAGTTATAAACCGAAAAATGTGATGAAACTTACCGCTAATACCAGCTCCAACCACGATCACTGGGGCTTCTGTACTCATCTTCTACTGTTTCTCTTATTATGGTAGTGGTTCGGGATTTGCTGCTTTCTACAATGTGTCGCTGGTTTGCTGTCAAGATGGAGAAGAAACTCACGTTACTATTAGTACTATATATAATCATAAGCTCCGTTGTCGCCTTGCGCAATGTGAACGTTCCAGTCAGCACATATCACCCCAAAACGTCGTGAGCGTCATCTAGTGAGTACTTTCGAAATTACCAAACTTTTATTCGATGATGAGGTAAGGAACTTGTACTTTTAGTGATGACAAAATGTTATAAAACATTGTACGTTTATTACCCTATTAAATTTTTAATAAGGTTTTCTACATTACTCATTCAAGTCGTCTATATATCACCCCACTTCCAAAACAGTTGTGCTAAAACTGATTATTATTTACCCACATCAATTTACGTTTATCAAAAATTCGAAAAATAATATAAATAAAAACAAAAGTGTACTAAAAAAAATAGATTCTTTAAGGAGACTTTGTGGAATCCAAGATTATCTACAAATTTTATTTCATCAGAAATGTAGATTTTGTACGAAATAATCTGTTAGAAAAACAACTATTGTGTCATTACTTTAATGAAAATTAACACATAAAATACGGAATATTGAACTTCGCATTAATTGTCATAATGCTTTAACTAATTTTCATTTCACACTCATCAGCACTTCAAAGTGTTATGATTGTTCCGATTCTGAAACATCAAGTTGTCACGCGCTTACGATCATTATAGAGTTGTCTAGTTACATGGTTGCTATGGGAGCAAACAATTCTTTTGATTATTTTGAGAATGCACGTAATGATGACAACAAGTTTTAACGTATTTGTCATTGATTTAAGGTTGCTATGGCTACATATACTATGTAAAAGAAGTTTGATTTGGTTTGTTTTGAAATTTGCGTATAGCTACATGAGGGCTATCTGCGCTAGCTGTCCCTAATTTAGCAGTGTAAGACTAGAGGGAAGGCAGTTATTCATCACCACCCATCACCAACTCTTGGGCTACTCTTTCACCAACGAATAGTGGGATTGATCGTCACATTATAGCGGCTCCACGGCTGAAAGTGCGAGCATGTTTGGTGTGACAGGGATTCGAACCCGCGACCCTCGGATTGTAAGTCGAGTTCCGTAACCACCGAGCCATACCAGGCCTGTAAAGGAAGTACCAGGGACGGTTAGCGCAGATAGCCTTCGTATAGCTTTGCGCGAAATTAAAAAACAAACATCTGTGAGCTCAAGGCCTGGCATGGCCGAGCGCGTTAAGCCGTGCGCTCGTAAACCGAGGGTCGCGGGTTCGCGCCCGCGTCGCGCTAAACATGCTTGCCCTCTCAGCCGTGGGGGTGTATAATGTAACGGTCAATCCCACTATTCGTTGGTAAAAGAGTAGCCCAAGAGTTGGTGATGGGTGGTGATGAATAACTGCCTTCCCTCTAGTCTTATACTGCTAAATTAGGGACAGCTAGCGCAGATAGCACTCATGTAGCTTTGTGTGAAATTCCCAAACAAACAAACTGTGAGCTCAAAATAAATATAGAACATAAAATTTCACAATTTTTAATTTTTATACAGAATATCTAAAAAGCAAGACAAAGACAAAACTTCTTCTAAACTTGATATCTTCACCTCCCCTACCCTCATATGGCAACGAAATAAGTCTGTAAGCTTATGGCGCTGGAAACCGGGTATCGAAACCAATCACTACACAGTACAGATAGCCCAAACAAATAAGTTTAATATACTTTGATACTTCAGTGTTTCAGATAAGTTACATCGTACATAATATCGTATATGACGAAGAATACAAAAGGATAAGTGCTATGTTAAAACTTTTTTGAATATTCAAATTAGAAAATCACATGACAACCATATAAAGTCACAGTGGAACGCACTGTATCAGAACTACCTTTTCGACATTGTTTGGTGCTACACAAGAAGTGCGATGACACCAAAAATTGACTGCTTTTAAGAAGAATGTGTAACAGTCCTTTACGTCACAAAATATTTAGAGACTCAGAACATAAAGATGTGTTTAGATCGGGGATTTATAATTTATTAGACGGGGATACCACTTCAACTTAATAACGTTGGAAAACAAAATAATGTAGATCAACTTGGGGCACAAGGGCCATCAAGAAATAGACCTGCAACAAGAGATATGATAGCATTGGTAAACAAAATTCAGCGTCTTCTAAGAAGTGCGCATCTACTGACATAAAGGTCAAAAGTCAGTGTGTTCACAAGTTTCTTCCACAGCATGCCAGTTCTATAGTTGATGCAGCTGGAGACTAAGACACGATGTTCAAGTTTCTAGATGCAGCGCTTATGGATTGCTGCACAATTGAACAACTGAAATGGACGCTGGAAAACTGTCATCTTCGTATGCTAGATGGATTATGGTAAGTGTGCAGAGATAAATGGTGATAAAAGGTTTTGGACAGGACAACCTTTTGCAATGGATACTACGTTACAGGACTGTTGTCAAGATGCACGTCGTCAGATAGAGTATAACTGGTCGTAAAAACAGGAACTGTAACGAGATGGTGAGGGTTCAAAATCGTTTTGACATAACCTACTCAACCTCTGTATACACTCTTTTGGTAATGATGGTAAATTACGACATTTGTAAAGCATAATTTAATTACTACTAATGTACAAAAAAATCCCTCGCCTCTGAGAATCTACCTTCATTGTTTAAGTTTCTACAGACTTGTTGTTGTGTAAAATTATAAATTATTGAGTAATATTTTAAAGTAGCCTCATTGACTTTGAGACATTTTTTATTCCTTTACGACTGCCCAACCCCATCCCAGTATTATATACCTACTTGGAATTACATTTTTATAGGTAGCCCAATGTTAACTAAAAATACAGTTAGAAAGTCAGGTGGACAATACATATATCTTTTTGTTTCTGCTCAGTTGTCTGATTTCTACTCTAATTCACATTGTTTGAGTTCTGCATGTCATATCAACAACACTAAGGGTAAACCAACCCGAGTAATGCTGTTTTCACTATAAAACATTCCATGATTGTTTTATCGCAGAAAGAATTCGATTGGATATTATTAACTAGTGTAAATATATAAGAAAATAAAACACACATGCCAGCCAGTTTTGTTTTTTTCACGGAAAATATTTAATCTTACAAACTAAATACCATTTTTGAACCGAAAAGACAAGTGACTTATAAACTAGATAAGTTACAAAATAATGCAGCGTAGCTGGAAAAGTGAAACCTTCTTCGACGTTTTAAGTTCATGAAAAAATTACCTTAGATGAAAATATTAGTTTTCAGGATTTAACAACCGTTGGAAATACCTTTATTTCATGCACTAAACCAATGTTGTGTAAAAATCTTTCCACTCACCAGTTCTTACAAAGTGTGAAGATTGTTAAATGTTTCATGACTTAAAACGTGTGTTCCGCCTCTTCACACTTTGCCGAAAGTCGCGGGTTCGAATTCGCGTCGCACCAAACGTCCTCGCCCTTTCAGCCATGGGGGCGTTATAATGTAATGGTCAATCCAACTATTCGTTAGTAAAATAGTTGCCCAAGGGTTAGCGGTGGGTGGTGATGACTAGCTGCGTTCCCTCTAGTCTTACACTGCTAAATTAGGGACGGCTAGCACAGATAGCCCTCGAGTAGCACTGCGCGAAATTTAAACAAAATCAGTCCAAACAACATTTCGCCCCACCCTGTTTCGTGTTACCTTGTTGTTTTGTATAGAAAATGAAGATTATCCATTATTGTACCAACAGATTTCAACGTTCTCATGCTAGTCTGTGACAAGAGAGAAAGATTCTTGATTATAAACTAGGAAAGGTTTATAAATAAACTACTAAAATAGGAGTTTCTGCCCTTCTTCCTAAGCTACTGATTGTAGTTTGGTATAACAATACCAATGTGTTATCTTACGGTAGTCTCTCAGCTCAATTAGTTGTAATGGAATTCCACTGGAGTATATCACACATGAGCCATTATAAAAACTTCAGCTAAAACAAGTGTGGAAGTAAGAAAATATATTAAATATCAAATGTTTGTTTTGGGAAGATAACACGTCAATACGCTGAAGAGACATTTTTCTTTTTTTCTCACTCTTAGTATAAGTTTTTTCAAATGCTTTCTTTAAGAAAACTTCCTTGGCGAGATTGCGTTTTATCCAAACCTGCCTCCAGTGTGTCACATTATGTAAGTTGCTAACAAAGTACATATACTTTCCCTCAAATACAGATCATGGTTATTGGTGAAGTCTACACGTGTCTTATTCTTTTAAAAAAACGATATGGGAAGTAGATTCTAACGTAGCATGACAAATGTGTATATAATTCTTGGCAAAATATGCACCAATTTCGCCTAATATTTCGTCTGGATTATATTAATGTTATATGTTATAGTGAGATTTTCCACCTTCAGATGGCAAGAGTCATATGGAAAACTTAAGTGACTCGAGCTGGTAACTATAAAGACAAAAATACTTTTTCACAATAACCATTACTTCTACTCTATTAGGCTCCATGTGCACATGATAGAACAAAATATATGGCAGTGAATCATTGCAGAAATAGCCATTTCTGTCAATTTTCATTACGGTTATTTTTATTCTTGTGACATCATTCGAGTGTGTTTGTATATATTTGGTACGCGTCACAAAGGTAAGGAGATACTGTTCCGAGAAAGAGAACTGTGCTCTATGCTTTCTTACGTTTAATTAAGGACATGCTTGGTTTACAAAATATTCACAATTTTGTAGCCAATAAAATTATGGACTAAACTACACCACATGATTGAAATAAAAAGTAATGTCCCCACTGTTTAGTGTAATTCTCTTCAGAACCAAATGCTTGTTATTGCTACTGAATGTTTAATCTTAATATTATTTTTTAAAAAGTTCAGCGTCACGAAGTTTATGTTAATTACATATTAATTAACTTATATTAATGTAATAATAAGGTATAATTTTTGTGCTGACCAAATGAATGAAACTTGGAGTTATTTGAGGATGTTGATCAAATGAATGAAACTTGGAGTTACTTGAGGATGTTGACAAAATGAACGAAACTTGGAGTTACTTGAGGATGTTGATCAAATGAAGGAAACTTGGAGTTGAGGATGTTGATCAAATGAAGGAAACTTGGAGTTGAGGATGTTGATCAAATGAAGGAAACTTGGAGTTACTTGAGGATGTTGATCAAATGAAGGAAACTTGGAGTTACTTGAGGATGTTGATCAAATGAATGAAACTTGGAGTTACTTGAGGATGTTGACAAAATGAACGAAACTTGGAGTTATTTGAGGATGTTGACCAAATGAAGGAAACTTGGAGTTATTTGAGGATGTTGACCAAATGAAGGAAATTTTGAGTTATTTTAGGATGTTGACTAAATGAATGAAACTTGGAGTTATTGAGGATGTTGACCAAATGAATTAAACTTTGAGTTATTTGAGGATGTTGACTAAATGAATGAAACTTGGAGTTATTGAGGATGTTGACCAAATGAATGAAACTTGTAGTTACTTGATGATTTAAGTACAGTTTTGCTGATTTACTTCCTCTGATTATATTTCATATTTTCAGAGAGCGGGCTATGAAGAAACAACTTACGAAACTTTTAAAGTTAGAAGACACAATTTCAATATCGAATGTAAAGAACCAGTTTCCAGTTTGTACACCCGTATTTTCATTAAAACGGATGCTATGCATTAACACCCGTACAATGACAGAGGATACTCGTGTATGTTGGATGATCTTACTCACTAACTTGCGAGGCTGCTACTAGGAATCGTCAGACCTTTAACCAATGGAAGTTGATTCGAGAGAGTGGATGGATTGATGTTAAACTGTTAAGATCTAGGTCTGTTACCATTGAATCTTGGAAATTTGTTCCCAGAGACTTTGAAAAAGTCTATAAACTCTGTAAAAAGCTTGTCTACGCTTTTTGCACTTGAAAATGCTGCAAATAAACATGTTTAAAAACAAACAAACAAAAAACACCTAAACTACAGCTACCCTGATTTTCACAGAAGTTGTTGACTCTTTAGACACAACAACATTATTGTTGGCTACCCCTTTAGACATAGCAACGTTATTGTTGGCTACCCTATTAGACACAAAAACATTGTTGGCTACCCCTTTAGACAAAACATTATTCTCCTGTTGGATTGCTATCGATTTTGAACAAGAAGAATCAAGTTCCAGTTTATTTTCATATGGATGGATGCTACACATCAGGGCAATATATGGACAAGGTTCCAGTTTATTTTCATATGGAAGGATGCTACACATCAGGGCAATATATGAACAAGGTTCCAGTTTATTTTCATATGGAAGGATGCTACACATCATGACAATATATGGACAAGGTTCCAGTCTATTTTCATATGGATGGATGCTACACATCAGGGCAATATATGGACAAGGTTCCAGTCTATTTTCATATGGAAGGATGCTACACATCAGGGCAATATATGGACAAGGTTCCAGTTTATTTTCATATGGAAGGATGCTACACATCAGGGCAATATATGGACAAGGTTCAAGTTTATTTTTAAAAGGAGGGATGCTACACATCAGGGCATTATATGAACAAGGTTCCAGTTTATTTTCAAATGGAAGGATGCTACACATCAGGGCAATATATAGATGAAGATTTAGTCTATTCTCAAATGCCCCCTTCAGTATACACAGCGGTATGTCTTCGACTGATACCGTTAAAAACCGGGTTTTGTTACCTGTGGGGAGCAGAGAAAAGACAGGCCGTTCTGTAACTTTGTGCTAAATTCCAAACAAACAGAAAAAAGCTCTGTGCGAAGTTCAACAAAAAGAAGGACCGTGCACAGATTTAGTTAAAGCACCAGAGAGCACTGATGGAGCTACGTCATGTTTTAACAGAACTAATTCAGCGGTTGAACTTTAAATTGTAACTACAGTCTGTGGACCACTGCGCTTTATTTATGAATTATTTAGCACTAGTATATCCCAATGTGTGTTTTCCAAGCGCTACGTATAGACCCAGCGATTGTTGCATCTTCCGAGAGCTTATCACATTTGACATGAATTAAAACCTTTGTCTCAAGAATGTCTCGTGTTATTGCCTACACTCGTCATCAATGGAAGTATTGCTTGCTTGTTTGTTTAGAATTTTCACGCAAAGCTACACAAGGACTGTTTGCACATATCCACTTCAACTGTGAAATGATAGACTGTAGGGAGGATAACAACACTTGCCAATAACTCTTTTTTCTTTTGTTTTTCACTGCGCTTGCTCTGACCAGAGAGTAAGATTTGACTGTCACTCTTACAGATCACTCACGGCCCCAACAATAATAAAAAAAGATTTAGTGGCAATGGGTCTCAAAACTGAACAATTCCTAGCAGAAAGAAATTTTGTTAAAAAGTTGAATTTCTAAAGTGTTATAAAAGAAATTATACCATAAGCTCTTTAATAATAACCATATAAAAATACGTTAAAGTTCATATTTCCATGTGGGTAAAACATTTTTGTAGTGGTATTTACTGATAGGGGTCAGAATATTTTAGAAAGGACAATGACATCTGTTTTTAGTATCAGTTTGTAAGACATTCAACTGAATATCAGTAAGAATAGATATGTTGAGTGAATCAACTGCATAAGAGTCTTGAAACGATGGTCTCTAGGGCTTAATGAAATATCCAGGGGCAAAAATAAAAAAAAATGAAAACATTCGTTAATTATACACAAAGCTGACCCCTCCTCCCAAACACACATTTTAGCACGTAAACCGTATTTTTAGCGATATACGTCTTCGGAAAATGAAAACGTTTGTTTGTTAAACACAAGGTTACACAGTGGGCCAGCTGTGGTCTTCATTCCCCACCATGGGTATTTAAACCATATTTTTAGTGCTATAAACTTCTGGAGTTATTGCAAAGCCAAAAGGGGTAAATGTAAACGTTTAAATAAGATTTGACCACCGTAAAAAGAAATAATAGCTCAATCAAGACTTGTTTTCCAAACTCTCTCTCTCTCTCTCTCTATATATATATATGCTTGTGTGTTAGAAAGCTTTGAAGTGTATTCCTGAAAGGGAATTATTATTTATAGCAAAGCTTTTAACGTTATCGTCCACCGTCCCTATTTTTGTACTACTGACCGGAAAGAAAGCAACCTAATACTATCATCCATTCTAAGGAATTGATTGTCACTCTCATAACGCACTCAAATCCTCCAGGGTGAAGAATGTTTCACGATGTAGAACCTGTCTCACTAACTCCGAAGTCCAGAACTCCATCATGGAACCAACATGAGACACACATATAAAATATTCTGAATTTTTATTTGGAGCTTTCACAAGACCTAAGACCATTTTTCTGTCAAATAAACAAAAAAATATCCAAGTTATATTTTCGACAAAAAAATAATCGTGCTTATTGAGGTGAAAATATTAGATTTTAGGAGAAGCCCAGATACCACGAGAGTGCTTGTAATTTTAGGATATAGGCAGTAAATATTTTTAGTTTAAAATAAATAATTTCACATTATTTGAAGTAACTTTAAAACACACGCATTTGATATTTAAAACTTTATTAAACGCGTTCGCACGCTAACAGAAGTTTCAATGTTATATTTAGAGTTATATATGTTACCAATATTGCTCAAAAGGCAAAATATGGCTTAATGTTACAAAACTGACAACTTATCGTTAGGCTTCGAGTTTATTAGAAATACGAAATATATAAATATGACCTAACATCTTCAGATAATTGGCGGGCCCGGTATGGCCAGGTGGTTTGCGGCGCTCGACTCATAATTTGAGGTCTAAATCCCCGTCACGCCAAACATGCCCTTATAGCCGGGCATTATAATGTGCAGTCAATCGCACTATTCGTTGGTAAAAAAGTAACCCAAGAGTTGGCGGTGGATCGTGATGACTAGTTACCTTCCGTCCAGTTTTATACTGCTAAATTAGGGACAACTAGCGCAGATGCACTTAATGTAGCTTTGAACGAAATTCAAAACAAACAAAATTAGGATTGAATGTCACGTTATAACGTTTTCATGGCTTTTAGGCTGATTATTCTTGGTAACAGGATTCGAACTCACGATTCACAGATTGAGAATTGAGTATCCTAACCACCAGACCGTTTTTTAATGTTTTTGTCTTGTCCTGTTTTGTCACTTCACGCAAAGCAACACAAAGGATATTTGCGCGTGACTGTCCCAATCTTTGTCCTGATAAACAAGAACGCATGTATCATTTTTGCGGAAACACATCGCAAACAACACATCTTTGGATTCACAAACCGGCCACGTTAACCAATAGGTAACGCTCGGCTTCAAGTTTGTCCTTTCTGGAAATAGTTGTTGGATAGCAATCAAATAAATTTCGTTTTTTACTTCAAAAGTTGGAGTATCGTGAAAAATTAGTAAAACTATTTTCTTTCGTGTACTTGTTGGGTGAACGATTAAAAACAATTGAACAAACAAAGAAAACGTTTCACACCAACTGAAATATACTTGAAGTAATAGTTAAATAATGAATTTGCTGTTAAACAATAAAAATGAAAATCGGACGAATATTATGGCTAGTACAAGCTAACCAAGGAGGGCCATTTTATTTTTCATGAATATTATGGCTGGTACAAGCTAACCAAGGAGGGCCATTTTATTTTTCATGAATATTATGGCTGGTACAAGCTAACCAAGGAGGGCCATTTTATTTTTCATGAATATTATGGCTGGTACAAGCTAACCAAGGAGGGCCATTTTATTTTTCATGAATATTATGGCTGGTACAAGCTTATTAAGGAGGGCCATTTTATTTTTCATGAATATTATGGCTTGTACAAGCTTATTAAGGAGGACCATTTTATTTTTCATGAATATTATGGCTGGTACAAGCTAACCAAGGAGGGCCATTTTATTTTTCATGAATATTATGGCTGGTACAAGCTTATTAAGGAGGGCCATTTTATTTTTCATGAATATTATGGCTGGTACAAGCTTATTAAGGAGGACCATTTTATTTTTCATGAATATTATGGCTGGTACAAGCTAACCAAGGAGGGCCATTTTATTTTTCATGAATATTATGGCTTGTACAAGCTTATTAAGGAGGACCATTTTATTTTTCATGAATATTATGGCTGGTACAAGCTAACCAAGGAGGACCATTTTATTTTTCATGAATATTATGGCTGGTACAAGCTAACCAAGGAGGGCCATTTTATTTTTCATGAATATTATGGCTGGTACAAGCTAACCAAGGAGGGCCATTTTATTTTTCATGAATATTATGGCTGGTACAAGCTTATTAAGGAGGGCCATTTTATTTTTCATGAATATTATGGCTGGTACAAGCTTATTAAGGAGGACCATTTTATTTTTCATGAATATTATGGCTGGTACAAGCTAACCAAGGAGGGCCATTTTATTTTTCATGAATATTATGGCTTGTACAAGCTTATTAAGGAGGACCATTTTATTTTTCATGAATATTATGGCTGGTACAAGCTAACCAAGGAGGACCATTTTATTTTTCATGAATATTATGGCTGGTACAAGCTAACCAAGGAGGGCCATTTTATTTTTCATGAATATTATGGCTGGTACAAGCTAACCAAGGAGGGCCATTTTATTTTTCATGAATATTATGGCTGGTACAAGCTTATTAAGGAGGGCCATTTTATTTTTCATGAATATTATGGCTGGTACAAGCTTATTAAGGAGGGCCATTTTATTTTTCATGAATATTATGGCTGGTACAAGCTAACCAAGGAGGGCCATTTTATTTTTCATGAATATTATGGCTTGTACAAGCTTATTAAGGAGGACCATTTTATTTTTCATGAATATTATGGCTGGTACAAGCTAACCAAGGAGGACCATTTTATTTTTCATGAATATTATGGCTGGTACAAGCTTATTAAGGAGGGCCATTTTATTTTTCATGAATATTATGGCTGGTACAAGCTTATTAAGGAGGACCATTTTATTTTTCATGAATATTATGGCTGGTACAAGCTAACCAAGGAGGGCCATTTTTATTTTTCATGAATATTATGGCTGGTACAAGCTTATTAAGGAGGGCCATTTTATTTTTCATGAATATTATGGCTGGTACAAGCTTATTAAGGAGGACCATTTTATTTTTCATGAATATTATGGCTGGTACAAGCTAACCAAGGAGGGCCATTTTATTTTTCATGAATATTATGGCTGGTACAAGCTAACCAAGGAGGGCCATTTTATTTTTCATGGTCGCATGTTTGGAATTTGGTCTGATATTAGTAATTGCTACAGAAAGCTTGATGAATATTCTGCAGACATAACCAATTCGTCCACAAAAATTCATGAAGTGGATTTCATAACACTTAATGAAAAATAACTTTACTTAATACTGTTGTACACTACATTTTTGTCTTTTTAAGATTTAGACTTTTGTATTTTTGTTGGTGAGAGTGTGTATGTGTTTTTCATATAGCAAAGCCACAAAAGGCTAGCTTAGCCCACCAAGGGGGGTAGAACCTCTGATTTTAGCGTTATAAATCCGGAGACATACCGCTGTACTGTTGGTTAGAGATAGTTTTTACATGATGAGGTTGACTTAGCTTAATGACCAGTTTTTTTGCAAGTGTGGGAACGATTTGAACAATATAAAAATGAGAGTTATGCTAGACTACCATTTATGACTTTCGTACAGTCTTTTAATAATTACTTGACTGTGAGTCTGTTATTCAGTTACTCTCAGCCAGTCAGTTCGGTTTTGTGAAAGTTTGAAGGAATATGATAAGGAGAAAATACTGTAAGAATAAGAGAAGTTACCGAGTAGGTAAAATTGTCGCTTTGCTGTCTCCTGTGAACTAAGCCTATCAATGAATACGTAGAGCTTGAAGTTTACGAAATAAAACGCTTTCTTTATCAGTAAATAGACTGTACTTTGCATCATTCTCCTCACAGTGTAATTCAAATGAACGCTTTCTTGATTAGAAAACAATACACAATGTTCACCATTATTTAATATCGTATTGTTCCATTCCAAATCAATCCACACGATTTAATTGTATTATCAATTTTCAGAAAGTGTTATTGACTTTAAAATGGATCAATTGTTCCTATTTATTCAATAAAATAACGAGTTTGTTGATTTCGATAATCATTTTTATTTGTTCCCTCACAAAAGATTACCTAATAAAACGTATACCCACTAGATGGCAGTACATCCTAATTCCTTATTATTTAAATGAAAATAAATATTGACTTAATTAAACGAAACAGTCAATTCATCAGAAAATTAAGTAAAGCAAAAATAGGAACCTAATATTTAATTAGTAACAGCGTTGGTTAAAACATTTATTTCTAAATAATGACTTTATAAAATGTTCACAAAATCGAACAAGAGCTTAACTTTTCATTAAAATCAATGCATTTTGTATACTTTATTTTAAGTATAGTATTCCGTCGCTATAATTTATTGGAGTATTTAAATGTACACTGTAAAAAATTCCAAGTGCAAACAAGGTCTTATTTAAGATAATTTTCCGAAGTAAATGTTAAATTAACTACTGTAATTACGAAAATAATATACGCGCATCAATTACCAATGATGTAATTATTTGATAACAAGGCTCGCCATGGCCAAGTGAGTTAAGGCGTTTGACTCGTAATCTGTGGGTCACGGGTCCGAATCCCCATCACACCAAACATGCTCGTCCTTTCAGACGTGGGGGTGTTATAATATTGTGATCAATCATCCTATTCGTTGGTAAAAGAGTAGCCAAAGAATTGACGGTGGGTGGTGACGACAAGCTGCCTTCTCTTTTGTCTTACACCGTTAAGTTAGGGACGACTAGCGCAGATAGCTCATGACTGGTGTTGCGCAAAATTTAAAACAAACAAACAATCTTGACAACAAATAAAACATATTTAAACACCTGAATGAGAATCACGTAGATATTTGGGCTACATTTGTTAACGAAAAATTTTGCTTGAAAAAATACGAACTACAGTTTGAAGAAGAACCATCTGTAAGTTTCACATTTTGTATGCTATAAAACTTTAAACATTTCAGTAAA
The DNA here is from genome assembly GCA_011833715.1 of Carcinoscorpius rotundicauda. Classification (NCBI taxonomy): domain Eukaryota; kingdom Metazoa; phylum Arthropoda; class Merostomata; order Xiphosura; family Limulidae; genus Carcinoscorpius; species Carcinoscorpius rotundicauda. The sequence goes on from CM022404.1 coordinate 7,257,731, forward strand.
AAAAATATTTTAAATTTCAACACTTCGTCTATAGTAAAACAAACTCTACGTGACACTGTGGCACAAGGAGTTGTATATCCTGCACAATATGTATTACTGAAATTTCTAGTGAGTTTAAAGACAGAAACACGTGCAAAAAGCATTTCAACCATTCCTGGCTTTGTGGTCAACATACCTAACTGTGATATTCAAAAATCAATGGTTCGCGTCCTGTTCCTGCGAACTCATAATCCGCGTTTGAGAGCCGTGGGTGCGTTATAGGAGTGATAGTGAAATCCCACCATTCGATTAAATTAGTCCAACAATGAGTTAAGAGGGTTGTCGACTAGTTGCATTCCCATTTGTATATCAGTAGGAAAAAAATGAGCGAGTATAAAAAATAATCGTCTTTTGTAAATACCACAACTCGAACCAAGGTCAATGCTCGGTCAGTGAAAACATAAGTGAATAACATGAAAATGTATGATGTTAAGGAAAAACATTGATCACATTTTTCATTTATGTTTTGGTTATCACATGTTGTTGTTTATAGCAAATAGTCAAAAAGTTAACGTTGTGTAAATAAATAAGGAAATTTTAAACGCTGTTTACACTGTCTAAAATTACGTTAAGCACAAATTACTGTAAATAATGTGTAATAAACAGCAGCGTGTGATAACTAAAACATGAACAAATATATATTTTACCGAATTATAAATTCGACAGGTTTTACGTTGGAAAACAGTAATTTATTTTTATTTAAATGTTTTGAAAAACGTTTGATTTATAACAGTTAAAATATCTTGAGGCCACGTGTTTATTAGACTCCTTTGCACATAGGCCTGGCATGGCACTCGACTTGTAATCTAAGAGTCGCGGGTTCGAATCCCCGTCACACCAAATATGCTCGCAATTTCAGCTGTGGGGGGCGTTATAATATGACGGTCAATCCCACTATTCGTTGGTAAAAGAGTATCCCAAGAGTTGGCGGTAGATGGTCATGACTAGCTGCCTTCTATTTAGTTTTAAACTACTAAACTAGGGACAGCTAGAGCAAATAGCCTTCGTGTAGCTTTACGCGAAATTCAAAAACTAACAAACAAATCTTTGCACATATTAATTTAAACCTCAAACGTATGGAGTTTAATAAAGTATCTGAATTTTTCGGAACTAATTAACAGTTCCACAGATTTCACTAACTCTAATGTGAAAGTTGACTGCCTCACAGGAGATAGAAGAGTTTGTTTACAGACATAAGAAATACCTTCTGGCTGTACGTGGTCTTATTGATTCGCAATTCATTGTTTTAACCAGCTACACCACACGGTACTTTGTTTTACAAAGCTCTCATTCCATCTGAATGTCGATGAAGACTTTCCAAGGTTTCCTTTCAACTTACTAGTACTGTGAGGTCGATATTGTACGAGTAAAGTTTTGCTAGATTTCACACAGGAGATTCTCAGATTCCTCGTTGAGTTTTAGCCCTGCATGTATTTGAGCCATACATTCGTGCATCCAAGTGAAAGTCTTACGATGAAGCTGTTTCGCTTTCTACCATTCTTAGGGATCAACCACATTGAATTTTACGTAGTGAAGCATGTGAATCAGCTGCAAAAATTACATGTTTGTGTTTTCAGTATGGCCTTTTGATCCAGGAACCATATGCGGTTGTGATGAAAAGTAACCACCCACAATGGCCTTCAGATAGATGCTGACAGATGTCTTCTGCTTCACAATCCTCCCAACCTCAATAGATTTCTGTCTAGACTGATTTCCACAGATTATAGAGTGCTATATATTTATTTCACATCTGGGAATTTGTGGCGACCCTTTATTTTAGTTGTGTTTATTTAACACTTACCTACTCATAACTGAATCCTGACGCTACTTTTAGGTAATTAAGCACATTTAGCACATCAGATAGCAGAGTAGCTAGACGGTTGGTACAAACTGAATTCAGTAAAACTGGATTAATGCCACAAGTGTGGCATCTCAGTCTTAGAATCTTTAAATTTTTGTTTACATCAGTGGCATAAATGAATGAATTGTCAATAAATTACTTACATTTGTAGATGATAATAAGTCTTGGATGTTACCAGTTATGAAGAGGATCATGCTGATTTACAAAAGGATTTAGATCATTTACTGAGTTAGACATATAGATGACAGATAGGTTTTTTACTATAATAATGCAAGATAATGAATGCATGTGGGTAACCATAATTTGAATTATAAATTAGATGGAAATAGCCCTAACACGAAAGTCTCTAAAGTCATCCAAGAAACATGCTGCTGCTAGACAAATAGAATATTAGGTTGTATCCACTGAAGTACTGAATACAAGTCTGAAAAGGTTATAATTTCATTGTACAGGTTGCTGGTTAGGCCACATTTGGAATACTGTGTTCAGTTTTGTGTTCTTTATCTTAGGACAGACATCGATTTGTTGGAAAAATTTACAGAAGGGTTACTAGAATGGAGAGATTGTCATATCAGAAGAAGCTAAAGTATCTTAAATTTGTAAACAATAGAGTCAGAAGGGATATGATTGAGGTGTTCAAGATTGTAAAGATAATTTATAGTGTTGATGCATCATCTTTTTCCATATTTAACAGTGATAATAGTAGGACTAGGGAACACAAACATAACTTTTGACAGAGTAGGAGTCATCGTCAGCTAAGACAGTTTCATTTTTCCGAAAGGGTGGTTGACCTTTGGAAAGGATTGTATTCAGACGTTGTAGTTACAGTAAATTTAAATTAGCATAAGAATACGTTTGAGAGGTATATGAATGATAATGGGTGTCTTCAATTGTTTGTTTATTTTTAAGTTAGTTTAGAAGATAGACCAATAGGTCCCATGTTGTCCTAAAATGTGAAGTTAATCCCCTGCTTTATTAGCGGTTGTGAGGTTGTTGAAGAAGTGGAATGCACCAGTTAAAAAGAGAGGTGGTTGGGTAGTGGAAAGCATGACGGTTTCACTGTAAGGTCTTAATGAATAGCTTGCAAGTTTTATTGGTTCTCTGCAGTGCTGCTGACGGCTGTGAAGTGTAGTAAGGTTTTTATGGGTTAACATACACCCTGTGATAAATCTTCAAAATATACAAACTAGATCTTTACCTGGTTGCAGACCACTTATACTGATCACCAGTAGGACTTTAGGAGAGGTTAAACGGGTAGCATTCATTAGTTATTTTCTGCTGTAACTTTGGTGGCCATGTTAATCATAGATGTTGATGGTGAAGTTCTGTTAATGGTGTTTGAACTCGTGAAAGTTTGTAATTTTAGTGCAACACTTAAATTGGTTTTGTTTACTACTCATGTTTTTGGTCACGTTACTTATCTTGCTGTCTAACATGTCCTTCTCAAAGTAATTCAAAAAAGAAAACCCAGTTATAAAGATAGCGGAATAGTAAGTGATGAGTAACGATGTTAAGTTCAGTAGGAACTTTTCAGCAATGCATATGTCACAACCAGCCTTTCTTATATCAGGATGACAAATCGTTTAGAGCTGCTGAAAGGGTTAACCACCAGAACACTTACGCAATGCAAAAATATTTTAAAAACTGTGAAATATAATTCATGAAATTTTTATTTTAAACTTATTTCTTCTCACATAATGTCCTTTCTGAGAATAATAGAGATTTTTCTGCAACAAATTACTTATATCACGTTTTCTAGATGTACACCTAATTCAGTACTGTTATTTATTTGGTATTGTTTCAAATCTTATTCTATTCATTTACAAATAATATACACGTACAGTTTCCATTTTTCCTTTCATCATATCTCCATACCATTAATTTTCCTTCCATTTTTTTTTTTTACTCTTCAGTCTTTCACAGATTTCTTTTCTGGTCCCTTACATCACATCACACTCCGTATATGTTCCATAGTCCACTTTTTTTCTTACATCTCCAAGATTTCCGGTTTTCTTGACTCCATCACTTCATTCGTCCTTTATGGATATTTCTGCATCTGCTACACGATCCAGACGAAATCGATTCTTGTCATACAAAAACATATCTATAATAAAATTCATACCTATTCTGAGGTTCAGTCTGATGCATCATTACTGAAAGAAGTATATTTAAGTGCTAATGAAGTTGATGACGAAAGTGTTCTTGGAGGTGAAAACAACATTACTGGATAGTACAAAAATAATGTTTTCGTGATAATTAATTGATACCGTTTCATAAAAATGCCCAGCTGCATGGAAGACAACGAACTAGTACATCCGGAATAAAAAGGCATTAATTAAAAGCACAGAGGTTGGCTCGGACATACACAACGACAAGCCCATAATAGGGGGGAAGTGTTAATGTATTAACTACTTTAATTTCAAAAAAGAGAAAAATATATCAAACGTTGATATCTGTAGCGAAATAATAACAATACGTAACCTCATAAAGCTATATGTGAGTTCTGAGGATTCGATATAGAAGAAAACAATGTTTAAATATTAATAATATTGAAGTCAGTTCAATTCAATGTCGATCTTAGCAAGTAAAATCCCAGGTTACCAGTGCCATATAATGAAGTGAGTTAGCTGGAGGTTGAGGGGGAGGGATCCCCTCAGTTTTTAAAGTGAGGCTCAAATAGGCAATTGTTGTTTTATGGATTACATGCAACATATTTTATTAAGCTTATAAATGTATTTTTTAAAATTTTAAGTGTTATTTTAAACTACTATAACGCCTCAAGCAGTTTAAGTTCTATTCGAGCTTATTTTGTCTACAATTTCCTAAAAAAAGTAGCAAACATATGTAGCAAACACCATTTGTTGTTAGTTAACGATACGAGACTAATCCACAAACCGATATTTAGCTCTGACATTTGTGGGTTTGAATATCGCGCAAAGATACACGAGGGCTATCTGCGCTAGCCGTCCCTAATTTAGCAGTGTAAGACTTGAGGAAAGGCAGCTAGTAAATACCACCCACCGCTAACTTTTGGGCTACTCTTTTATCAACAAATACTGGTATTGACCTCACATTATAACGTGCCCACGGTTGAAAGGGCGGGAATGTTTCTTAGTGACATGAGGTTTGAACCCGCAACCCTGATACTGCGAATCGAACACCTTAGTCACCAGTGTTTAGGTAAGAATATTAAATAAAATAGTTTAAGGCAACACGAATAAATCGTCATAAACTCAGCTGTTGAACAATTACTCTTCGAAAAATGTACTTCCCGTCTAATCGATAGGACTGGTCGCATAGGCCCGGCATGGCCAGGTGGGTTAAGGCGTTCGATTCGTAATCCAAGGGACGCGGGTTCGAATCCCCGTCACACCAAACATGCTCGCACTTTCAGCCGTGGGGGCGTTATAATGTTACGGTCAATCCCACTATTCGTTGGTAAAAGAGTAGCCCAAGAATTGACGGTAGGTGGTAATGACTAGCTGCCTTCCCTCTAGTCTTACACTACTAAATTAGGGACGGCTAGCGCAGATAGCCCTCGTGTAGCTTTGCGCGAAATTCAAAAGACAAGCAAACAGGACTAGTCGCATGACGTGTAATTCTAATTTCTGCATAGTAATTTACAGTGCAAAGTCCAATGGAGATTCGAACTCGCGACTCTCGAGGCGTAAGTGAAACTTCCCCACTACCTAGGTAGATGTGAAGTAATCATGTGTCTTTCGTAAATTATAAATGAAACAACCACTTACAGAGCGAATTTCAAAGAGTAAAGGTTGACACGCTAAGTGTTCTTTTTTAAGTTAACGACATATTCATTACTTTGTACATACTTAGTTTTATTAAATTTTGGAGTAAACTCGTTTATTAATAAATTTTACATTCAATCGTATAATATTAAGGCGATTTCTCTTGCATAGCATAAAATATTAATTGATTGAGATAAAAAACCATTCAGGCATGTATAAGTTAACATAAAAATTATTAAAACCGTAGATAAATTCACAAATACGCTAATTGACACCCTAGTTTTTTGTTGTTTTTTTTACAAAATCGCCCCACAGCGGCAGACCGGTATGTCTGCAGACTTACAACACGAGAAACTGTTCCGATACCCTTTGTGGGTAGGTCACAGGTAGCCCATTGTGTAGCTTTGTGCTTAACTCAAAATATTAAAATTAAATTTTACAAAATCGCTAGTTCAGTGGTGTTTACGGATTTACAACGCTAAAATCAGGGGTTCGATTCCTCTCCGTGGACTCAGCAGATAGCTCGATGTGGCATTTCTAGAAGAAGACACATACACACAAATACATTACTATTAGTTCTCTGTAGACTCAGTGGTAAAGTTGAGGACTTAAAACACTAAAATTCTGGATTCAAGACCCACGGTCGAAACTGAAGAAAATTTTTTTTTTCTGTGCTTAAACAGGATACAAACAAAATACTATGACGAATGAGCCATTTCTCACTTATTAAAAGTATAACCAGTGCCATTAGTAATATTGGACTATAGGGCAGTCCCCAGGTGAATCAGCAGCACGTTTATGGACTTTTATCGTTAAATCTCAGAATTCGATTCCCCATGGTGGACAGAGGGTAGATAAAATACTACGTACCTTTAAGCTAAGTGAAAGAAAAAGACGGAAATCTATGTTACGTAGCTGTTACACCTGGGAGCGAAAATTTAAAAGAAACATTTTTGTAATTTTGTAAATTAGATTACTGTAGTTAATATTTTATCACATGTGGTAAGAAGTAGGTTAAAGGTCAAATAATGACTACGGGGTTCACATTACTTAACTTTACTCTTGACGTTGAACAGTTACAGGTCCCTAAAAAAAGTGTTCCTAATCTGCGATACGTCGCGAGTTAATTTAACGTAAACTAGTTCAAACTTTCGTAAGGAATGGGTTTGCATACGTGTGATTACTTGATGCAGGTATTTGCTTGATTACGTAAGGAAAGGTCAAAGTATTTTTTTTCTGAATTTATTTTCCTGGCACACTGCATGATTGAAGCAGATAATGGACGAGGGGGTGGAATTAGGTTAATACATTTATTTCCAATGCTGTTAAGGAAGTTCAACAGATCGCTATTCTGTCATGAGACAGGTTTCGTATCCTTTAGTTCCGTCGTGTCTGTATGGCAAGGATTAACTATGAACAGAAACAAATTAAACTACATAAGCTAGTTTTTACCGTCACATTGGGACTATATGCGTAATATAATTATAGAATTCCTTTATAATGATAGACATCATTCTATATGTGGTAGAAGCAAAGCTTACCTTACTGGGGAGGAGTATATAAGAAACTTGACCATGGTAACTGTGTGAGGATCAGCTGCTATGAGCCCCCAGGAAAAAGTTGCATTTAGAGATTTCAAATGGAGCTATTTCTAAAATATGTAAGACTTTCCCAGCGGGTGGACGTGGTGACATAAGACGTGGCTTTACATAGATAATTATTGTTGCACATTTTATGGTCACATACCACCTTACTCGACATGGAGTATTGCTGTATATTTTATGGTGACGTAATATGTGATTCAACATGGATTATTGATACATATTTTGTGGTGACTGTGACTGAAAGGCCCGGCATGGCCAGGTGGTTAAGGCATTCGAGCCCGCAATATAAGGGTCGTGGGTTTGAATCCCCGTCACGCCAAACATGTTCGCTCTTTCAACTGTGGGGACGTTATAATGTTACGGTCAATCCCCCTACTCGTTGGTAAAAGAATAGCCCAAGAGCTGGCGATGGGTGGTGATAATTAGCTGCTTTCCTTCTAATCTTAAACTGCTAAATTAGGGACGGCTAGCGCAAATAGCCCTCGTGTAGCTTTGCGCGAAATTAAAAAAAACAAACCAGTGACTTGAAAATTCCTACGTCAACTGAGCCAGAAAGGTGTAACGTATCCAGGAAAGAGACTTGGTCATTAAAAAAAGACTTGCATTCAATCTGTAGGTTATATTAGCTGCTTCAATTTTTTTCTGATGTACTGAGTGTAGTGTGTTTAAATTTAACTAAATTCTTAAATGCTACTGTTTTAAACCATACGTGTACAAACTTACAGACGTCAAAACCACTCCATGTAGCACACGTGTACAAACTTATAGATTTCAAACCCACACTATGTAGCACAGGTGCGCAAAGTAACAACTTTCAAAATCACACCGTATTGCATACGTGCACAAACTTACAGCTTTCAAAACCATATCATGAGACTTATGTGCACAAACTTAGAGACTTCAAAACACGCTGTGTGTGGCACACTTTAAAACCACAACATGTGGCATAAGTGCATTAACTTGCAAAGAACATCATGTGACATCATTGGCACATTACTTTTATCTAATATGATTTATGAGGGATGATGATAAGGCAATAATTTCATGTAACAACTGACGTGAGATAAAAAATAATTGACTTAATTTATATTTCATTCGGGAAAATCTTTGAAAAACCACTAAAGGGTTTTCTGTCCCTAAGTCTGAACTGATAGACAAGAAAAAAGACAGCTGGTAGATAGCATCTATTGCCAGATACTCTATTCAAATAGTCGGTTTTGATCATTGTACTCATAACGCACCAATTGCCCCAAAATACGGGACGCGGCAACAAGAGGCGAACCATAGTCCATCATATACACTGTCCGAAGCGCCAACCAGCAGGCTTTGTCAATGAATCCTCACGTAACTGGAAAATAAAGCTGCTAAGACTACATGAGGGCAAACAAACATTTTGTAACAATGTTATTTATCTTAGTTAAGTTGATTGCATTTTGTAACAATGCTATTGATCTTAGTTAAGTTGTTTGCATTTTGTGACAATGTTATTGATCTTAATTAAGTTGATTGCATTTTGTAACAATGTTATTTATCTTAGTTAAGTTGATTGCATTTTGTAACAATGTTATTTATCTTAGTTAAGTTGATTGCATTTTGTAACAATGTTATTGATCTTTGTTAAGTTGATTGCATTTTGTAACAATGTTATTTATCTTAGTTAAGTTGATTGCATTTTGTAACAATGTTATTGATCTTAGTTAAGTTGATTGCATTTTGTAACAATGTTATTGATCTTAGTTAAGTTGATTGCATTTTGTAACAATGTTATTGATCTTAGTTAAGTTGTTTGCATTTTGTGACAATGTTATTGATCTTAATTAAGTTGATTGCATTTGTAAATGTTATTGATCTTAAGTTAAGTTGATTGCATTTTGTAACAATGTTATTTATCTTAGTTAAGTTGATTGCATTTTGTAACAATGTTATTGATCTTAATTAAGTTGATTGCATTTTGTAACAATGTTATTTATCTTAGTTAAGTTGATTGCATTTTGTAACAATGTTATTTATCTTAGTTAAGTTGATTGCATTTTGTAACAATGTTATTGATCTTAGGTAAGTTGATTGCATTTTGTGACAATGTTATTTATCTCAGTTAAGTTGATTGCATTTTGTAACAATGTTATTGATCTTAATTAAGTTGATTGCATTTTGTAACAATGTTATTGATCTTAGTTATGTTGATTGCATTTTGTAACAATGTTATTGATCTTAGTTAAGTTGTTTGCATTTTGTGACAATGTTATTGATCTTAATTAAGTTGATTGCATTTTGTAACAATGTTATTTATCTTAGTTAAGTTGATTGCATTTTGTAACAATGTTATTTATCTTAGTTAAGTTGATTGCATTTTGTAACAATGTTATTTATCTTGGTTAAGTTGATTGCATTTTGTAACAATGTTATTGATCTTAGTTAAGTTGATTGCATTTTGTAACAATGTTATTGATCTTAGTTAAGTTGTTTGCATTTTGTGACAATGTTATTGATCTTAATTAAGTTGATTGCATTTTGTAACAATGTTATTTATCTTAGTTAAGTTGATTGCATTTTGTAACAATGTTATTTATCTTAGTTAAGTTGATTGCATTTTGTAACAATGTTATTTATCTTAGTTAAGTTGATTGCATTTTGTAACAATGTTATTGATCTTAGTTAAGTTGATTACATTTTGTAACAATGTTATTGATCTTAGTTAAGTTGATTACATTTTGTAACAATGTTATTGATCTTTGTTAAGTTGATTGCATTTTGTAACAATGTTATTGATCTTAATTAAGTTGATTGCACTTGGTAGCAGTAATAAGATTGTTGTTAGTTGCTAAAGAAGTGAATCAAAGTTAAATAGAAAAACTATACAACTAAGAAATTCAAGTAACCCAAAGTGGTTAAACGTGTTTAAATGCACTATGGAGAACGTCAAAATAATCCCTTCCTCCCAAATATAAAATGATTTATTGTTGCATTTTTGCTTAATTATCATTTATTGTATTCCAATAATTATAGGGAAGTTGTTTAAAAACATATACACACATTCATAAAGTTTATTTGTTTAGAATATGTGGGCTAACTGAAAAGGGCTATCTGCCCACTCACAGCCATCCTTTCAGTGACTGTTATTTGACCAAATAATGAAGTTTGACCGTCATTTGCATACAACACCCACGGCATTAGATTGCGGAGCGTGTTTCTGCAGCAACGGGGCGCGAACCACAATTCACAGTGTTCGTAGTCCGGGTTTTTTAACCATTTAAGATGGTGCAATTTGTAAAGATTTAAAAAGTTCATAGAAAATATAGTCAAGTAGAACTATGAGATGACGATTGTTTTTTTCGTTACCCATTAAAAAGGAAAGTACATTGAAAATCGTAACAGAAATCAAAATGTTTGTCTTCTGAACTGCGGTCATCGATTTACCTGTTCCTCGTTCAAATTAAAAATACGTTTTCCGCACACAAACCTTTGTTAAGCTGTTTGACACAAGTGATTCATCTCATTCATTGGGTATTTTACAAATACATTCTTTCTGTGGGTACTCTCACAATAATGGACTTTAATTACTTATGTCCTTGTCAGGTCGAACTTTGACTATGTAGTAATTATTAAATCGTTTTGCCTTGTACATAACAAAAGACATACATATATAATTATTTATTCACACCCCACACACAAGTGTAATATACGTGAGCGCATGCATTTAACCACGTACATACAACCCCTTATATATATATATATATACACATGTATATAATAAACTGTTATGAAAACACTGACAGCTACTTTTGTTTTATCAATAATATATCCTATTATTTAAACCCTAGTAAGATTTAACGCAACATTGAATTCAAATGCGAATCCTCCTTTTACGAAGGCATGCCTTAACCAAAGTGATAGTTACATCTCATTAGTTGGACCATAGAACACAAATAGAGAAAAGAAACTATGAAGTTTTTTTTTTACTTCGGGTTTGAGTTCCTGATGGAATTTTAACCCCCTATCGGCGTTATAGGTATTTATTTGAACGTCACAGCTCAAACGCGAGAAAACGAAAATTCTGTTTGACGAGTTTCACTACTTTCTGTGACACTTTGACTTATCTCGCTGTCACACTTTTAGCTATACAATTCCGTTCTTAAAATCAAGAGAAATATGCGTACGTATGTTGTTTCCTTCAAAATGCTGTCGAGGGATAATTCAATTTTCTGAATCTTTCAACCGAACGGATGGGATCAAATGTGATTTTACTACCATGAAGTTATATATTTACTAAGTAAAACACGTATTCCTGACATCAAATAGCTTACAACCTCATATGAAGTACAGCACGCAGACTCAAGAGCTTCAAACATTATATATAAATATCCAACAAACTGTTTTTAATGTTTTTTTCTTTATAACAATTTTCTTATAATAGGTTTCTAAAGTATTTGAAACTCAAAGGATTTGGTATGTTCTGAATTTTGCGCAAAGCTACACGTAGGCTATATGCGTTAGCCGTCCCTAATTTAGTAGTGTCAGACTAGAATGAAGGCAGCTAATCATCACCACCATTCCCCGCCAACTCTTGGGATACTCTTTTACCAATGAATAGTGGTACTGACCGCACATTATAACGTCCCCACGGCTGAAAGGACGAGCATTTTTGGTGCGAATGGGAATCAAGTCCGCGACCCTCGGATTACGAGTCGAGTTCCTTATCCACCTGGCCATGCCAGTATCATTATGACTGTCTTACACGTTGAAAAATAAAACAAGTTTAAAATTCAGGGTATAAAAGTTCGTTCGGTTAAAAGTTCATCCCATCCCATTTTCTTTACGTTTGAAAAGAAATTATGTTAAATTTCAACCGTTTAGTGGCAGAACAACTAACTTGTAATGTTTACTTTTGCTGTTTTTGTAACTACTAAATTTTCTATAACAGCATTTCATGCAGAAACTTGGTATAAAACAGGTAATAAATTATGGTAACATCAGTAATAAATTACTGAAACTAATTCTGCATTGAATGAGCTTACATATACTACACGCTTTCTCAGTTTTCAAAGACAGGTGAACAATTTCCAACACAATATTTATTAACTAGGCTTAGCTGAGTGGCGGAACGTAAAGAAAAAGCTAAGCCTACCTCGATGAAAAACAAATAATGAACAAGATTGTTTTTATTGTATTTCACGTGAAATATTTTGACTGTCTCTTATTAGCTATATATAAAAATCTACATATTCGGCCTCAAAATAGAAGATAATCTATAGTTACAAGCAGCCTAAAACTAAAAGATAATTTACACTTACGAATTCATATATTCCAGCATTTGAACCTTTTTGCAAATGGTAGGTTAATTTGAACGACAAGGCTTGAAAAACAAGGTAATATTTAAATTGAACGTTTAGCACAGAATTACACGATATTCAACATTTAAATATTAAACATAAATTTTGAAAATCCTGATAAATAAAAAAGATAGAAACAATAACGTTAAATTGTACTGTGTAAGTACATGAAAAATAACATAAATTTAAGAAACAGAAGTTTCACATCCTATCAATTAGAACTGATAGCTAAAGATAATGACAACCGAACAAGGTAAGGCAAAGTTAGTTCAGACTTTTACTGATAATTAAGAATGGGAAGCCTGGGGCATGCATAGTTTTTGTAGCGAGGTCATTTTATGATCTGTTTCTTTGTATTTGTTTCAGTATCATCTTCATATTCCAAAACAAATGTTTCAATCAGTTGTAGGGAAAACCTGTGTCAGCATCACTAAAACGAGAGATAAAAATGTTTATAAGGCTCTAGATAAGTAGGCTAAACTAAACATTAAGTAGTATGGCCGTTAGAGTTTTTTTTTTCTTTTCTGTTTCTTAATCAAATTGGTTTTGATGCTACTGAAACCAAAATTTTGATTTCTAGAACTTATTCAAAATCCGCAAGAAGTCGCTCTGAAAAACCAATTTATATGTAAATCACCTAATTCGCCCAATTCCACAAGAATCTTTAAAATTTGTTACACGTGGAGAGGGGAAGGGGGAAGATCCTAAAATTGAAGGTGGAAACTCGACGCCCTTGTTGATTGTAATGATTAACTACGAAAATGTAGCCTTCGTCGTTAGTAGACACTGAGAGCCATTGGTGATGTCATCTTTTGTTACTAATTTTGTACGTCATTTTTTTACTAGGCAGCTTTTATCATCCAGATAACAACATATGTATTCAAAATAACAGCGATATCATATTTACTGATTGAATATTAAATGCGCTCTCAGTCAACCCATTATCCTCTTCATGGAGTTACTTAAATGCAATTAGATAACATGCGTCAGTATAAGATTTAAAAATAGAATCCACCTACAAAGGCCTAGGTTTGTTTACCACTGGTATTCCCATTACAATCATTTAAAGAACTTTGATAACTTTCAAGCCTGGTTTCTACCATCAGTGTTTATATTATCTGGTGCATTAAGAGCCATCTTTTATTATTTCGGTATGCTTTGAAATAAACCATGGGTGTTCTGCTTGAGTTTCCATCCCCATACACTCATACACAAAGAGAAATGCATCCGGAAAGAAAATAAGCAGTTTTTAAATAGGAAGCCAATCAAGTGAGCCAATAAGGCTGTTAATTTATACAAACCCAGCTTCTTTTTCTGAGCTATTTCAACCAAAATATGTAAAACGTACCATCCTCTCTTACCATCGTCAATTGATAAAATCTTTCTTTTAATAAGAAAAACAAAACAAAAAACTTCTCGCTACTTGTAGCATTCATTGTCTACCATTTGCTTCTTCGATTTTGAAATTTCAATGTTATAATTTTTCTAATAGATATTTTCGAAAGCAAAGTTGACATTTCTCTTTTATCATGTCCTCTCCCCACTGACATACGTCTTTAGAAACAGTAGTGGGCATAGCATATAAAGCCCATTGTGTAGCTTTGTGTTTAGCTTTGATCAATGACATTTTTGTAATTTTTTTTTTTTTTTTTTACGACTTCAACACCAATCAAGCCAAAAAGCAATATTTGTATTTCAGTGGAGATGGGAAATGTAAAACAAACTATTTTATCTACTCTATGTACCATGCAAAACAACAACAATGAAAACAAACAAACACGCCGATGTGGATTGATACAGATTTTGAATGTGTTATAAAGTGTAAAATTTCAGTTTTAACAATACCAAAAACAAGTTGGTTCTGTTTGTCTGTATTGTATTTCAATTGTTTCTCTAATATACTTTTGGTTAAAATATTTTGAATCTAAAGTGAGTGTCGTTTCTATGAATTGGGTTCTGTGGTTATTTTGATATACGTGTGGAGATGGTTAATACAAAAAATACAATGTTCAAGGTTAAAACTTAATTTACTGCAGTACAGGAAAAATACTAGAAGAAGGAGTCGCTCGACATGTACGAACGTGTTATTTGGCGTTCGTATTCACAAATGTGATTCGTCAACCGGTGTACAGTTTGTTTTTTGTTTTTGAATGTTGCGCAAAGCTACAAGAGGGTTATCTGCGCTAGCCATTTCTAATTTAGCAGCGTAAAACTAGAGCGAAGGCAGCTAATAATTACCACCCACCGCCAACTCTTGGGGTACTCTTTTAACAACAAATAGTGGGATTGAACATTACATTATAACAACCCCAAGGCTGAAAGAGCCAGCATGTTTGGTGTGATGGGGATTCGAACTCGCGACCCTCGGATTACGAGCCGAGTGCCTTATCCATCTGGGATAACCAGACCAATTTCTTGGGAGTTTCGATGTGAATGGAAACCGAGGATTAACTTTCCATCGGGCTACTATGTGTGTTTTTTTATAGCAAAACCACATTGTGCTGTCTGCTGAGGTTAACGAGGTCATTCGAATCCTTGTTTTAGCCTTGTAAATCCCTAGACTTACTGCTGTACCAGCGGGAGACCGCGGCACTGTAAATGTTCAGCTTTTATCACTTCTACGTGTTCACATAAAAACGTATTTGTAATTAATTTCAACAGATAATCTATCTTTCCCCAGCCTTTGGTGATCCATGTACCCAGGTTATCCTATTTATAAAATATTAAAATTAATTTGTCCAGTACTTATTACTAGTGCTTGTCTATCAAATTATGTTGGCTCGGCATGGCCAAGCGTGTTAATGCGTGCGACTCGTAATCTTAGGGTTGCGGGTTCGCATCTCCGTCGCGCCAAACGTGCTCGCCCTTTCAGCCGTGGTGGCGTTATAATGTTACGGTCAATCCCATTATTCATTGGCGCCCAAGAGTTGACGGTGAGTGGTAACGACTAGCTGCCTTCCTTCTAGTCTTTCACTACTAAATTAGGGACGGCTAGCGCAGTCCTCGAGTAGCTTTGTGCGAAATTCAAAAAATAAACAAACAAATTGTGTTGACCTCCAAAGCTGTAATCATACTAATATTTGTGTATTAACACCATGTGTGTGTGTTGATTAAGATACGCATATTAACAAATACAAACAAAGTTTATTTTCAGTACGATGTAGCTGTTATGTCACTTATTCCATAAATAGTTAATACCGGACTCTTAAGTCGTATTAATTTCATAAATGAATTTTATTCATTAAAATCCGCACCTTTGTTTCATTGTCGTGTGTCCTGTGTCATGGACCCTGGATGCGAGATTATATAACTTATACAAAAAAGGTTATATCAGTTATTGAAGAAGAAGTAGGCATTATTCATTCTAAGACACAAAGTGGAAATTTATAACCATTCAAAATCTGACAGAAACATAAGTTTACTTGTTATATCATACATAATGACGAAACTTAATGGGTAAGTAGTGTGTTTGACAAAAATGACATATCTCATTAGACTTCTGAAGTAAAATATGTACCTTTGTAGGACAAATGCTCATACAAATATTGAAAACTGACACATTTTGATTATTTGCACATATAAATTAAATAATTAATATCCAGAGCAAAGAACTGCACGAACGAACGATTTGTATGCTGCTTTTTGGTATACATGTTTGTGTATTTATGTATTGTGTACACCAAACAAATAGCTTAATACCCACGAGTAACCAATGTACATTTTCGTTTTTGACACGTGTATGTGTTTAATTATTTTTTTTTTTTTTATTTCAGCACACAGACAGAGTGATTTCGTGTCAATAAAACAGTGTCTGTTCTGGTGTACATACAAATGTATTAAATAATACACATCATACATTATACACAGTCTAATCGTTACACATATCGATTGATACATCTAATTGACACGAATATCTGGAGTTACTTTCTGAATATATTCTGGATGACCATTTTTACATGAGGGAGTATCGTACATCATCATTTATCGAGCATTCGCTAGGGGTTTAAGATGTTACAAATATGCATCACGTATGGATATTGTTACAAGCCTTACACGTAAGAAAATCACTCAGGTATTATTGGTAAAACAAATGTTCTCTATCTTTTATTGAAAATTAAAGTTGCCAAAATCTATTAAGCAAATTGTAATTATTCTGGTTCGACGCAAGCACTTTGATCTATGTTCGTGTGAATAACTCTAAGAAAACAAAGTTGACATTTAAATAAAGGCCTTACAAGTCCAGAATTCGTAGTTTATACAACGGTGCTGCTAGGGTGGATACATGAAAAGATTTGTTTTGTTAGAAATTGTTAGTATAAGCTTGAGTGGTGCATCACTTGGAAGCTTTCACGCGTCCACTGTGCTTTTCTAGATTGAGCGTGTTCAGGTTTGTAACATTAGCAGATACCAGCGTTAAGGGAGGACAGTTTCTTCTATTCACCGACCACTGAACGCGAAATATTGCCCATTCAGCAACGTGCGAAACATTCAAGTTAGGTGAACTTTTTCTTACTTGCATAACAGGAGATATTTTGAACTTCATAGCAGTAAGCCATAAACCAACATTCAGTGAAGTATCTCACAGTAACAGAGATTTTGTGGATTTCGAAAAAATACAAATCCAACAGAAATCAAAAGTTTCACAAACGTAAAGCCAAACTCTTTCATATGTTTGTATCAATATGCATTCATATATTTATTTATATATCTGTGAGCGAGTACTTTTAATTTTCAGACCTCTATGTTAATTTCAAATAACTAGTAAATTAAGACAAAAAACGATATATATTGTTTTACAGATTCATGAATCGAGTGTTCCTGAACCTAGTATTTTGTATTACTTATGCTGCAGGTTAAACCATCAACGTAGCAGTACGTAAGCTGCAGGTTAAACCATCAACGTAGCAGTACGTAAGCTGCAGGTTAAATCATCAACGTAGCAGAACGTAAGCTGTAAATTTCGTGAGCACAATTACATTTTATTTTTCTTTAAGCGTTAAGTTATACAGTGATCTGCGCTAACAGTACTGTAGGTATCGAACTACAATTTTTATGTTTCTTTTATGTGTTGAAATTGAGCAATCAAGAAGATTAGGATCAATATAACGACAAATGTGAACCAAAAGTCGTAGTTTTGTGGATAGAGCAGAACTACTGGAAGACAGGTCTGAACTTTTTGTTTGTTGGTTGGTTTAGAAAACTTATTGAATCTGCTTGCAGAAAAAGTTGTCTGTTACCGAGTCATCGTGACCGCTAATATTTTGGTACAGAATGGGGACAATGGCTCTCGTCGTGCACGAGGACGCTGCTCGGTCGCGATTGTTTAGAATCATCTTCATGACGACGATAAACTTTAAGTAGGGCAGAATAACTCGGTTGTTGTTCCATAAAATCGCAGGCAAATCTTAAAGAAGCCACCATTTTCTGCTGATTCAAAGAAGTCGAACGCGGGCTTGCTCTAATAAAGAGCCTGTCGTATTTAGATTTGTATCATTTATCAGATTCATCACAAGAGGTAAGAAATGTAATAGTCTTTTATAAGATAAAACATACGTTAAATCTAATAATGATATCACTAACATAGACGTTGCTGCCATGATGTTATTTACATTTAAATATAAGTTGATCGTGAAGGGTTATGACAGGAAGTAATCTATGTACAAAGACATCTCGTTTATTCAATTTTTATATTTCAATTCTGGAGTCCATAAGTACATTTATTTGTTTAACCAAAGTTGTTTATTTAGGTGAATGTGGTTGCAGTCGTTGTGTTTAATTTCGCGCAAAGGTACTCGAGGGCTATCTGCGCTAGCCGTCCTTAATTTCGCAGTGTAAAACTAGAGGAAAGGTAGCTAGTCATCACCACCCACCGCCAACTCTTGGGCTACTCTTTTACCAACGAATAGTGGGATTGACTGAGACATTACAACACCCCCATGGCTGAAAGGACGAGCATCATGCTTGGTGTGACGGGGATTCGAACTCGCGACCCTCGGATTACGAGTCGAACGCTTTAACCAACCTGGCCATGCCGGGCCCTTGTTTATTGTTAAACGTAAAGCTGCACAACAAAATATTTATGTTGTGGTCGCCACAGAGATAGAGCCCCGCATTTAATCGTTGTAGGCCCTTAAGCTAACCATTAAACCAACACTTGATACCAGTGCAGCTTATCTGTAGAAAATTTGATTATCAGAAATGAAATATAACACTAACAACAGTCGTATTCAATTACCGTTAGCGAGATAAGAACGGTCTAAATAAATGTATTATTTTATACTAGTCTTGTTAGGGATAAACTCTATTAAAATGAGTTACTTTTTACGAGGCTAATGAGATTTCAATAACATCATCTAACAGCGTGAGATAACAAAACCAGTACTATAAAACACCCATGACGAGTGTTTGTCACGAGCGTGATAAAACTTTACTTGGTTATTTAAACGGATAAGTCTAACCAATAAACTATGACCTCATATTTTTTGTTTGTTTACACAAATTTACATAAAGTGTCAACCGTACTGTACTTACCAAAGGTATCAAAACTAAGAGGCGTATATCTTCCTAAGCCTTTGATGTTAGTAACATATCCATGCTAGTAAAGTTTTATTAAATTAAATCATAATTTATAGACCTTTAACAATACATTGAAAAAAGTGTACAAACTTATGCTGAGTTCGACACTTGTTTCTTAAGTAATTTTTAACGAAATATGATAACATTTGTTGCTCAGCGCAAGAAGTAATTAAAAGCATCTCTAAATAAGAGTTAGAGATTTTAATTACAAAAATTATTTTCACACAGTTTTATTGCTCTATCTGGATCAAACATTGATTATTACGTTAGTAGAAATCACAGTGGACAATCTGCTCTTGAGTACCTGTAAATGATCAACCAATGTAAATATGTTCTTTTTTGTTATTACTCAGCATTCTGAGAGATTCTCAAATTAGAGATGTCAAGGGTCAGTTTCACATCATGTCTGGTTGTCCTTTTGTCGATTCATGCTTATTTTCCTGGTAATTGTTGGCCAAATGGAGCTCCTGTTAACGTGTGTGATGACATGACCCCAAGGCATGGTCAAAACAGACCACAGCCATCACGTTATTCTCCATATCAAATTACCCAGTCAGCGAACAGCTATAGGCCTGGTGACGTTTTACAAGGTAAGTGGTAAAAAATAACTTGATATAAACAGCGATAACAAAAACTTAGTAGAACTAAGAATGGACATTTATACATCTTTCTGGTTGACCACAAAGAAAGAAGTCCCAAATTGAATAAATAAACATTTCACAAATATTTTTGTAAAATTTAAAAAAATATATGTGAAAATTTGTACCCAGAACTCTTAAATTACCTCTTTTAACTATAATTATTGATTATATTAAATTGGAGTTGGAGTATCGTCACGCAAAAATTAGTTCACATAAACACATTCTCAAACTTTATATATCAATACAGTTCTCAAAATGTAGTCTACAACACTAGTAAATAAAATATTTTAGTGCCAAGATTGAGAATTTACCTTAATCTGTCAGGCATGTTGGTCAGACCTCTTGAGATATTATTGGAATAAAGGCCAAAAATATTGTTAACAACAAGGGTATCCAACTTATAAATCAATGCATTATAATAACTATCGGTTTCAATTTTAGTTGTGTTGATTTACGAAGCCAAGTACTTATAATCGGGTTGTTATATAGAATTCAGTTCATTAGTACACAGGTAACCATTTAGTTGCAGCCCACATGATAAACTTATTTTTAATTATCAGATATTATTAACTAATGCCAATAGTAACATATTGCATACAGTTTTGTTTTGTTTTTAATGTTATAGTTACGATCACGGGAAACGGAGATACGCCATTTAAGGGCCTGATGGTTAAGGCCAACGATCCAGAAACTGGAAGACCAATTGGATTGTTCAAAGGCGGTCTTGGCTTGAAAACCTTAGAAGGCCAAGGTTGCATTGCTATCACGCACAAAGATTCTTTCCCCAAAAAAGCCGCCGTTATTCACTGGGTGGCGCCAAATTACAGTGGCCAGGTGGCGTTCAAGTGAGTAATACATAAGTAATTTAATAAATGGTGTTCTAACTATTATTATAAAATATGTAAAAATAGATAAATATTATTTAGATCAAATTTCAATACGGATGGGCCCGGCATGGCCAAGCGCGTTAAAACGTGCGACTCGCAATCTGAGGGTGGCGAGTTCGCATCCCAGTTGCGCCAAACATGCTCGCCCTTTCAGCCGTGTGGGGCGGTCAATCCTACTATTCATTGGTAAAAGAGTAGCCCAAGAGTTGGCGATGGGTGGTGATGACAAGCTACCTTCCCTCTAGTCTTACACTGCTAAATTAGGGACGGCTAGCGCAGATAGCCCTCGAGTAGCTTTGTACGAAATTCAAAAACAAACAAACAAAACAATACGGATGATGTCTGGGAGTCAGAGTTTGGCCTTGGTCTGGATAACCAGTAGCCCGTATACATTTAGCTCTATGTATTACAAAATACACACATTTTTGTAAAGTTATCAGAGCTGTACTTGAAGTCGTGTCACAAAAGTTCAAATCTAGGATATTTTGAGTGCCTTGTCCGGTACAAATGGGTAGTGTTAAAACATATAGGAAAGAAACAACAACAACAAAAATTTTCTTGTTACATTTCTGAATAGTATTAAAATACGTGGGTTTGTGTTTTCTTATAACAAAGCCGCATCGAGCTATCTGCGAAGCCCACCGAAGGGAATCGAATACTTGATTTTAGGACTGTAAATCCGTAGACTTACCGCTGTACTAGCGAATGACATTAAAATACGTAGAAAACAACAGAACTTTGATAGATTGTTTAGGCAAAATATTCATGATGAAATTTTGTAGAATGGACAGCAACTTCCTGTTGTGGAGACATAAGTGTAGAGGATGACGTTTCGAAAGCCTTGCGTCTTTTGTCTTCAGATCTACAAAGTTTCAACAACTGAACTATTTGTTACATTTATAAATAGTACTAAAATATGTAGAAAACAACAACAGAACTGCTTGATACATTTATGAGTAGTATTAAAATGTAAAGAGAAGAACAATAACAGATCTGTTTGTTACATTAATTACTAAAATGTAAAGAGAACAACAGATCTCCTTGTTACATTTTCGGTTCTTGTTGGTGTTGTTGTTTTGAATTAAGCACAAAGCTACACAATGGGCTATCTGTGCTCTGCCCACCACGGGTATCGAAACCCGGATTTTAGCGTGTAAGTCCGCAGACATACCGCTGAGCCACTGGGGGGCTTTTCGGTTCTAGGTTTAGAGTTCCGATAAATGATAAACATACTGTAGGCTTAGATATTTTTATTTTCTAGACGTTTGTCATCTGTACTTAAACATATATTTGTCATAATCTATCAACAGTTTGTAACCACTCACTCTAGAGGTAACAGTTAGTATGTGTTAAAGGAATGCGCTCCCCACCCCATGATATTTCTTTGCTGTAAAATTCATAAAAAATTATTAGTATTCTGAATTTTTTCATCGTCCCTGTTTAATCATTCTAATCTATTAATGTACGAAATTGCCTGTAAAAATTCTGGCTACGTTTTTGTTAAGAACACTAGCAGGAGTTAATTTTGCTTTTTGTTTGTTTATCAAAGATGGGCCAAGATCATGGTCTTTGTTGAAAGTATTACTGAAACAGCCATTTAAGAATTAAACTGTTTGTGATGTAAAGTTTTACTGGCTGCTTGCCATTAATGCGACAAAGTATTTATTACCTAACAATGTTTAGCGTCTCACTTAGCAACAAACTAGCTACTATAGTCATACAAGTTTAACCAGAGCTACCATTCCATTGAAAATATTGTTTTTCATTCAGTTTTCTCTGGTGTTATTGAATATAACGTTGCTAATATTTGTTTCTGTTCAGCTTTCGGGGCCACGAGCAAACTCTGTTGTATAACTAGATTCTAGTTCTTGCGAGTCGATTTTAAATTCGTTTAATATCATAAAATATTCCTCGCACGTTAACTTATTGCTGCGTTACAAAAGTGATAGTCAGTCCCTCAGTCTAAGTGGTGGGTGGTAGGGCGCTACTGACTAACAGCCTTCTCTTAATAAATCTTAATTTATTGTTTTGCAATAAATTCAGCGTAAAAATATTCTGCGTTGCTATATTTTCAGAGAAGTTGTCAGTCTGTTACTCATTTACGAAAGCAAACAAACACTAATCACAAGCTACAAAACTTTCTTCAGGCGTATAACATACTTAAATCACGAACACGTAACGAAGTCTGTGAACGTACTTTTCGGTTTCAATATTTTGTTTAGTTTTGTATATTTATTGATACTAACTTTAAAGTAACTACGCTTTAGGCTTAGTTTTTATGTAGGTCTAAGTAAACTAGTTGAATGTAATGAGACGCTTGAATGATTATATATAGAAAACTCATTAAAAACTAAAGAAAGTGACTAAAGATTCTACAAGTTTTACTTTAAAAATGTTTGTTTTTAAACACACACCTTGTATTGTAAATCGCATTGTGATTTCTGTTTAACTCCAAATACTGATTTGGTATTATTATAATATTTAACTTAGATTTTCACAAGTTTTTATATACTGGTGTTAAACTTTTGTTACTAAAACTTCACTTAATATTAATTAATTCAGTTTTAATTAAAATATTCAATTTGTCTGTGTTTTACAAATTGAACCCAACAGTAATTGGTTTCTTTCTATTTACACGTAGTTGATAAAGTTATAACTTGATCAAAATATTTTCACGTTGTATTATTAGCTTCATGCAGTTGTGAAGTTCCCATTATTTCTGATTAAATTACTTTATTTCCGATATGAGCGATTAGTTTAGAAATACAAACATTGTAAAAATTGAATTATATTTATTGATTAAGACAAAGTAAAATCAACGAAAATTGTAATGTTTTAATCTCACGTGGTTGTTTTGATAATAAGGGTTTAATTAGAGAAAGTAGTATTTGCATTATTAATTTTGTTTCTGGAATTTCCAAATTTACCTTATGGGAAACATGGGTTAAACAACCAGATAAAACACCTTAAGGTTCGGGTATAGCTTTTCCAGGTTTGGAATTGTTAGCTAGGACGATGGAATGTTCCTTGTTAGCTTGTTTGTTTTTGTTTTGAATTTCGCGCAAAGCTACTCGAGGGCTATCTGCGCTAGCCGTCCCTAATTTAGCAGTGTAAAACTAAAGGGAAGGCATCTAGTAATCACCACCCACTGCCAACTCTTAGGCTACTTTTTTACCAACGAATAGTGGGATTGACCGTCATATTATAACGCCCCCACGACTGGGAGGGCGAGCATGTTTGGTACGACGGGGATTCGAACCGCGACCCTCGGATTACGAGTCAAACGCCTTAACACGCTTGGCCATGCCGGGTCCTCCTTGTTAGCATCCGACATCAGCACTGTTAATATTAACCAAATGGTGGAATTGAGTACTCCTCTTTTAACACTCCATATTGAAATCAATTGTGAAAGAAAAATGTTTTCAAAATGTTATCAATGATACATTATTCTAACTTGAGTCACAATTTTTCCAAATCTCGGCTTAAAAACTAAGTAATTTTAGCTGGAAAACATGCATTCATAAATTTCGAAAAAAATATTTGACCAAATTACAACATAGCGGTAGATACATAAGACAGATACAAGAGAAGGGATATGAAACAGAGGAAAACAAATCTCTGAAATGTTTTCTTTTTTTATGTGGATGAAGCAATATCTATGTGTGACGAATATACATACAAATATACAGTACAATAAATACTGCGACTGAATTGCAATGCTACAGTAGGATTTATATAGATTGTACACTGGACTTACACCGACCAGTCTTAAACAATACGTCAAATTCGCATAATCAGTGTGAGTGAAATTGACTGATTTAATACAGTGGTTGGGACACTCGATTCGCAATCTGGGGTTCCTAGGTTCGAATTCTCATCAACGAACATTCTATTATTCATTGGTAAAAGAGAAGCCCACGATTTGGTACTGGATAAAGTTGATTAGCTGTCTTTCTTCTTATTTATTACAGCTAAATTAGGAACTTCTAGTGCAGATAACACTCAAGTAGCTCTATGCGAAATTCGGAACAGGTAATTTAAAACAAATATCATGCCATTAGATTGTAAATTATTCCATAGTCTACTGTTGCAAAGGCATAACAAGAAGGCCTCAGCACTCTAAAATTTTAAAATTGTTTTGAGCATTTCTAAACAAGACGGCAACGTTCTCTCCTGATAATAACTTTGTGGTAAAAATAGCAACCACGCGTACCACGTTCTTTAATTCAGTTTTAAAGATGATTTTGATGTAAAGTTCAATGACAATAAGCTTAGCAACTAAATAAGTTGTGTGGACGATAATTTAAGTTCTAGATAATGTCCTCCTCCAGTAACACAGCGTTATGTGTTTGGATTTACGATGCTAGAAACTGAGTTTCAATTCCTGTGGTTGTCAGGGCACAGATAGCCCACCGTGTAGCTTTGTGCTTGACTTCAAAACAAATAAGATCATAGTTTGTTCTTCTCACACCTACCTACACCCTTTGGCTCCCAGTGGCATAGCGACATATCTGCAGAATTACGGGTTTCGATAGCCGTGGTGGGCATCGTGTAGCTCCAAAACAAACAAACTCACACCTACCCGTCTAATCTGTTTTTAAGCGGCTGTTAAACCATTTGTTCTGCATTAATATTTTTTCTTTAACGCTCTAAACTTTGCATACGTCACTCTTGTTTTATTATTTTGTGCAAAATTCTTAGCTCTAACCCTTTCGCTGTGATCTACTGTGGGGCCTGATATACGCACGTTATGCTTCAAAACCTGGTGATGTAGTTACCTCAGCTATCGTATAATATATCCCAGGAGAATAAGTGTTCCACAGTAGTTATGTTACACGTTGTGTGGATCGTAGGGCGAAGTCACGTAACTATCGCACTACTTTGGCAGGGTTAAAGTGCCTTGACATTCAAGGCATTACTTGTGACGTTGCACATCGCTGTTTAGTCGTGGTAAACCTGACAAATATACCAAACCTGGATCGATAATGTTTTCGTCTGTTTAAGAGATTCCTCTTTCGTCATTCCAGAAGATTTCAAGCAGTGGTCAGGGAAGCCCAAAACTTGTTCTAAGTAAGCTTTAAAAAGTTGACACTTGTAAAGTACACGGTGCATCCTCCTATTTCAAGACGAACAAATTACATAACTGGATGAGTTAGTCCTAAAACTTTCATTGAAACGATGTTTGAATGCGACTATAATGTCGCAAAATAAAGGATTGCACCATGATATTATTGAACGTTTCAGTGGCTTTGAAACTACGTAGGAAAACTTAACAAAAAATAATTTCAATTTATGGAATAAGCAATACTGTTGCAGTGAAGCGGTATATTTTTTTCTTCTAATAAGAACGATCCCATTAAATACTCCATCTGTTTCAGATACTGCGCCCCACTGGCACAGCAGAAAGTCTGCAGACTCACACCGCTAGAAACCGGGTTTTGATACCCACGGTGAACAGAGCACAGATAGCCCATTGTGTAGCTACGTGGTGAATTCTAAACAAGCAAACATTTATTTCATGTAACCTTTTGTGTCTCATCGTTCAGCCAAACTGGGGAGTTCTGGTATTAAACGAAAATCCACTTGGGCAGCAATTTTGGGAGACAGAAGCACCAAAATAACACGATAGAGGCACCAAAATAACATGATAGAAACACCAAGATAACACAATTGTTTAGATTGTGAGCTTTTGGTGCCTCTTTCAATTTTGGTGCTTGTATCGTGTTATTTGTATACAGGTAGTAAATTTTCTATGTAAAATCTATTTTGTATTTTTAGTAACTCATTTCTTATAATATGTTGCTTAATTTCTCTTTCTCGCTTTTTTTGTCTACTACAAATCCAACACTTTACATATTTCCAACCTTAAAATCTCTGGTTTAATCCCCGTGGTAAAAAGAGTGTAGATGGCTTGCTGTGTAGTTTTGTCTTAACAGCAACAAACGTATACAATTTTATCGAGTCGTTCATTACATGTTTACTGAACTTTATTTTACATAATTAGTTTTTTGTGACAATGTTATTTCAGTAATTATAAGGTGTTGTCGTTTTGAATTAAACACGAAGGTATACAATGGGCTATTTGTGCTCTGCCCACCACGAGTATCAAAACCCGTATTTTAGAGTTTTAAGTCCGCAGACATACCACTGAGCCACCGGGGGGCTAGTTATAAGTATGGTACTTACTTAAAGGCCCGGTATGGCCAAGTGTGTTTAGGCGTTCGACTCGTAATCTGAGAGTCGCGGGTTTGAATCCTCATCGAACCAAACATGCTAAATTAGGGACGGCTAACGCAGATAGCCCTCGAGTAGCTTTGCGCGAAATTCAAAAACAAACAACCAGACAAGAATAGAGATAATTTCTTAATCTCGTTACAGGGTTGAATTTAAGTTATGCTCTTAGTAGAAAGCTTGCTCTCGTGGGAAGTTAATCCTAATTAACATCGTATCTTGAAAGTATTTTCGCTCACACAAAAGTCGTTTCATGTAATTAGTTTCCACTTTTATTTTGCGATATGAGCTTCAAATATAATTACTCTAGTTATAAAACTGGAACATCCATCGACAGTTTTCAATTATTTGCTGACTGTATAGCCCACTAGTAGCTCAACAGTAAAATTAAAGGGTTTTAATGCTAAAAGTCTGGAGAGGACAGATAATTATTGCGCATCAACAAATAAACAGATATGTAATACTCTTTGTCCCCCCTCCATTAGCTCAGAGGTATATATATATATATTGTAAGTCTGAAGATATTCCTCTGTGCCACTGGAAACAAATTCAGAGCTAAATTTGGAGAGCTTTTAACACTAAAAATGGGGCTTAGATTCTTGCAATGAGGAGAGCGCATGTAACGTAATCCTTAGCTTTAAGATTAACAACAAAAAAGAAAATGTTTATCTTGTACCATTCCGTACCCCACCCCCTCACGTGACTCAGCTGTAAGTCCAAAGGCTTATCACGCTAAAGATGTGTTCGATACTTGCGGTAAGTACAGCACTGCTAATTTATTGTGTAGTTTTATGTCTTTATGAACGAACAAAAATAAAATATAACCTTCTTTTTTACTCTTTGCGGCCCAGCATGACTAGGTGTTTAAGAAACTCGACTCGTAATCCGAGAATCGCATGTTCGAATCCCTGTCACACCAAACAGGTTCGCCCTTTCAGCCGTGGGGGTGTTATAATGTGATGGTCAATCCTACTATTCGTTGGTTAAAGAGTAGCCCAAGAGTTAGCAGTGGGTGGTGATGACTAAATTAGGGACGGCTAGTGCAGACAGACCTCGTGTAATTTTGCGCAAATTTCAAACTATTTCTAGTTGTTTTTTTATCCTGCGCGTACTGTTTAATTATCGAAGTTTATTATCACTAAGGTCACTCAACTCTTTCAGGACAACCATTGTGGAAAATTTCAATAATTACTTTACCAACCTGGACGCCATCGTGGACCAGCGACTGTAGACAGAAGCCATTCGAACGTAGGCCTACTTTTGTGAGCGTATTAAACAGTTTGTGAATAAGAGTTAAATCACTACATTCTTCTAGTATATGCATACAAATATTTTAAAGAATAACAGATGTTCAGAAGCAGAGTGAACAAAACAACGTTTTGTCGAACCAGAACTTGTTTCGTTGATTTGAAAGTAGTTAAAAAAGTGGATTCTTAAACAAATAAATGTTGTTTAACTGATTCGATACAAGATGGCTGACAAACGATTTTTTGTAACTGATTTTTGTTATGTACTTTGTAGAACGGCTTCTATCGTATTCTGTGTATATAAAATCGTGGCGATGATAGATTTAAAAAAAGAAATATAAATATATATATATGATTATGTTGTTTCGTTTTGTACCATGATTTGAAAAATAAATATACTGCTTATTTAATTGTTATCACAATATTTACAGTAAGAAAATTCTGATTTTAATGACTGCAACGCTTCGATTCGTTTTAATGGGCATTCATCATCAGGCTCGGTCACTTTGACCCGCACGATATGAAAATCGTGCCGTTTCCTCAATCCTGGTGAGACGTTGTAACTTAAAGTTCGCCTGAGAACCATTACGCTAAGTTCCAAAAATGGGATGTTTTATTAGTTTTTTGAGGTTTATATTGAGTGTTATATAAATAAGCAGGGCGCGATCCGTGTAAGTTATGTTCGGTATCATTAAAATATTTGTTTTCCGGTAAGTTTGAAGGCTTATAATGTTTAATTTTGTGTCAGATTACTGCAATAAGCACAGTACACATAGCCCATTGTGTAACTTTACGTCTAGTAAGAAACAAATCCAAACACTTATTTCTTCGTAACTTTAATTCACCAAACAGGTTGGTTGTCAAGTTTCACATGACGTCATATTTAAAGTTCCCGAAAACACTTCCACGAACCTTAGCGTTACAGACGTGTGAATAATTATAGAAAGCGATCGTTCAAAACAATACCTTCTTTAATCTCATATCGACTAAATTTACCAGTATTCTAACTTCACTGTGTATTTCAACATGAAGTCTTGTCGCTTGCTTTGTAATAAATCAAACCGAAGGTAGGACATATGTCTTCATCACCATGCAAAAGTTAACTATACCGTCACAACAACATCAGTAGGTAGACAGATCTTATAAAAGTAGACGACTTCAGTGATCCAAAACAGGAAATTGCTGATCACATAAGTTATTGGATCAAAAGTTATCCATCTTGGTTAATGTCCAATTAAGCCACGAATGCTGTTGTCACGTCCATTTCCTTCGAACAATAATACAGAGAGGGATTAATGGCGGATCAGAGTCATTTCACAGCGTGGAGGACTCAAACCCTACAATAACACGTAGGTAAGAGCAGAACATTGATTGATACGATGCAGTTCACCACGTAGTTAATTGGACAGACGACGAAGGAAATGTTTTATAGTTCAGTGTTGACAGACTGAGGACTTTTTCTCTCATCTCAGTTCTTTTCGCTCATATACTGATGATCTAATGTTGTCTTTAATAAAGAGATTAGGAACGTGTTTTATCGAACCAAACACGTAAAGGAATTATTTTTTTGCTGTACAATTTAAATAAAAACACTCTAATATAACGGGGCAGTTTTGAGCTAAATATGTCACACAAGACACATGCACTTTTAATATTTCTTATATTTACTATATATATTCTCTATATTCTCTTGCAATTTAACGAAGACACTGATCTTTTTCACTATGTCACATTATTTACGTTTTCAAATAATGTAGAATTAAGAAAAATATCATAGTGTTGATTAATCGTTTCATTATCAAAGTTATATATATATATACAGATATACATATAACTTCATTATTAAAGCTTTTGAACAAATAATTCAAGAAGTTTCATACAAACAACCTACAAATGTAATGTTCAATGTTGTAAAATAGGTAGATCTGGAAGTTTCAAACAACCTACCAATGTAATGTTCAATGTTGTAAAATAGGTAGATCTGGAAGTTTCAAACAACCTACCAATGTAATGTTCAATGTTGTAAAATAGGTAGATCTGGAAGTTTCAAACAACCTACCAATGTAATGTTCAATGTTGTAAAATAGGTAGATCTGGAAGTTTCAAACAACCTACCAATGTAATGTTCAATGTTGTAAAATAGGTAGATCTGGAAGTTTCAAACAACCTACCAATGTAATGTGCACGTTGTAAAATTGGTAGTTCTGGAAGTTTTAAATAGCCTACAAATGTAGTTTGTAATATTATTAAATAGGTAGTTTTGGGAGTTTTATATGGCCTACAAATGTAGTGTGTAATATTATTAAATAGGTAGTTCTGGAAGTTTTATATGGCCTACAAATGTAGTTTGTAATATTATTAAATAGGTAGTTCTGGAAGTTTTAAATAGCCTACAAATGTAGTTTGTAATATTATTAAATAGGTAGTTTTGGGAGTTTTATATGGCTTACAAATGTAGTTTGTAATATTATTAAATAGGTAATTCTGGAAGTTTTGAAGCACGTGTTGTGGGTGAAGCAGCATTATACATTCTACTGTACATACCTGTCAAAATGATACGGTTATCGATATCTCTATAGATTACAAAGTACCTTCTTTGGTACTTTTAAATAAATTATAACTTATTGTATACAGGGGCCCTTGTGTTATCACAAGTCCCAATTCTTGTAGACTAGAGGACCACCTGATACCATGTCGCAACTTGCGAGAGGTCTACATTCAAACATGGTCATAAAGGTAATATTTGAATTGCAATTTCGTAATAGCACGATTCATATACAACTGTAAAGCAGACACAACATTACTGTGGTAAATATTAATTGAATACTAATTTTGAAAAACAAGTTTTGTTCCTATAGGGTTGATGTCATTAACTAACCCTTAAACGTCGGCCGTCATCAATTGATGCTGCTACCTACAAAATTTGTTCTGTTTAGGGGTCAAAAAAACAACACAAAACACCACCACTTGTTTTTCTTTACGAGAAACCCCTGAATATCCTGGAACTCTGGAGTTCCTCAAAACAAAGTTTCAAAACCAATGAGTTAACATAAAACTCACATCTCGTCCTTCCTTGTGACACTTCCTTGTTTAACATTCATAACATTCACACTTCCTATCAGTTGCCCCCCAGTGGTTCAGCGGTATGTCTGCGGACTTACGCGCTAAAATTCGGGTTTCGATACCCGTGGTGGGCAGAGCACAGATAGCCCATTGTGCAGCTTTGTGCTTAATTCTAAACAACTAATCCTATCAGTTTATATTTTACTATTTTTATAGGTTCGATGTGTTGGAAGAAAGTTTCAAGAGATATATTACATTGCATAGGTTTAAATTGTGAAAGTTTTCAACCTCTCCAACTGTGTTTCATAAAGACACCCACATTTGCACATAAGATAATTTGTTTCGTTTCATATTCTTTTGATTCTGTTCCGAAAGAAGCCTTATCCAAGCCATCTATTCAGGCCTAAATACAACCGTTTTTTTTTATTTTACATATATGGCTGTCAAAATATTTATTTCATATGAAACCTGATAAGGTTGGCTCTGAAATGTTCCATTGACGTTTGGCTTCATCACTCAGTTATCTGTAGTATCATACAAAACAGTAACTTAGCGCTCATATCACGATGATTTGGTGATCGTGTGGCGACTACACGATTATTTATCAGTGTGAAATAATGTTTTTATATGTACTGAATGTTTTAACGGTCACACTAGTCCGTCCAGGAAGTCGACCTACACAATATTGTGAAATGCTTGGACTAAGATAAATTCCAAGACCTTAAGAGTGAAAGTAAAGAAGAATGTGTAACAATCTGTAAACCAGGTTATATCCATCATATCCACTGACAACGAGGCCTTTCGTAAGTTACCAGAACTCACCAGTGGCAGTTGGGATGCTATTTATGTTACTAAACTGCAAGAACAAACAACCGTTATGGAGTGAAGGGCATTAAGTAGATAAACTAATTTTTTTATACATTTCCCACAAAGGAGAATTATAATAAGTGTTAACATAATAGTATTTTCAATATATTTAACACCAGCTATTATTATTTATTTTTACGTGATTTAAATTTACTAATTATTAAGACAACGAAGACATTAATAATGGACTCAAAGATGGAGTCAATGTTTGATTGGAACATAAGAATTACGAAAACAGTTGAAATGATACTTAATTAAATCTGGAAATATACACGTCATCATTAGTGATTGGTGAAAATACGTAGAAATTGAAGACAATACACACATTACATGCGTGAAGAGTTTTTTTTTTGTATTTAATATTAACCACATCAATAAGGAGGCACTGAAGTAATATATGTTTAAAGGATGTATGAAACACCAGATGTCGGTGTTTATCTGCGCAAGGTAAAATATTCAAAACAAAAACGGTTAAAATAAGCTAGGCTTAGATGTATCAGTGTTGAAGGTTTGGTTTGGGTTATTTTGAATTTCGCGCAAAGTTACTCCAGGGGTATCTGCGCTAGCCGTCCCTAATTTAGCAGTGTAATACTAGAAGGAAGACAGCTAGAGTGTTGAAAGATCCCAAGATTATAATTTTGAAGTTTTCAACAGAAATAAATGGTGCAACTTGAAGATTACGAACGTTTGATTAAAGTTGTTTACAATTAGTGGCAGGACTATGGTAAGTCTGTGGAACGCAAGAGTCCGGCGTTCGATTCCTCAGTGTGAACATCGTAGATAGTCCAGTTTGGATTTGCTCTAAAAATGGAAACAATCAAACACAGCCCCCACAGTGGCTCAGTGGTAAGTTTGAAAGCTTAAATGCTAAAAAGCGGGTTTCAGTACTCGAGGTGGACACAGTACAGATAATCTGTTTTTCGACTTTCTGTTTAAGTACAAGTAAACCTATTTTCACCTTGTGAATGTATTTATAACCCGGCGGTGTGAAAATAACCTGAAAAAACCACCAACAATAACTTGATTTTAAAGTTACAATGATTTTTTTTCCTTTAATATTTGACAAAGTGCAAGAAACTTCAAGCAACCCTTAACTTCTAGTCTTATAAAACTACAAACCACTAACTTTGAGACTTTCAGCTTATCGTTCATGTTAACGTCAGCTTATGAGCAAAGAACTGATGG
This sequence comes from Carcinoscorpius rotundicauda, assembly GCA_011833715.1. NCBI lineage: Eukaryota > Metazoa > Arthropoda > Merostomata > Xiphosura > Limulidae > Carcinoscorpius > Carcinoscorpius rotundicauda. The sequence goes on from CM022404.1 coordinate 7,291,008, forward strand.
TAAAGCATCGTCGAAGGAATCGTCCTATTACACACTTGGATGATAAAGTACAAAATCCTGGCATCGTCTTATTACACATTTGGATGATAAAGTACAAAATCCTGGCATCGTCTTATTACACACTTGGATGATAAAGTACAAAATCCTGGCATCGTCTTATTATACACTTGGATGATAAAGTACAAAATCCTGGCATCGTCTTATTATACACTTGGATGATAAAGTACAAAATCCTGGCATCGTCTTATTACACACTTGGATGATAAAGTACAAAATCCTGGCATAGTCTTATTATACACTTGAATGATAAAGTACAAAATCTTGGCTCCAGGACCGACTATAAATCTCTTACGTTTGTAATCTATCGTCTTAACGTCGAAGCTATTTCTCGAGTTGTACGCTTTTAAAATATTAAACTGTACAAAATGTCTTCTGACGCATTTTTAAATACTTAAGGCCTTCAGTGGTGTCTGTAAAGATCCCCTGGCTGAAGGTCTGAACTTTAATCATATCCCCTAAACTGAAACTTTGAAACTGTTTATACCTGAGTGTAATTATACAATATTAGGATATTCTTCTTTCAAAGATAAGAACTAAATAAGTTGAATATCGTTAAAAATAACTAAAACATTACCCTGTCTCCTTTCTACAACTAGTAACTACCACAGTCTGATTACAAATAATCTTAAAACATTACCCTGTCTTCTTTCTACAGCTAGTAACTCCTGCAACATGATTATAAATAATTTTAAAACATTACCCTGTCTCCTTTTTATAACTAGTAACTCCTAAAATATGATTACAAATAATTTTAAAACATTGCTTTGTCTCCTTTCTATAACTAGTAACTCCTACAATATGATTACAAATAATTTTAAAACATTATCCTGTCTCCTTTCTACAACTAGTAACTTCCATAAAACAACTGAAGATGGATCACCATCTTTAAAAATCTTAGGAACGATTACAGCACTGCTGTTATTGAACCTGACAAACGTGATTATATTTGTGAGTACCAGATTCAAACCTCTAAACACTGTCTAGTAAATCTTACTACATAACATCGAGAGTAACATACAATAATAAAGTTAAAACAACAACAACGCAGTGTTGTGTCCGGTAAGACTAATGAGAAAACTTTCGTGGTTCTCTTCCCAACGTAACATACTGTTAAAACAAAATTCATAAACGAAGTTCACCCTTCAGACCAATCTTACCTAGCGGTGATTTCCACTCTAACAAACTAGCTACTTTTTAGTTACCATTTAACTGCCAGTAAATTTGTAATTCAAGGCTCGCTTTCTTTTTGTCATGAATCTCTTGATTGTTTCTCACGTTGACCAGAAATATTGGCATTCCAACATTTTTTTTACAAATATTTTGCTTGAATTGTTCCAAACTTTCTGAACCACCACTTTCTTAACTAAACTAAGATGGTTTTAATTTATAAGACTTTTAAATTAAAACTAAAGGTTTGTAAGTACAATAATACTCATTGCAAAAAACAAACTTCATATTGCAACACTACCTTACGTGATTTTAGCCTGTCTTCTTCATATACGACACGAAGCTAAGCCTAAAAGGTTTCTTTATCTACACAGATAAGTGACTCGTGAAAATAGCATATTAAAAAGATGAGTATAATTTAAAAACACACCTTTACATATTATTCGCCACTATAAAAGAAATTTGTTTGACATTTAACCATTCCGAAAGCTTCTTCAACTTGCAAATAAGTGAAGTCCAGAAGATTGGAACAAACTCGACTACACCATTTGGTTTAGATCAACCAACAGAAAGTAAGAGGAATGAACCACTTGCAAAGTGCTCAAGAGGTTGAAAGAAAACAAGAAAGAAGAAGTGAATAATTGCTAGTCAGCAACGTTTCCTTCAGCCATTTAAATCTTTCAAGCAAACCAATTAGTGATAACATCTATCCTAAAGTGAGGTTTAAATTTTTCTGTTGAATCTAAATTGATACCATCAAGGCTTCGTGTAAAATTTAAATACCGAACAACAGAAAATTGCTGTGAAACCTTGTTTGTTTTTTTGGAATTTCGCACAAAGCTACTCGAGGGCTATCCGTCCCTAATTTTGCAGTGTAAGACTAGAGGGAAGGCAGCTAGTCATCACCACCCACCGCCAACTCTTGGGCTACTCTTTTACCAACGAATAGTGGGATTGACCGTCACATTATACACCCCCACGGCTGGGAGGGCGAGCATGTTTTAGCGCGACACGGGCGCGAACCCGCGACCCTCGGATTACGAGTGCACGCCTTAACGCGCTCGGCCATGCCAGGCCAACTGTGAAACCTAGGGGTATACCATCAAAATTTTGTTGTGAAATATAGATCTTTGCCATCAGAACTTTGGGATCAAATCTAGATCTTTGCCATCAGAACTTTGGGATCAAATCTAGATCTGTACCATCAGAACTTTGCTGTGAAACGTAGGTCTGTATTAACAGAAAAACTCTGTACCACTGACTCTTACAACAACGTAATAAACCTAACTTTAGCGAAGTGCAACAGTTCCGAATGGATATAAACTAGTTTTTAACTTAAAAGAATATAAACCAAATACAAGCTGAAGAAGACAATACCTTAAAAGAAGTAAGTTGTAATAATAGTATGTGTAGAATGAGGACGGGAAAAGGTCTATATACTGAAGTTACTGATAATGCACAGAAGGGTTCAGCAATTTGACAGACAACGAGTCACATACAGTTTAATCAAAGTGACCCTAATATAAAATTTATTTTTAATATTAAAGAACTATTCTAAAGAAAGACAATTTCTGTTTTAACTAGAAACAAAACAATTTTTCTGGCTGGCATTCACCCATTTTTATATCTTTCCTAAGATTAACAAAGATAACTTACCTTCTAAACCTATTTTGTCTAACACAGGCCAACCAGTATATCCTGTGGACAAATTCTTAGTAAACATTTCAAATTATTTATCAGTTCTGTATTCTCGCCAAACTCTCTAGATTTTGTGAAGATAACTAAAAGGCTTAATTGGATCAGGAAAGTATCTTAGTGTCTTAACATACTTTTTGTTTACCTTAGTGCCAGTTGAACAAGCTGCTCTCTGTTCAAGAACCAATGCAGAACACGTCAATCTCAGCTCTAATGACATATATAGCTCACCTGATAAACCTAACAAAACAATAGGGGTCAGTTTTAATGGCAAACCTGTGGGATCTCCTCTTTCCAGTTCATTTAGTGACCTCTGTATGTTTGTTTACGAATAATGTTTTGAAAATAAATATGCTTCGGTGTCCCTAAAAATGTCTCCAAGAGGTGGAAGAAAAGTAGTGTGAAATTGTGAATTGAATAAAAAACATGCAACTTTATCTACATAATCTGAATAAATAAATAAAGAATTACGTTTCTCATATTTCAGAAGTCAAGTGCACATATTAAGTAACCAGAAGTTTGGTTACCATATGATAATAATATTGTCAGTGTTTGGTAACGATGAAAGAATAATCTATGAATTTTTTTAAACACTCAAATAACATGAGATCCAACGTTATAATTTCCACTCATGAAGTTTGGTTTGGCTTGTTTTGAATTTCGCGCAAAGCCACACGAGGGCTATCTGTGCTAGCCGTCCCTAATTTAGCAGTGTAAGACTAGCGGGAAGGCAGCTAGGCATCACCACCCACCGCGAACTCTTGGACTACTCTTTTACAAACGAATAGTGTGATTCACCATCACATTATGACGCCCCTACGCCTGAAGGGCGAGCATGTTTGGTGTGACGGGGATTCGAACCCGCGATCCTCGGATTATGAGTGAACTGCCTTAACCCAACTGGCCATGCGGGGCCTAGACAGTGAAATCCTTGTTAAAAGTGCATTAAAAAGAACGTGTTATTTACACATCTGTTTTAGCCAAAATTTAACTGCAGTTATACATGCATAGACATATTATATATACCTATTGAAATATGAATATTTCTTGAAGTGATGCATAGCACAAAATGCCTTTCATTTCACCATTAATAAATCAGGAAACTGAACCTTTCAACGTACAACAAATTTTACTGCTTCTACTCCTATCCCAAAAACAACGATCCGTAGGTAAACTATGATAGTGACGGTTATATTTCACTGTTCGGTAGGTTTATTTGTTTTGAATTTCGCGCAAAGCTACACGAGGATTATCTACGCTAGCCATTCATAATTTTGCAGTGTATGACTGGAGGGAAGGCAGATAGTCGTCACCACCAACCGCCAACTCTTGACTTACTCTTTTACCAACGAATAGTGGGATTGACCGTTACATTATAACATCCCATTATTCGAAGAGCGAGCATGTTTGGTGTGACGGGGATTTGAACCTGCGATCCTCAAATTACGAGACAAGTGTATTATCCACCTGGCCATGCCGGGCCCCACTTATGAAGCATAAATTGAAAGTTGTTTTCGTTTCGAAATATTAACGAATGAAAAGAACAAATGATAAAGTTATCACTAAATATAGGGAAAACCTCATGATGTTTTCATGACACAACATTTAAGAATGTTGTATAAAACGTTAACCGAGCTATTTATTTTGAGTTAAAACGAACCAAAGTGTTTAAAGAATGCAGCGCCATCTGGAGCTCTTAACCCTAAGACCATAAAGTTTTTTTTTACAGAACTTCAATTGCGTAAATGTTTTTAAAGATAAATAACTGTCTTTCTATTAGGAACAGAAAAAATCATAACAAATTCCGCTCATTTCCTTTTGTCTTTGAAATTACCATAATTTTTTGTTATTCTGCAGACTTTTCCAATTGGAGGCGCCACTAAAATAACTCGTTCAGTTGGCAACTTGACAACTGATGCAAAACTCATATCAAAACATTCACGTAAGATAAACTTCTTATTACCTTCTTGAAACACGTGCTGTAGAAAGGATAAACACAAGATGTGTATGGTATTTCATACGAAAATGGTTAAAAATACAATGGAGAAACTTTCCGTTTTTTATATATATTAAAAGCAAAGAACGTAAAAAAAAGAAAATCTGAGAAACTTGCCCTAACATGTTAACAATTCAAGTTTGGTCAAAGGATACTTTGGGACAACATTTATTTCGTACATCAACCCCAAAATATAAAAGAACTTGACCGTTTATAAGCTATTAAAATTGTAAAAGCAGATTTTGTAATCCTAAACCGCGACAACAGTCCTGGTAACGTCGCGTGTTCGAATACCCGTCGCTCCAAACATGCTTGCCCTTTCAGCTATGAGGGCGTTATAATGTTACGATCAACCCCACTATTCGTTGGTAGAAGAGTAGCCCAAAAGTTGGAGGTGGGTGGTGATGACTAGCTGCCTACCTTCTAGTCTTACACTCTTAAATTAGGGACGGCTAGCGCAGATAGCCCTCAAGTATCTTTGAGCGAAATCCAAAAAACACAAACACTCAAACGTGACCTTATACCAAAAAAACCTCAATAGAGTTTACAATATTGTTCTAGCTAGACTTCCATACACTCTGAAACTGCCCTTCCACATAACAGTTCGAGAAGGATTGGTTGTCTCTTTCAGTATCTGCAAGTTATAATTGAGAAATAAATTTGTGCTTGTTAAGTTGTTGTTGTTTTGAATTAAGCACAAAGCTACACAATGGGCTATCTGTGCTCTGCCCACCACGGGTATCGAAACCCGGATTTTAGCGTGTAAGTCCTCAGACATACCGCTGAAAACCTGCACTGTTAACATCGCCTTGAATCTAATCTTTGTGTGAAACTTTAGACATCTCAAACAGAATCGTTTAAAAAGGTTAAAAGCTTTGTGTTCCCCCGATCCGCGTACGTAACGAAAATATTAATTCATTTTTGGTGATTCTTTCAAAAATGCCTGACATGGCCTAACGCGTTAAGACGTGCGCTTCGTAATATGAGGGTCGAGGGTTCGCGCCCGAATCGCGCCAAACATACTCGCCTTCCCAGCCGTAAGGCCGTTATAATGTAACGGTCAATCCCACTATTCGTTGGTAAAAAAGTAGCCCGCCAGAATTGGCGTTGAGTGGTGATGACTAGCTTCATTCCCCTCTAGTTTTACACTGCTAAATTAGGGACGGCTAGCACAGATAGCCCTCCAGTAGCTTTGTGCGAAATTCCAAAAAGAAAAAAAGCGAACAAACTCTTTCAAAGATATAACTTTAGGTTCCTTGAACAAATAATTGTTCCTCAAAAACTGTTTACTGGTACTAATGAACTAACAGCTTCAGCTTCCTTCAACTGTTTTCTGCTTTTATTTTTCTTTCAGTCTTACGCGTCTAAACTTCACCTTATTATCTTCCACTAACCCATTATTTTAACACATATTAATACTCAAGTATCACACTACAGACATTATGTAGTGTGACCATGGTGTTACAATTACCCAACAAGTGACTGTGCACTTTGTTTTCGCGTGTTCAAAATTCATACACCAATAAAAAAACCTTATGGCACAATTGTTTGTTTTTTACAATTAGTCCTCTTGTTTTATTCTCAGGTTTAACTTCAGTGGCGATTTTATAAATCTAGGTGACTAATTAATATATATATTTTGTGCCTCAAACAGGTGCAAACGACCATGGTTTATTTTTTTTCAGGGGCTCCAACAATTGTAATACACACCTCAACATGGAAAAGCTGACAGATGCGTAGCAAGATATTTTAAGAATGAAGGCTTAAACATTTAATGGAAAAAACTGCTTTGCGCAAAGTAAACGTGAAAGTCTAGTGTAATGAGAAGATAATGGAAATAAATGTACTTGATAGCTCTAAAACAAAGGTATATAAAAATACTCATATATGAAATTTGTTTAACTAAAAAGGAAGTAAATAAGTACTACAATACACATAATTAATATTTACTGTTGAAAACGACTGGAAGACAAGAAAAGAAACACGAGAGGTAATACTAGACGATTCTCTGGCTACCATATATCAAATTCAATCCTAAAAGTGACCGTCGTGGACTTTTATGGCAAAGGCTGAGGTAGCAACTTAGGAAAGTCCACTTCAAGGAATCGTATTCAGGCAATACCGTGTAAATGCTAGGAAACATAAGGACTATCGATCTCCAGCGAAACACTACTAGTTCCAGATTTAGTGAAGCAATACTGCACTTAGGGTAAACTGTAACCGATTTCTATAGACTAGAAGTATTTATTGTCTGTCTTTCCAATATTCTAGAAATTCCGCCATTGGTGAGTATATACGCTAGACAAAGTTTTAATGTGATCATAAAGTCTTGGTGAAATTGTTGCTAATTGGCGACGCACTCCTTCATCGAGAATATATAAAACAGCTTAACAGTTGTTGGAATTTTACAGTCGAAATTTCAAAGCTTAAAAAATATCTCGAATTTTTACCCCAACAATTGCTGAATTTGTTAAACCTTAACAATAGATCGAATCAACTAGAAATATGTTAAATGTTATTTTCATTGTAATAGTGCTGAGTACTCTGAACACTACACTATTCTTTTTACTATGAACACGGATATTCTTAATGTTCTTGAAGGAAGTATTCAATAAGATAAGTCCCCTAGTAGAGTCCGTTAAAAACCGGGTTTCGATATCCGTGGTGGGCAGAGTACAGATAGCCCATTGTGTAGTTTTGTGCCTACTTCTAAACAAACAATAAGATGAATTTTCTTTCCAAGGTAACAGTGGAGAAAACGTTACAGGTTCACTGTAAGATAAAATAACACTTATGAAACGTGATATAAAAGATGTTTCGTTACTGTTACAGCGTCAATGTCCTACTAATATCCTTGTAACAGCCCGGAAACATGTAAGTAGGTTTATACATTCTAATAAAATAACTGTTATGCATTAAGTTGTTTAATCTCTTACGTATGCTCATCTTTAAATAGAATGAAAACATTGTGTTAAAAGCCATTAGACTTCTTAAACTATAATCAAAACACCATTGCTTTCATGTCAAGCACAAAACCACTTAGTGGGCTATTTGTATTCTGCCCACCACAGGTATCGAAACCTGGTTTATAGCGTTCTAAGTCCGAGGAACTAAAACAATGTGTTAAAACTACTGCTCCATTTTTTAAGATCCGCCATGGCCAGGTGATTAGGCACCCGACCTGTAATCCTAGGGTCGCGGGTTCGAATCTTTATCAACCAAACATGCTCGCCTTTTCAGCCGTGGGGGCGTTATAATGTAACTGTCAATCCCACTATTCGATGGTAAAAGAATAGCTCAAGGATTAGCGGTGGGTTGTGATGACTAGCTGATTTCCCTCCAGTCTTACGCTGCTGAATTAGCAGCGAATTTCAAAAACAAAGCAATTCTTTTAATTTCAATCAAAGCTCTCTGTTAACATATCCATGCAAATATTAAAGCTACGATTGTCAAAACATATATTACTTCTAATTTCCCGTCACCTGCTAGGAGGGCAATAAGGTTACCTATTTTTAACGCTAAAATCCAGGTCTCGATTTCCTACAGTGAGCACAGCAATGTTGCTTAGCTACAACAATAAGAAACCTAACTCACTTTCACAATTACCTTCAAAGGATCAATACTGTTTAGGAAGTGAAATGTAAGGTGAGCTTACTATTGATTCGGATGTTCGGTTTTTTTCCTGACAATAATAATATTGCATTATTTTATTTTACTATATTTTAGCCTTAAATATGAATCACCGTCAATAATAAAAAGGTAAATAAAAATAAAATGTAAGTGAATTTTGATATCTGTGGTATATTACCTTCATTTTGTCTTCTGGAATTTCGTGTAAAACTAGATGAGGGATTTCTGCGTAACCATTCCTAACTTAACAGTATAATGCTAGAAAAGAGGTAGAAGTCATCACCACCCATCGCCAACTCTTGGACTGCTCTTTTATCAACAAATAATAGGATTAATCGTACAATATAACGGTTGAAAGGTTTGTTTGTTTGTTTGTTTTGTCTTCCTATCCATGTTGGTCCAATAAATAACTGAATAAACAAACTATTTTACATTAGTTAACTAGCTAAGGATGCTATTCATTACAATTTACAGCCATGATGGCTTCTTTCAGCATATTTAGAAATCGCTGTTAAGAATTGTTTGTTTGTTTTTTGAATTTCGCACAAAGCTACTCGAGGGCTATCTGCATATATACATGATTGTAACCAGGCCTATATTCGAAGTTTGTCAGCATGCGTTTGCTACGCTTTAATCACAAAGGATTCAACTTTGCAATAGCACCAAGGTACATTCCAACTATAGAAATCGAAACATGTTTAGAAGACCTAGCCAGGAGACTTGTGATACTTTCTACAGAAAACAAAAACAACAAACAGAAAGAAGACAAATTAGATAATTTTATTGACATCCAACAGCCAAACTTCCCAGGTAAAATTACAAATTTATATTTTCCAGAAACACCTAAAAACAACATCTTAAACGATTTTTCCAAAGAATTTTCTTACAAAACCATCAACATAATTTCACAAAACAGAAAACTAAAAAACAACCTTACAAAAAGAGACATTAATTCCATTAAAAACCTAAAACAAGACAGAAACATAAAAATTCTAAAAGCAGATAAAGGTAACGCTATAGTAATAATGAACACGAATGAATACATACAAAAAATGAATAACATCCTATCAGACACAAACAAATTTAAACCAATACACACAAATCCAACAAAGACACATGAGACGCAACTGAACAAATTACTACTACAAATGAAAAAAGCCAACACAATTTCACAAACACTTTATTCCTACCTACGTAAAACCGACTCACGCACACCGCAAATATACGGCATCCCCAAACCTCATAAACCAGACTGTCCATTACGACCAATAATGTCAACATATGAATCGTTTAATTACAATCTTGGTAAATACATAGCATGGGCATTCTCCAAATATATAACATCAGCCAACTCATTCATCAAAGACTCTTTTAATTTCAAGTCCAATCTAAATCAACTTAATCATAAAGCCTTAATGGCCAATTTCGATGTTATATCCCTCTTTACAGAAGTTCCAACAACAGAAGCCTGCAGGATAGCCTTAGAACTCTATATCCGAGACCCTAACCCAATTATAGACATTCCCAGTAACCAGTTAGCAACCCTCATAGAATTCACCATAATAAAGACAAACTTCGTGTTCAACAACCAAAACTATATACAAACAAATGGCCTAAGCATGGGCAACCCAGTATCACCGGTTCTAGCCAATATTTTTATGACACAAATTGAAACACAAGCAATTAATACAGCATTACATCCACCACTATACTGGTACAGATATGTAGATGACACGGTTGCGGGATTCAAATCTACAGAACACATACTTAATTTTTTTCACTCACATTAACTCTATACATCCCAACATTAACTTCACATGTGAACAGGAAGAAAGCAATCAAATATCATTTCTTAACCTCAAAATTATAAGAACCGACACACAATTCAAAACAGAAATCCACCGAAAAATCACCCATACTGGACAATACATTCCTTGGGACTCAGCACATGAAACAAAACAAAAAACTAAACATACTAAGAAACCAGATAAACACAGCCATAAAACTATGCTCACCAGATAAAATTAACGATGAATTAGACAAAATAAAACAATACTTCATCAACATCAATAAGTTTCCTCCACAAACCGTAGAAAACATTATACGCACACACCTAGACAGAAAGCAAAATCAACCAACGAAAGTAAATATATCTCACGAATCAAAAAATCACGAAACCATATACTGCTGTATACCATATATTCCTGACATCAGCAAACAAATAACCAACATTTGGCAAAAACTAGTAACAAAATATAACATCCCAGTTAAAACTAAATTTATTCAAAAACCAGGCACAAAACTAAGGTCTATACTATGTAAGAACTACACTGACAAACACCACACCAACATTATTTATAAAATACAATGTGATAACTGCCATGACTTCTATATTGGAGAAACAAGTAGAAAAATGGAAACCAGATTCAAAGAACATAAAAAGTCACCTTCACACGTTTTCGAACACTGCAAGTCAAACGGACACAACATAACCATAGAAAACACTAAAATACTAAATAAAGAAACTAACATAAACAAACGCAAAATTAAAGAAGCCTTACTTATACAACAACTTAAACCCAAAATAAACCAATATAAAGGAACGCCATTATACCTATATTAATATTATAGATAAAATTATATATTCAAACATCTAACCCCGCCCTCTACATTGCGACACTCAGTTACACAACCCCTTCCAAACATGTGGTCAGCTTCCGGTCAGTTACCTCTTTCTTAGTGAACCTGACGATGACCGAAGAAGGTCGAAACGTTGTTCGCTCTTCTATTTAAAATATTTTCTGAACCCAAACGAGCCGATTTTGCATATAAAATTCTCAATAAATCTTTGATGATGGTGTGGTCATACGTCGGAGTCAGATGTAACGTAATCTTCGGTGTTGGCTTCACTGCAGTCATCAGAATCACTAACTGAAGCCTTCTACCAAGTGTTATGTGTGCTCTGTTGCTCTCTCCTCGGCCGCTAATGTGTTAAGACATCCATGTGTTACAGTGTGAATGATCCGAGAACCGAATATTGCTTTTCGTTTCTTTTGGTAACGATGTTATAATAAATAATTCTGACCTGCTTGAAAGAACTTCATAACAAATCTCTGTACATAAAGCAGAGATGTTGGTCTTTTATCACGTCTACGCTTTCAGACAATCTCAACGAAAGCTGATGTGTACCTTTGGAATGTGTTGAGAAGTGTAATGCGAGGGATTATCAAAGGTACCATGTGTTGTTAGTGTTATTAAAAGGCACACTTCCTGTAGATGTTATAGTCCACAAAGTGGATTCATTCTTCTTCCATACAAGAATTTGTTTTATTATTTCATTCAGATTTTAACCTTATTTAAAATTACATGAGTACATAAAAAGATGGAGGATGGCCATCTTAAGTGTTGTTTACATCAGTTGAGATTAATGTCATGAAGTTGTTTTAAAATGGATCCTATTTTATTATAAATACAACTTCTAGTTGAAAACTGTATACTGATGACCGTTTTTAGATATAGAAAGAAAGAAAAAACAATCTTCGTTTGATTTTAGACCGTTTTATCTACTTTATTTATTTATGGACTGGATAAATTTCCTCCCATGACATAAAAAAATTCAACATCAAATTTACAAAAACTGCAATTTAAAATAAGTTCCGCATTTAATAACTACATTCAACTTACTTAAGTACGAACCGCATTTAATATAACTACATTCAACTTACTTAAGTACTAACTATATTTAATAACTACATTCAACTTACTTAAGTATTAACTGTATTTAATAACTACATTCAACTTACTTAAGTACGAACATATAACTCACTGTAAGTAACACAACTTTTGACATTTCAGAACAGTTGGTATGGGTGTTAACACTTTTATCAGAATAAACACTTTCACATAAAAGTGGTAAAACCCATACCAGCCGTAACAGAACTTCCTATCTGATGATACACAGTGGTGTTTGTTTTATTGAAGGGGATGGTCTTATCTGCCCTGTTTTTTTTATTTTAGTTACTAAAATGTTTAGGTATTGTAGTTCTGTCATATGTATTTTGTAAGTAACATACCCTTTTAAAGGTAAACTTATTGTCCTAGTTTTTATTTAGTAGTAATAAAAGTTAAAATTCTTATTTTTTGTACCTCTTTCTTCTAATTAAACATTTCTTTTTAAAGTTTTAGTTCCTCTATCAGTATTTCTTCAGAATGGATAGAGTGAAACGTGTTTATTTATTTGTAAGTACAAAACGAAAGAATGGTTTGGTTCCGAATTTTGTGCAAAGCTACACGAGGACTATCTGCGCTAGCCGTTCCTAATTTTGCCGTGTAAGACTAGAGGGAAGGCAGCTAGTCATCACCACCCACCGCCAACTCTTAGGCTACTCTTTTATCAACGAACAGTGGGATTGACCATCACAGGTGATTAAGGCATTCGACTCGTAATCTGAGGGTCGCGGATTCGAATCCCCGTCACACCAAACATGCTCGTCCTTTCAGCTATGGGAGCGTTATAAAGTAAGTATCACTATTCGCTGATAAAAGAGTAGCCCAAGAGTTGGCGGTGGGTGGTGATGACTAGCCGCTTTCCTTCCAGTTTTACACTACTAAATTAGGGACGGCTAGAGCAGATAGCCCTCGTGTAGCTTTGCGCGAAATTCAAAACAAACCAAACCAAAACGAGCTTCTGTGTGTTATCATTTCAAACATTTCATGCTTGACAAACCCTGAAAATAAAGATTAGAGTTATTCTACACATAATTATATTTCTCTAATTTGCTGTCGGCAGAAAACGTAATTTGTTTACACTTTACTTTAGTTCCTTCACGAAATCCTCCAAACCAGCTTCAACCTAACATTTGTTTCCATGCACTAAAATCTCTGTTTACGTGTATTTCTCATTCAGAAACGTAAAATATTGACGAGGTGCAGTCTACTGTTATCATGAATTATAGTTCAAATGAAAGAAACAATTATTGAACTTGAAATAATGTATTTACCGCTTTATTCATTATAAAAATATTACAGAAAAAAGTAATTTAAAAAGTTGAATCAAATTAAAATAATCTGTTAGATTTAAGTTGAATGTAATATTCAACCATTTGAAATTTAGCTTGTGCTTTAAATTAGTCCTAGTTTGTTTTCTAAGCTAAAATCAAAAAGCGAATAACAAATGTAACTGTTTAATTACATTACCCTTCTGTCGATGATTTGCCAGTCTTGAAAATTATCTTATTGTAGAGCCAATAAGCTATTTATTTGTCCTAAAATGGTAAAATTAGCGATTAATCATAGGCCTTGTTTAATTTGTCTAATAAAATGTATAATATCTTCTCTAAATTATGATTTTGAAAACTATATACGTAACAATTCAAATTATAATAATCAAACTCAGGTATTTACTGAACTGAATTTTTTAGCTGACTAATATTGGATTTTCCAACTTTATGGGCATTTATACTAAATGGTTAGGCCACAGACGTTTAAACTCCAAATATATCCATAAACAATTTTGAATTCTGATCAAAAGAAGAGCCATCAGATATCAGGATCAGACATAGCAAGGTTTTATTGGTGTCTTTGAACCGAATAAAGGATTCAACTGCCATTTTTATAACATGTTCATAGCTGTAAACGTGGAACGTGTTCAAAAGTATCATGTTTCAAACCGTAGATTGTTTGATCCGACGTCCGAGATGATATACAATGGTTATTCACGTTTGTTGTTCTTAACTTTCAACAGATAAATTAGAGAAAAGGCAGTTATTCTATAGCACCGGCCGCCATAATTTGGGCTACAGCAATCACATATTGGGATTTCATCTTTCCTCATATAATGCACCCTCGGTCCAAAGTACACAATTCTGTGACAATGGAAACGCGACCTTAAGGTTGAACTCACTCACTAAACTTAGACCACAACGATCCCTATTTCCTTAAGTCTAAATGTTAAATATTTTGTTTAATTGTAACTTATTTTGAATGAAAATATCCATAATAAATACTGACATAACAATACCATACTATGAGCCTAAACGCAGTAGCGGTAACACATGCAGTTAAATTATTGAAGTAATTAGCGGAAACAACTGCCCCCCGGGCAGGTAAAACTATAAGCTCCTATGGAAAGTTACTGGGCCTCGTGTTTTCGGTGGAAATGTCTGACAGTTTTACAGTAATGAGAAGAAGAATTTTATTGAAATGTTAATTAGAAACGAACTATCATTATTACGGCACAACATCACAGGGTAATTTTATTAAAATATTTCTTAGTAGGCACAGTTATTAATTAAAGTGTTTTATGTTGCAACATTCATGAGATTTTCACCAAAGAAAAACTAAGAACTTTTAAAGTTCTTTTTGTTGGTTATATATTTGAAACTCACCCTTTGTTTGCAGTTGTTATTGCTTAAATTTAAAATTTACTCCTTGTTTTATTGTGACTGTTTTGATTAAATCTAGAAATTGTGGAAACTTTCGTTGTTTTATTTATTGTTCAGCCTAGTTATAAAAATATTTCCGAGGTCCGAGGTTTGGACACGTACATCGCAAGCTCCATTATAATAATATTATAACAAAGCACACTACGAAAAGAAAAAAAAGGTAAAAATAAAATAACAATATAAATATGATTCACCATTGTTTTCCTTTTTTCAGGCCCCCCCAGTAGCTCAGCGGAATGTCTGCGCGGACTTACAACGATAAAAACCGTGTTTCGATACCCGTGATGGGCATAGCATAGATAGCCCATTGTGTAGCTTTTTGCTAATTAAAAAAAACAACAGATTCCTTTTTAAGTTATTAACAAATTTGCGTTATACATTCTCGTGGCGTGATTGTAATCATAAGAGATCGTGAATTGTTTTAAACAAAAACTTAAACTGACACATAACAAGGGATCTATTTGGAGATGAAAAACAAACATACCTGTAATAACGCAGAGTGGAATCTACTTATCATGGATACATAAATATATACCGCGAAAAAATAAATTTTACCAAAGTAATTGTGTTTGGTGAACTGATAACAGAACGTTTCTTGTTTAACATTTCATAACTTGGTCAGTATGTTGTAGTCTCTAAAGGTCATGTTTCGTAATGGGCGTGTTTGTAATAACGTTCACGTGGGCTATTAAAATTATTACTCACCTGCTATATAAAAACGTAATTTGATTATACGCATGTGTGGTTCTTTTTAACATTTATGAAGCCATTTTGGGACCAGCTTATTCAGAAAAACTAATGTTGATTTCTGAGGGTCACATTTAAAACATGTAAACTTTAAGTTTGCTTTTAAAAATATCTCTGCAGTAGAGAAGCACATGTGTTTATTTACTTTCACGTACCTATATAAAGAACTTGTGGTGGTATTTTAGGTTATTGTTTGTTTTTGAATTTCGCACAGAGCTACTCGAGGGCTATCTGTGCTAGCCGTCCCTAATTTAGCAGTGTAAGACAAGAGAGGAAGGCAGCTAGTCATCACCACCCACCGCCAACTCTTGGGCTACTCTTTTACCAACGAATAGTGGGATTGATTGTAACATTATAACGCCCCCACGGCTGAAAGAGCTAGCATGTTTGGCGCCACCTGGATGTGAATCCGCGACCCTCAGATTACGAGTCGCACGTCTTAACACGCTTGGCCGTGCCGGGCCTAGCATTGTAGGTTAATGAAGTGATACGCCCAAGTATCATCTTTCATGTTCTAATATTCTATTAACCTTCAAAGGAGTGATTTCTGTTAGCATTATAATTTATCTCGAACGGATCTCCGAGTTGTTATTTTACGTAAGTTACGTATTAAGATTACAAATAACCGGGAATTGTAATTCTAATTTAGAAGTTAATTGAACGTCAATGTGTATTATGTTTATGATATTTGCCAACAAGATTCATACGCACAATTTTATTTCTTAGCACAAGTATATTTTAATATACAAACAACAATACAATTTCAAAACGGTTATTACAAATAATAATTGATATAGAAGTTTTACAAGCTTACAAACTGTCCTGAGTCTTATATCTGGTCTAGTGCTGAACTGAATATTTTATCTATGGTTCAAGTCCATAACAGCAAATTAGTTTTGACTTGCTATTTTTACACCTCACTTAAGCTAGCTAGCTGTCTATTCCTTACTGGCCTCACGCCGATGAAAATGTTTAATATCCTCGTAAAAATTCTAATGTCCAAAATTAATTCAATGAAATTAAACAATATGTAAAATTCGAAATTTATAAATGTTCCTGGTCAAATAACTGCAGTTTTTCTATTAATAAGCGTTAATCACAATTATAGTTTCCGAAACTTATAGTACACTGACAACTTAACAACAATATTCTAAAACTTTCTCTTGGCGCGTTGATTTATAATCTTTAAGTGAAGGTCTAGAAGGCTCAGTTCACCCAACAATATTCGAAGATACGCTAGTGCTTTCGTAAAACATATATTGTTGATTCTTACTCTCAAGAATATTCTACAAATTTGAAAAACAGGTGGAATTTGCACTTAACACATTTAACAATATTTACACGCATTAAAGTGGAACAATCGTAGATATTAAACTAAATATATAATAGTAAATCTGTTAAAAAAACACATTTCATCGTCTTTTCACCAAATATCTTTGTTATTCCAACAAACGTTTTATTTTTCTTCGGAAACTAGAATAATTATTATTCCATTCGATGCGAAGTCAGCTAAACAAGCATTATTTACTCTTGACATAAATTAGCTTTTTCTCTATGTAGTTGTAAGTATTTCTTCCACATGGTTAATGCAACCAACTGTGAAACATTGAAATATCAACAACCACGGATTAACGAATGTGTATTCAGTGCACGTGCACAGGGCCAGAGAGCTGGTACAAAAATAGCTCAGAGTCCAGAAATATGTATATACTACCATCGTAACTGGCTTGAAATAACAACACACAATAACGTCATTTACTCCATTGTTTTTAATAACTACATTTTTTTTTCCTAGTCTTTCTGCTACTGTGGTGTATTCAGATTACCCTTCTCTTATAGAAATACCCGGAATAACGATAGGTTCAGCATAGTGATTTAAGTAAATTTTATTTTCGTATTAGAGTATTCGAGTGAGTTTTCGGAGTGAGAGTATAAATAAAAGAATACAGACACTTTATATATATTGAACAAAATGTTTATTTTTTGAAACGATGGGCAGTCCTTACTCTAAGATGAATGTCTGTTAATTCTGAAGTTTCCTTCCAGCGAGATAGTTTATTTCAACACTAAAGTGCTCAACCAACATATAAAGCTCGATATTTCTGAAAAACTGAGAGCGAAAATGGCACAAAGAACTGGCTGGTACTGGTTTGGATTTGAACATCAGCTTGGTCACCTCTGTCCAGCAGACAACGCCACCTATCAGCTATCAGGGTGAAATAAGTTAAGGTCTTGCCGACCAGCATAGTGTATTCCAGTTCTAGTTTGATAAACCCAATCATAAGATACATTGAAGTATTCTTGTAGACAGAAAACGTTATCTGTGAAGTTGTCACTGAAACAAACTCATATTAGTCATCCCTGGGTTGTGTGTCACCTCCACCATACCAGGATCGTGTGTCACCGCCACTACAATTCGAAAACAAAGTAATCAATAATTTAAACAAATTATATTGCTGTAGCTGGAAGTAAAATGTGGTGTGCCTTCTCATCATACTGGTTTGCACTCTCAGTGGTGCTTACGTGTCATCCGTTGCAAGTGATTTATGACTTCAAATAATAATAATAATATATGTGTGAGACGTTCTCATATTTTCTTGCCCGTTTATACCACGTGCTCTGTTTAGTTTCAAATAGAAGAGAAAACTTTCTGTGGGCCCCAAAATTCTTTAATCATGCACTGAATATTTATACAGTTAATGATGTGTATCCAGGTACTAAGCTGGCTGAATATACAGAGTCAGTATTTATACAGTTAATGGCTGAATATACAGAGTCAGTAATTATACAGTTAATGATGTGTGTTCAGGTACTAAGCTGGCTGAATATACAGAGTCAGTATTTATACAGTTAATGGCTGAATATACAGAGTCAGTAATTATACAGTTAATGATGTGTGTTCAGGTACTAAGCTGGCTGAATATACAGTGTCAGTATCTATACAGTTAATGATGAATAAAACTGTGTATTCCAACTAAAGCAGTCGTTACTTGCAAGTGGGAACAAAACTTTCCCTGGATGGATGCAATATGAACGACATACCTTTGACATTTCACTATGCGTGCAGGTATCACATAAAAGAAAAGAAAAGAACTGAGACCCGGTCTCCTAATTAGGTGAAATATAATTGACTACCAAACCCTATTAGTTCTACTGGGAAGGAAATAAAAAAAAAACATATAGTTGCAGTCAGTTGTAAAGGCATTAGGTGAAAATCAAAATATCTATATGTATATCACGGAAACGTATGTTAATATAATAGTTAATTATTGGACTTTTCTTTCTAATTCTATAAGAGAGAATATATAAAAGAGAACTTATGTTTTTTCTTCACGATAGGTTTCTCTTTTTCCTGCTACCAAATGCCACTAATGACTTCCGTCTGAGGGTAAACTTCAAGTAACAACGATGCTCAAGAATGTCACAGGAAATGTCAATGAAGTGATTTGAAAAGGGCTGTAACGAAACGTCTACAATCATTACTATTATATCACAGATACGGCTACAGTGTTGTGGTATTACTGTTATAACAACGAAAACTCTACGACCTTTTAACGTTACAGTTACAATATATCTACAGCTATATCTTTTAACGTTACTGTTACAATATATATATATACAGCTATATCTTTTAACGTTAATGTTACTATACTGACACGTATAATTTTTTTCATATTTCTGTTTGAAATACAGACACATCTACATCATTAAACGTAACTGTTATAATATAAACACGTCTTCAGTTTTTCACTATTACGATTGTAATACAGATTTGTCTACAATAATTTATCGTTACTGTTACAATACAGACACGTTTACAATCCTTTTCACACCTTACTTACAAATAATGATGATAACATACCTATATGTAGACATGTATTAGATGTTTAAACGCATTTGAAGAAACATGGATAACCAGTTCATGAAATCTATTAAGTAAAAAGTATCGAAGAATTGTATGCAGAATTATTTTTACATAATGAAGACATCTCGTTAAACTTGGAGAATCAGAATATATAAAGTGAGAGAATCAGAATATCATTAACACATAGTTGTTGTTTTGTATCACTGTGTAAAGTGAGAGAATCAGAATAAAGAATATCTTCCTTTATAGAAACGCTATGGAATTTAGATTAACAGTTTCTTGTCATTATTCCCATGCAATCGATACAGCTGTATCAATCACCATTATTGATGCTAACTGATTAATATAATATCATGTGACACTAAACGCTACTTAATTGGGTTAATTCTATCAAATTTAGTAAATTTGTGCCTAAAGTTACCAATGAACAATGAATAATAACCATCCACCCCTATGATTATTTCGAAAACTTGAACTAAAAACGGATAATCCAGATTTTTGGCCTTACCAATACTTATGTGTTTAAACGTCCTTTCATCTTACACTTTTTTGCTCTAAATCATCCGTCTTTAATCTCAATTTTAAAATAACTAAAACAGGGTACTTTTACTCTTAGGTAAAGCTGTATCACAAATGCCAGTCTGACAGCTCAAGAGACATTTGAACGTGAACAACGTTCTTCATCAAATTTGAATGGTTCAATTGAATACCTTTGCCCATATGACTTATATTTACACCAAATGAAACTCCCAATTGTAGGTTTAAAAGATCTGGCAGTGTAAGAACTTTAAAAATCCTGTAAATGTAAAATATGTTTTTCTGTTAAAAAACTTCTTTTGGCACGAAGGAAAAAAACGGAAAGAAAATCAACCAAAATTAAAAATATCATATCTTAAATATTTCTTAATGAATTGCCTTGAAATTTAGTATGTGAAGTAAGAGTCCAGTGTTCGTGTATCTGAAACGACTGGTACAAGTATTAACTTTTACTGATAAAGCAGAAAACAATGTTTCGACCTTCCTAGGTCGTCTTCAGGAGTACAGTGTCTCACATCCACTAAAAATATTTGATAGTTTGAATTACCGCAGTCAAAGATACAGAAAGTGGAAAATCGCTTATCTGGTACTCTTGTTAATGACACGCAATGTGTCTTGCAGTAGGTTGTTTTACCCTGATGACACACTACGGTGTGTCTTTATCTTGATTGTGTGTCCATGGCTACACACAAACATTATCTGACAAGGATAAAGTACTGCCTTTTTTATCTTCAAATCTTGTTTGGTATTTGAAATACCGTGGATAATTTTACTTTTCAAAACACTGAAATGTGTAATTTTCATAACAAATGTTATGCAGTTCTAGAAAGTAATGATGATGGGGCCGAGAAAACACTTGTGGTTAAAAACCTGTCATTTCATTCATCGATAACGGGATTTATAATGTGCTGAAAACTTATGTGTAGATTTTTTTCCTGGATTGAATCTAGGACAAATAAACATGTGATTAAATAGGGTTTATCTTAGTTTTAAGAGATTTTTCCTCTTAGTACTTACAAAGGATCATTAGTAGGCACCACAATAATGAATAATTTGTGTACAAGTATAATTACTTCTTCGACTTGTAAAACTTCAGTTGCTGTCTTTCCTTGTGTGGTAATACGTGAATTCCAAAACTGCTGTCTTATTTTTGGTTTACTAGGTTATCTAGAAAGTAACGTGACATGAACAAGAAAACCTATATTGTCCTAAACGTCTGCGGTTGTTTGAAACAGTATTGAAATGTTTCAGTTAATGTTAGTTGCACGTGTTTGAAAGTTGGGTTGGTTTGTATTGAATTTTGCACCAAGTTACACGAGGGCTATCTGCGCTAGTCATCACCACCCACAAACAACTCTTGAGCTACTCTTTTACTAAGAAATAGTGGGATTGACTGTCACATTATAACGCCATCACGGCTAAAAGATCGGGTATGTTTGGCGTGACGGGGATTTGAGCCCCCGACCCTTAGGTGACTAGTCGAGTGCTTTAACCACCTGGCTATGCAGGGCCGGATTTTGTCTGTGGCAAAACTATTTTCACTGTAATTAAAAAACTGCCAAAAACAGTGGATTTATAGCGCTCATATAATTTTCATGTTGAAAATACAGGTCTTCAAAATTCCTACTTGAAAGACGGTGGAGTTACGTTTGTAGCCCTCTCTCTATTCTTATGTACTATATTGTGTTGGGATGATAATACCACATTTTTTAGTTTCACTACGATTTTTAAATTTGATTCGCCCATGTACATTACGATAAATCTTAAAATTAGTATAATTTAAAAGTATTTCTTTGTAAATATGATTGTTTTACTAATGTATTTCCAACAGTACCAGGCCTACTTCGTTTAGTAGTAATTTTATCATTTTTTTTAAGTTTTAGGGTTACGTCGTATCATGAGTTTCAGTTTTTAATTACTTTGTTGATCCATTTATTTTATAACGGTCTTTAAAATCCGTATCTTTGGAGGATTATTTATAAATCTGTTTTGAGATCAATTCCGCGTGAATAGATTTACGTTTTGAAAACTATTTGACTAATTTTATCATTATTATAACGCTTTATTTGATAGAAATATGTAAACTAAAACTAAACTTCTGTAAGTTTCATCTTCAGGCAATAAGTCAATTTTATATTGAATCATATTTATCGAAAAACATAATTCTAATATCTTACTCGTTTGTTGTTGTCATGCACAAAGCTACATACGAAATTGACTTCATATCAGTGCTTTGCTCTTCACAGGTGTTGAAGCTCAAATAAGACAGCTGTTTTGTAAGGCGACATAACAAGTGAAGTTTATAATTTTACTTTTTTTCACCCAGGCCCGGCATGGCCAGGTGATTAAGGCACTCGAATAGCGTCTGAGGTTCGAGGGTTCGAATCCCCGTCACACCAAACATGCTCGCCCTTTCAGCCGTGGGGGAGTTATAATGTGATAGTAAATCCCGCTATTCGTTGATAAAATCGTAGCCCAAGAGCTGGCAATGAATGGTGATGACTAGCTGCTTTCCCTCTCGTCTTACACTCCAAAATTATGGAAATAGCCCTCGTGTAACTTTGTGCGAAATTCACAAAAACTTGCAAGTTTTTCCACCCTTCTCCGACACTATAAATATATTTCAAAATATTTGCATTTCTTTTGATTATTACTTCAGGTGCTGAATGATTACAGTATGTAACAAAATGTTTACTTTTTCTTGTTTCTGGGCAGAAAGTGTTATTTCCAAGTTGCTTATGCCTAAAACAAATAGAAAAGACCTATTTTTCTCTTCAAACTTTGCTTTTGTGACCTGGGTAATGAAATTTTCAAATTTATCCATTTTCCACAACATTCCAGGTAGATTTAGTGCTGGTAGCTTGTTGTAGAACTTACAAGAACTTTTTAAAATGTTGTAGAACATTTCCCTTGACTCATTTGGTGCACCTCAAAGAGGAATACAACATCGTCAAGACATTGCTAGAAGCCTTGAAGTATGATGAGTATGGCTGGAGGTTATCGGAGACTTCAAAATGGTGGCATTTCTGATGGGTCTCTAAGTGTCCCTGTTATCTTTGCCTTTGGGACAGTAGGTACACTGCAGCGCACTACAATAGAAAGTACTGGCCACAACGGACCGAGTTTTTTGTGAAGAGGCACAATTCAAGTGTGAGCCTTTAATGGACCTCCAGAAGATGTTGTTCCCACCATTACACATAAAATTTGGTCTTATTAAACAATTTGTCACAGCTCTTTATAAGGAGTCTGCAGCCTTCAAGTACCTTCGAGACTTTTTTCCTAAGTTGTCTGAGGTAAAGGTCAAAGTTGGGGTCTTCGTTGGACCACAAATAAAGAAGATCCTGGTGTGGACAGAATTCCCCAAGAAGTTCAGTAGGAAGAAAAAAATCTTGGGACAGCTTTGTCGCAGTGGTTCGGGGCCTCTTGGGCAATCACAAGACCGAAAATTATGTGGAACTGGTTGAGGCTCTGATGAAGAACTACGGCAAAATGGGCTGCATGATGTCCCTGAAAGTCCATATCCTTACTGGACTTACGTTACAATCGCAAATCTCGAAAAACTACTTTTATTCATTTATATATAACTTTAGTATAAATGCATGTAAATTTTGATTCATATGTTGTTTTATTCAGACCTTATATAAATGAAAAATGTGCAGATTTGCCGATTTTTACATAAATTTCTAAAGTTTGAAGGGAATAATGGCCATTATCTGTACTTTTACAACATAAACAATTACAAAAGAGCACATACTATCCATGAACAACATTTGTGTTACATAGCGTTATAACATTTACAATTCGATTCGATATTTGTAAATAATCCCAATTACGATTATGAGTTATTACAATGAGGTCATTAAAAAGAAAACATGGAAACAGTAAGAAAAATTACAAAAAATGGTCGCTGATTCTTATCCATGACGTCATACAAAAAGGAACAGTGGTTAAATATGAAACTGTTTATGTACACGTAAATATATTTGTTTGTAAAGTACATGTTACATGAATTACCAGTCATCTTGTATTACTGTCTGATAAGTTGTTCTTATTCTTGACTAAAACTGGATGTTCTCTGCTTGTGGGAGAAACGGTCATGTTATTTTCAACCAATACCACAGTTTTTATCTACTGAAATCAATAAATTCGATTCGTTTATGCTGCAGATAGTAAAGATATATAACCAAAAAGTAACACCATAAAAAAGTTTTTATCCAACACATCTTAATTTAAGTGCACAATTCAACGTTGGGAAGAAAGATGTTTTTTACCTTGTTAACCCTGCGGATGAGAGTTGTGCCTTTGAGTTATTTTTGCTAGTCAACACAAAAGCAGTGTTCAGCTTACACGTACTAACTGAATCGTGACGTTAGTATTCAGTTTGTTCCTTTTGTTTTTTGAATTTCGAGCAAAGTTACTCAAGGGCTATCTGCGCTTACCGTCCGTAATTTACCAGTGTAAGACTAAAGGGAAGGCAGTTAGTCATCACCACCCGCCGCCAACACTTGGGCTACTCTTTTACCAACGAATAGTGGGATTGACCGTAACTTATAACGCCCCCACGGCTGAAAGGACGAACATGTTTGGTGCGACGGGGATTTGAACACGCGACCCTCAGATTACGAGTCGAATATTTTAACCTACCTGGCCATGCAGAGCCTTGGTATAAAGTAATCGTGCAAATTCGGTTTCGATGTTTATTCTAATTCTCGAAATATGTTCCAGATTAAACAACACAACTTCTCAGCCCCGGATATTTCACATTCGCTCTTCTTGACGTAAATAAAGTGTAATTTCTCTTGTAAAATGTAGAGTGGGAATTATTTGTTATGTTGGATGTTATGTTAGGTTTATTTGTTTTTTTTCAAAGTTTCAAGAAGGTATGTGTTGCTTTTAATAATTTATTCAGTAATTAACTGATGTAACGTTTAACCCCTGTGAATGACATACACTGTATAGCTTTGAAGCACTAACCTTCTGTACCCTTCTCCGGGGATCTTGATAGTAAGTGTAGGGTTTGGTAGTAATCGGTACACGAGACTTTTGACAAATAACGTGTTGAATAAATCAGTATATTACACAGCAGTTGATAAAATATACGTTGAATTTATCTGACGTTTATTATCTTCGGGCTTGTAAGCTCTAAAATAAAGATATTTAAAAGTCAGGCAGTTTCTTAAAACTCGCTGATTTATACTTAATATTTCATTTTAAAACACCAAGTTGTATTTAGCGTCGTCAAATAAATTATGGATAGTCCAGTTGTTTAAGGCGAAAGAACGTTTTTACACTTCGTTGGAATTCACATAAATGAGAAATGTCGCTTTTCTTCTAAATTACGACTGGGGAGTTTGAAATGAACGTCACTGTTCTGTCACTTACTAGAAAAACAGTAATCTGTATGTAAATTAGTCTCCACTGAACATTCACATTTAGGTTTTAAAAGTCGACTGTCGCGAAGCATTTCAAATTATTTCCTTCTCTATAAAACTAAACGTATAGAAAATCAACGGACGTAGTTTAACAGTTATATAATGGTAAAAGATGTATTTCTAGTTATACAATAGTGTGACACTATCGTTGGATTTCTAGTTATACAATAGTGTGACACTGTCGTTGGATTTCTAGTTATACAATAGTGTGACACTGTCGTTGTTTCATGAAAAGTGATTAAATATGTTGCTATTTTATAGACAAAAATGCGGTGATTAATTTTTATTTCAAATTTAGTCGTTAGGACTAGTCTCAAAACGTTAGTCGTGTGATAGCTTGAGGTAGTTTCTAATTTTCGATGTTTGGTTTCGTTAGGCTAGAATTTCGTTCCAGGATACACAAGAACTATTTGTGTTGACAGTCACTAACTTCTTATTATTAAAGTTACATTGTTACAAGTATATGAAAACTAATAGAAAAGTAATTATAAAAACTAACTTCGTTCTTATTATTGTTTATATATTTAAAATAATTGTGAAAATTGTTATTTACAATTATAACTACTTCTAAAATTTATTTATGGATCTGTGATTAGCATAAATCTCCTAAGCCGACCAAATATCATAAAATGCACTGAGGTTAGAGTCATTTGTTTGTTTTGAATTGCGCGTAAAACTACACGAGGGCTATCTGCGCTAACAGTCCCTAATCTATCAGTGTAAGACTAGAGGGAAGGTAGCTAGTCATCACCACACGCCACCGACTCTTGGTCTACTCTCTTACTAACGAATATTGCGATTGACTGTAACAATATAACCTCAGGTTACGATCCAAGCGCCTTGACCACCGGGCCAAAAGTTCAAATCTTTGACAACAACAGGTGATCAAAGCATTCTGGTCGTTACAAACTTTATTTTCTTATTATTGATGTATAATATGAATATTAATTAGTTTGCTATAAAAACTTGGTTTCAGCAACTCTGTATTTACTTTTGTAGTTCATTTGATTTGTTAGTTTACTTCCGATGACAAACGATTTTTACTTATCTATCACAAAGCTATCAACGTTATCCGTCATAGCTTCTAGTTTCTAAGTGGCACACACAATGAAGGCAATTATCTGGCGGAACCAATCGCCACTTTCTGGTTGTTTTTTGTCAGCGAATACTAGAATTGACAGCTACGTTATAATGCTCTTCTGACTGAAAGGAAATATATGTTTGGTCCCGTGATCTACTGGTTTTGAGTTGAGCACCATTGTTACTACAAAAGTTATTGGTGATCAAATCTAAAATAAAATGCACTGTTTGGTCTCAGTAGAAAAAAAAACGGGAATCTCTTGTGGCACATCCATCAATTGCCTTGTCCTCTTGTGAAAATGTAGACAGAAACACGATATTTTCAATTCTATAATGAATCACGAGTTCATATTACAAAAGTGACCGAAATCGAACACAATTTAGTTACGATGAGAAAATAGAAAACACTATACAAACTTGTAGTGTGGTTTTCTCACACGTGATGCCTGTTGACGCGTTAAAAGAAATGACTATATCTTCTGGACACATAATAACCATCCATCGTTAGCGGAAACGATGTCACAAAAGATAACTGTTAATTGTGATGGTAACAGAAGATAACTGTTAATTGTGATGGTAGCAGAAGATAACTGTTAGTTGTGATGGTAACAGAAGATAACTGTTAGTCGTGATGGTAACAGAAGATAACTGTTAATTGTGATGGTAACAGAAGATAACTGTTAGTTGTGATGGTAGCAGAAGATAACTGTTAGTTGTGATGGTAGCAGAAGATGATTGTTAGTTGTGATGGTAACAGAAAATAACCGTTAGTTGTGATGGTAACAGAAGATGACTGTTAATTGTGATTGTAGCAGATGATAACTGTTAGTTGTGATGGTAGCAGAAGATGACTGTTACTTGTGATGGTAACAGAAGATAGCTGTTATTTGTGATGGTAGCAGAAGATGACTGTTAGTTGTGATGGTAACAGAAGATAACTGTTATTTGTGATGGTAACAGAAGATAACTGTTAGTTGTGATGGTGACAGAAAATAACTGTTAGTTGTGATGGCAACAGAAGATAACTGTTAGTTGTGATGGTGACAGAAGATAACTGTTAGTTGTGATGGTAACAGAAGAAGAAAACTGAAAATTTATTTAGCGAAGGTATTAATCTGAATTCTGTCATTTTATATCAATAAACGAATATTCTATTGTACGCAGTGACGTAAAGGACATATAATTAACTCATGACATTCCAAGATCTCTCTTCGTACTTTCATAAGGCGAAAATTCACATTGTATAAATTACCAGCATCTATGTGAAACTGTAGTGCAATAAGTGGATTACTTTTAGACTTTATGACACAGCCTAGCTACACATGGTAACTTTCTGCAACTGTTTATGAATTATCACATTGTCCTCTTCACTATTTAGTGCTTGTTTGTTTCTAAATTTCGAGCCAAGCTACACGAGGGTTATTTGCGCTAATCATTTTCAGTTGAGGGGTAAAATAATACACGGAAGGTAACTAGTCATTACCACACGCCGCCAACTCTTGCACTACTTTGTTACCAACGAATTGTGAAATTATTTTCCAACCTTTAACAATTATTAATATGAACTTACGAGTGAGATTTAAATATGAATGCGTAATAATACGTCACACACTTTATATCCAATGCCGATGAGAAATTTCACCCAACACCAGAGCGCTTCAGGCAAGTTAGGATACAAGGATGAGAAGTGAGTGGAACTCCAAGATAAGATTACACGTATTTATTTTTATAACAAAATACCATCAGTCTCATAACACCATTGCTAAATGCTTTTCTTTCATAATGTAAATAATTTTGGTGCTATGACATTGTTACTAAATATCTTGTTTTTCAAAATAAATAATAATTCAGGCGATATGGCATTGTTGTTAAATGTCATTTTTTTCCATAATGCAAATAATTATTACTTATTTGATATGCTTCGAGATACTGAAATAGAAGAGAAAAAAAATTAAAATCCAGTGTTTCTTGCAATTAAAACAAGATAAATCGATAGCAGTATCAAAAACAGAGAGAAATTATATAAAAAAGGTTTGTTTTCTATTTCTCAGCTGCGTCTGACGTTTTCGTTCCAGATAGAAAGATTATAAATGCATCCTTAAGGTCATGCACTTTTCTTTTCGCTACTTTACAAGACATTAATAATGGTCTTAATCCTTGTCATAGCTTTAAAACTAATCTTATATATCTGAAACCTTATAATGCTCATATGCTAGCAAATGTATGAAATAACCATAACTTTGGTTATCTGGTACTGGCTCTCCAAAAACTATTGAATAAACTAGAGTTTATATTTGAATAAATTAAGTTTCTTGGAAACAGCAAATAAAGAAGCAATAAATAACACTTTCATAACGAAAAATTTACTAAGATGTAAAATAGAGTTTGTATTTATAGTTACCTACAAAAACTTGACGTCAGTAACACAGCTGCATATCTGTAAAGTAAAACTTGACGTTAGTGACACACAACTGCATATCTGTGAAGTAAAACGACGTTAATGACACACAGCTGCATATCTGTAAAATAAAACTTGACTTTAGTGACACATAACTACATCTCTGTAAAGTAAAACGACGTTAATGACACACAGCTGCATATCTGTAAAATAAAACTTGACTTTAGTGACACATAACTACATCTCTGTAAAGTAAAACTTGACGTTAGTGACACATAACTGCATATCTGTAAAGTAAAACTTGACGTTAGTGACACACAACTGCATATCTGTGAAGTAAAACGACGTTAATGACACACAGCTGCATATCTGTAAAGTAAAACTTGACGTTAGTGACACATAACTGCATATCTGTAAAGAAAAACTTGACGTTAGTGACACACAACTGCATATCTGTGAAGTAAAACGACGTTAATGACACACAGCTGCATATCTGTAAAATAAAACTTGACTTTAGTGACACACAACTGCATATCTGTAAAGTAAAACTTAACGTCAGTGACACATAACTGCTCATCTGTGAAATTATCTGTGAAGTAAAAGTTGACGTTATCTGCACAAGTCAAGCTTTTGATTGACGTAACATTTGATTTTTTTTTACTGTCCTCAAAAATGTCAAGTTAAAATTAGAAATTCCATTTCTAGTTGAAATGCCACTAACTGTTTGGTATCTAAACGAATACAAAAGTACGCATGGGATTGTCGAATATCATATCATACTATAAAAAAACCTATGCCGATTTAATATTTAATAACACAGATCATAAACAGAAGTAACGTTTTTAAGTTTGCAAAGGTTGTCATGGCTACCTACCATAATAAACCAACTACTGCTTCAACGCGATTTTAAGTTTTAAACTACAATGAATATTTCATATTTTCCAAACACAAACTCAAAATTCTTCACCGTTTGCTTACATAGTAGAATGGAATGCTCGATACTGAGTATCCGTGTATTTAGAACATTACAATCTTGGACATACCTGTAACATAACTTAGTGCTTTCCGAAAGTGTGTAGCCATTAAATGTTATTGTAACATTTAAAAATCGTAACAACAATGCAATTACTGTTGAACTGCCCCCCCCAGTGGCATTGTGGGATGTTTGCGTACTTGTTTCGTTTTTGTTTGTTTTTGAATTTCGCGCAAAGCTACACGAAAGCTATTTGCGCGAGCCGTCCCTAATTTAGCAGTGTAAAACTAGAGGGAAGGCAGCTAGTCATCACTATCCACCACCAACTCTTGGCCTACTCTTTTACAAACGAATAGTTGTATTGACCGTACCATCATAACGATCCCACTGCTGAAATGGCAAGCATGTTTGGTGCGACGAGGATTCGAACCCGCGACCTTCATATTACGAGTCGAACACCTTAACCCACCTGGCTATGCTGAGCCGTTTGCGTAGTTACAATGCTAGAAATCGGGTTTCGATACCCGTGGTGGACAGAACACGTGTAGCTTCGAGCTTAATAATAAACAAAAACAAACTGTTGAATTACCCGTAACTCGCTCAATACTTGCGGTTATCTTTGTCTGAGGAATCTGGAACACATATTACCATTTTCATTTATCATCACCTAGCCTGATTTTGTTAAGTCAAACCTTTCAATAAAACGAATTTATTACACGATGACACAATGTTATCGTCATCACGTGACGACTGGCTTGGATTTCAACATTAGTTGTTGTTTTTTTATTTTCAAAGTATTTCCTCAAACAACATTTATTTAACCCACGAGTAATTTTATAAAAAAAAACATTAACATCAAACTAAATACAATTTATACGGGCTTTCTCGAATTATTTAGATATAAACAAACAAGAACAATTCATCTAGAACCGTACGCTTATTACTTTGTAAACACTCATTCAGACGTTTCTGGATACCAGTTAAGTTTGTCTTTATTACAACAATACGTTTAGTTTACTCTGCACTAATTTAGCTCAGATAAGTTTCGCTATAAACACCCATTAGCTACATTCTTTATTACGTCTTTCATTCTCCCTTTTCGCTAGTTTATTTGTTTCAACTTCTAAAAGAGCGCTGTACAGTGAAAGCTCAAAGCTGTTTCTTACAAGTAAGTTATGTACATTTTACAGAAATCATGAATATTTATAAAAATATAAAAATGAATACAAATCTAATTAAAAGCTATTTTGCAGTTTTTTTAACTTCATAAAAAAAGCCCAACATTTACATACCTGTTCTCATTCTAACCGCCCCTACAAGATATTGTATCAAAAGAAAACATCAGGTGGTCTACTGGGTTCTTCAATCGATTTTATACGAACAGTATCTTGTTATTTTTTAGTGAAGATATGATTTAACTAATAACTAACGCTGTGTAGAATGCAGCGACCATTCTGTTTGTTGTTCAATTATATTTTTGTTTGACTTCTTTCGTTTCTCTGCCATCTTTAACAATTCATTCATCCATATTCGTTAGTTATTAAGTCTGCGTCAATGGGTGAGATAATAAAGCATGTTTCTTTATTACTGAAATTATGAAGATAATTATACGAGATGCTTAATAAATGGAATCAAAGGAGTCACTCTTACGTGATTTACGTAAATCTTTCGCGAAAGGAACGTCTATTCCAAACATCTCTGTTTGATTTTGAATTTCGTGCAAAGCTACACAAGGGGTATCTGCGCTAGCCGTCCCTAATTTAGTAGTGTAAGACTAGAGGGAAGGCAGCTAGTCATCACCACCCACCCCCAACTCTTGGCCTACTCTTTTACCAACGAATAGTACGATTGACCGTCACATTATAACGCCCCCTTCAACATCTAAAAGTGCGAGTATGTTTGGTGTGACGGAAATTCGAACCCGCGATTACGAGTCTAGCGTCCTAACCACCTGGCTATGCCGGACTCTGTAGTGGCTCTTTATGTCTTCTATGAATAGTAGTAAAAATACTTCTCTTTGGCTATTGGACATTTTTATTAGAATCAACAATAGTTCTTCTCCGAACTCTGCTGTGGGATCGATTTTTCTACAATTGTTATTCCGTCATTATCACATTCATTGTTGATCTGGTAGGCTACCTTACATATGCAAATAAGTTTTTAATCTGATATTGCTAACATCTGTTCTCAGATACGTACAGATGTGACAAAAATCTTCTGGGTGTCCATAATGACTGCCTTCGTGTGAATTTTTGTAGATATTGTATTACAATAGCACAATGACCTCAGGTGAAATTTAGTAGATAAATCATCCATCTACCAAAAAGAAAATCCTTGCACCTTCTGCGGTTCTTTTAACTTTTTGGGTTTGATGAACATATTGGTATTCTTCATACGTATAAGTAGTAAAATTTGCAAGAGAGATAAAAAAAAACCATCGAATTTGTGCCTCCAGAGAGTTAAGTAGCTTATATTGTTTAGTTGTGTGCCTCCAGAGAGTGAAGTAGCTTATATTGTTTAGTTGTGTGCCTCCAGAGAGTGAAGTAGCTTATATTGTTTAGTTGTGTGCCTCCAGAGAGTGAAGTAGCTTATACTGTTTAGTTGTGTGCCTCCAGAAAGTGAAGTAACTTATATTGTTTAGTTTGTGCCTCCAGAGAGTGAAGTAGCTTATATTGTTTAGTTGTGTGCCTCCAGAGAGTGAAGTAGCTTATATTGTTTAGTTGTGTGCCTCCAGAAAGTGAAGTAACTTATATTGTTTAGTTGTGTGCCTCCAGAGAGTGAAGTAGCTTATATTGTCTTGTTGTGTGCCTCCAGAGAGTGAAGTAGCTTATATTGTCTTGTTGTGTGCCTCCAGAGAGTGAAGCAACTTATATTGTTTAGTTGTGTGCCTCCAGAGAGTGAAGTAGCTTATATTGTTTAGTTGTGTGCCTCCAGAGAGTGAAGTAACTTATATTGTTTAGTTGTGTGCCTCCAGAAAGTGAAGTAACTTATATTGTTTAGTTGTGTGCCTCCAGAGAGTGAAGTAGCTTATATGTTTTATTAAGGACTATCCATTTTTAAAACATAACATGTTTCACAAATAACAGTGAGCTGTTAATACACATTCTTGACTTTATTATTAACATTTTAACACTGCAACCACCTGTAAATTGTGTCAGAAAAGAAAGAGATTGAATTCACTGTAGAAATAGTTTTTCGGTTTCCTTTTCGGGACAATATAATTAACTTAACAGAAGACGATGTGATAGATACATATTGCTAATAACAACTTTAACGCTTGTCAGAAAAATTACAATTCTATTTCAAAATGGAACTTCTTCTTGCAAACGTGAGCTTTAAATGTTCAAAGTGCTTAGCGCCCTCTAGCTGTGTCTGTGATTGTGATGGATTATCAATTTCTGTTAAATTGACTCGAACACATGAAATAAATTGTTTTGATTTGGTTTATTTTCGATTTTGCGCAAAGTTACAGGAGGGCTATTTGCGCTAGCCGTCTATAATTGGCAGCGAAAAGTAGAGGAAAGACAGGTAGCTTGGGTAACTGTTTTGCCAACGAATAGTGTATTGATCGTCACTTATAACGCCTCCATGGTTGGAAGGGCGAGCAATCTGGCGGGGCAGAAAGAAACCAGCTTAAAATGTATTGGAAAGTACTAATAATTCAACGAACTGTAGTATAAAACAACCACGGCCAAACCACAATCAGAATATTGTGGTTACCAATGATGACGTTACACATGATGACGTGTATGACGTACTGCTGTTAAAGGCTGTGACGATGACAAAGAAAATGATTACGTCAATAAAGAATGCAAAGACTTGATATGGTCAGGTGGTTAAGGTACTCGACTGAGGGTTCGAATCTCCGTCACACCAAACGTGCTCGCTCTCCCAGCCGTGGGAGCGGTATAATGTGAGGGTCAATTCCACTATTCGTTTGTAAAAGAGTAACCCAAGAGTCTAAGATGGGTAGTGATGTCTAGCTGCCTTCCCTCTACACTGCTAAATGAGGGATGGTTAGTGCAGACAGCCCTCGTGTAGCTACGCGCGAAATTCAAAACTTACACTGTCACTATAATGGCAACCTACTTTTTCAATTTTTGGAGGAATCAAACATGACGTTATTAAACGATGCAACTCCAACACATATATCGTACGCACACGGCACTAGTGAAATACTGGATCTATGTCTGTGTTCGTCAAATATGAGTCACAAATTTGTAAATTTTCATATTGGTCACGATTTAGATAGTGACCACCTTCCAGTCTGGTGTATCTTCAATCTCACCCCCCACTTAAACAAAATCATAGCTAAAGACCAACTGAACTACAAAAAGGCTAATTGGCCAGTTTTTCAATCTATTTTAAATGAAACCTTACCTCCTGAGGTACTGCATATAGCCGCGGACGCATCAGATATAGATGCATACTGTCATATCATCTCTGAGTGTCTAAAAAATGCAGCAAACAGTTCGATACCGAAACAAAAACACTTCACAACATCTCATTCATAGCAACCGCATAAAGACATAATACACTTAATTAAAAACAGACGTATACTCCGCAGACAGTACATTAAAAATCGCAACCCCACACTCAAAACTCAGATAAACACAATAAGGAATAAAATACGAAACTTGATCAGACAACAAAAACAAGAAAACTGGGAAAACTTCTGTTCCAATCTAAATCACAAAACTGATCCTAAACAATTCTGGACACACTTGAAAAGATTTACAAATACAGGAACAACAAACACAGAATATCCACCACTGGAACTGGATGGAGAAACAGCATACACTAACACAGAAAAAGCCGAGTTATTTAAAAAACACCTGGTGAACACGTTCAAAACTCATCATGAACCACACATGAACAGGTATTTTTATAATACAGTTACAAACTTTATTGATCAAAACAGAAGCATTTTTACACCTGTATTTCCAGTCAACACAACTACACACCAAGAAAAAGCAAAAGACTGGAGCACTCAACAATTGATAAAACATATCACTGTAACAGAAGTCGTAACAGCTATTAAGAACACTAAAAACAAAGCCCCTGGAGAAGATGGTATTCAAGCTATCCTCCTAAAACAAGGCACTCAGAGATTATATGAACACCTAACAGCGTTATTTAATCTCTCACTATCAGCTGGATAGTTTCTTGGAAGGAAGCAACAATATTAATGTTCCAGAAAGAAGGAAAGCCAGCGAATAAACCAAACAACTACCGCCCAATTAGTTTAACCAGTTGTATTGGCAAAATATTAGAGAGGATAATTAGTAATCGTCTGTCAGTTTACTTAGAAGTAAATTCAAAATTACCAGAAATACAAAACGGATTTCGAAAATACCGCCAAACAACAGACCACCTGATTCGACTTACAGAATCAATTACAGACAGTTTCAACAAAAATGAATGCACTGTAGCTTGCTTTCTCGACATTGAGAAAGCATTTGACACAGTGTGGCATAACAGTTTACGACATAGACTACTAGAAATGAAATTACCCCAGGAAACTATTCGCTGGCTATCCAACTTCCTGGATAACAGAATGTGTAAAGTTAATGTTAATGGGGCCCACTCAGGGCCCTTTTCACCTGAAGCAGGAGTTCCGCAGGGAAGGGTGGTTAGCCCTATAATATTTATCATGTACGTGTGCAATATGCCTCTGTCGGACCTAAATTTAGGTTATGCATCACAGTTCGCTGACGATGTAGCAGTCTGGAAAAGTGTCCCCACTCCATCGATAGCAGCAACAAACCTACAGCCAGTCCTAAATAGCATTGAAGAATACTGCCAGAAATACAGAATCAAAATCAATATTCCAAAAACCCAAGTCATATTATTCAGCAGACGGAATAAGCTGAAAAAAGATCCACCAAAACTATATATGAATGGATCACTTTTACTGACTGCTACTTCTGCTAAATTCCTAGGTCTAACCTATGACTCAAAATTAACGTGGATACCACACATAAAAAATGTACTGACACGAATCTGGAAAAGAGCAAATTATGTAAGAAGTCTTTCAGGTAAAAACCAAGGAACATCACCAGCAAACATACTTAAAATCTACAAAACGTACATTAGACCAACAACAGAATATGCATCACCTGCATGGATTAACATAGCACCTACACACATACAAAAACTTCAACGTATACAAAATTCAGTACTAACTTCAGCTTATAAAGTACCACGTAGCACCTCAACCACATTCATGCACAAATATGCAAACATAGACACAATATCTGAAAGACTCCTGCATAACACTCTAAAATATTTCAATAAGAATTGGCATAAAAATGAATTAATGTGTGATCTCGACAGATATCACGTACATGATAAAAATAGTCCTAAATACCTCTCCCCTTTTAACATATATTTAAGTAATGTAACTCAAGCTGGCCACTATGCACTACACACTTAGTCCTTGATTACTATTTATCATATAATTATTATTATTAATATATTAATATACTTACTTTTATTTGTGTGTGTGTGCGTGCTACTACACGTAGTAGTAGTAGCATTCTTTCTTTGGAAAAAAAATACAAAAAAGGAAAAAAAAAACAAGAGAGAATTTTAAAAAAAATTCTTGTTCGTCATGCATGGTCTGAGCCCTGAAATGGGCCTGACCATCAAGTTATACTTTTACTCTGGCCCAAAGCTATAAAAAAAAAATAATAATTTTTTTTTTTTGATGCTATGAATGTTCGGGAAGGGGGAAGAGGTCAAATGTACCTGACCCTCCTGGGTATTTAACAACAATACTCAAATACCGACACATCTGAACTGTCACTATCATAGTTCAACTACAACCTCACTGTGCGGATCATTTTTTGGGGGGGAATAGAAGTAAGAAGAGTGAAATTTGTTGTACTTTGAAAGGTTCAGTTTCCTAATTTATTAATGATGAAATGAAAGACATTTTGTGATATGCATCACTTCAAGAAATATTCATATTTCAATAGGTATATATAATATGTCTATGCACGTATAACTGTAGTTAAATTTTGGCTAAAGCAGATGTGTGAATAACACGTTCTTTTTAATGCACTTTCAACAAGGGTTTCGCTGTCTAATTGAAAATTAATATAATTGACCTAACAGTTACCTTACAAGAACATTAAACTGAGCGAAAAATAACCGTTGCATCATCTAATGAAAAATCAAGAGATCAACTGAACATTTCAAAAAATAAAAGTGAACTCCTATGAAGGATTAAAAGACTATATAGAAACGTTCTATTGACATCATATATTAATGACAAGTTTCAGTGTATGATGTTCACATACGAAAAGCCCCCCAGTGGCACAGCCATATGTCAGCGGACTTACAATGTTATAATTCTAGAGCTTAATTACAAACAAACAAACAAACACATACGAAAAATGTCAGCGACAGGCCTTAAATTATGTTTCAGTAGTCTCAACAGTCAGACTGGCATACAATAATGAATTGTTGGTGCATCCTAGCAATAACTATCCACAATAGTCTCAACAGTCAGGCTGGCATACAATAATGAATTGTTGGTGCATCCTAGCAATAACGATTCACAATAGTCTCAACAGTCAGACTGGTGTACAATGATGAATTGTTGATGCATCCTAGCAATAACGATTCACAATAGTCTCAACAGTCAGACTGGCATACAATAATGAATTGTTGGTGCATCCTAGCAATAACTATCCACAATAGTCTCAACAGTCAGGCTGGCATACAATAATGAATTGTTGGTGCATCCTAGCAATAACGATTCACAATAGTCTCAACAGTCAGACTGGTGTACAATGATGAATTGTTGGTGCATCATAGCAATAACGATTCACAATAGTCTCAACAGTAAGACTGGTGTACAATGATGAATTGTTGATGCATCCTAGCAATAACGATTCACAATAGTCTCAACAGTCAGGCTGGCATACAATAATGAATTGTTGGTGCATCCTAGCAATAACGATTCACAATAGTCTCAACAGTCAAACTGGTATATAATAAGGAATTGTTGGTGCATTTTAGCAATAACTATCCACAATAGTCTCAACAGTCAGACTGGTGTACAATGATGAACTGTTGGTGCATCCTAGCAATAACGATCCAGCCGTGCAGTTTATTTTAACCCGAGCTCTGTTTGCTCTCGATCAATCATGGAATTTTATAATTGTTTGTAAAATCACACAAAAAACAACAACATGGTGTCGCAAGTGAGAGAGATAGAATCAGTAAAAAATATATATAATTTCAGTTTGGACTTTGGTTGAAACTGTCACAGTCGAAGAACACGTTTTTATTTCAACAGTTACCTTAATGTATTCAGGACTCGTATGAAGACTCCAAACGATTGTTTAGAAGCCAATGAGAAAAACAACAACAATAAACCAATGAAATTCATGTTACCTTTGTTTGACTCACTAATATTTTCCCTGTTGAGAATTATCTCACAGAAATAAGTAAACTCTTCTAAAAACTGGCTCGAAAATTAGCCCCAAACAGCTGTTTTGTAATATATTTTTTAGTTATAAAGAGTGGTTTTCAAATAACAAGTCTCAATCTAAGGATAACAATTAAATCAATTTGCGATTGTAATTGTGTAACAAGAACCAGTAAGTTTTAAGGGAAAATCATCTGCGAATATCTATGAATACCATCTTGATATTTTATATTCGAAAGAGATTTTAAAAATACCTTGGAAGAAACTGACCTTTCTCTGGTTAAAACTGGAATAAACTAAGTTTCAAATATAATTTGTCATTCTTTGATCATAAGCCTCCAAATATTTGTTGTTTTTTTGTTTTTGCTCATTATAATACAATCCCATTCATGTGAAAAGTTCTTGAAGATTTTAGTCTCAAAAGCAAAAACCAAAGAAAAGAAAAGCGTGTAGTAAGTTTAGGTTTCTTGGTTATTTAAAGTTTAATGAGGGGGTAGTGTCAAACTCCTTCAAAACATCACGTGAGTAACTATCACTGACACGTGTTTCACAACTAAAACTATCTTTCCTAATCTTGAAAAGAATTTATCTTGTAACGTACAGAGAAAAGAAATGAGCGGTTATTACATGTGCCTTAGTCATTATAGTTTTCAAGACTACCTTATAGTTTGTATTTTTGAAATAATTTCGTGACTGAATTACAATTCGAAGTTTGAAAACTTATAAATTTTTAATATTTTATGAACTTAAGTTAGGTCTGAGCTAGTTCTAAGTTAGTTCTGAGAGATGAAACTCCTCTTTCTTCCAAAGGTTTATCTCACCTTAGATAAAATGTTCACGCCTTTTAAAATCAAAATATAGAAACCTGTTTGTTTTAAAAGCGAAGCTATCTGTTGAGTCCACCAGGGAAAACTGAATACTGGATTTTAGCACAGTAGGTCTGCGCATTATCTCAGTGTTTCCTAGATTCTTTGGCTCTAAGTTCCATCTTACACTTCTAACTAGTCATAATGTTTAAAATGATTGAGTATAAAATAGTTGATACGGTTTTATCTCTACAACTATACATATTTTATGTATTAAAACCGTGTAATAGCTTGTCAGATTATTACCAGAGTAGTAATAATAACTTTTCATACGCTATTTGCATAACACAACTTTGTCAACTGGGATTGCACACGCATGTCAAAACAACTTTATGCCAAGAGTTATTTGAACTGTAAAGATATAAGTACAATCATATACACGCATTCGTATTTGTATATTCATAGCACAGAATTAAAATTAGTATTCAGTTAAAAATGCATCTCAGGACGGCTTAGAGGAGTATCAACACTTTTACCAAAATAAAGCAGAAAACAACGCTTCGACCTTCTCAGGTCATCTTCAGGTTAGCAAAGATACGTTTTTACTTCTCGTGGGTTTCTCGTCATCACCAAGAATACAGTTTTTATGTTGTGATTTCTGAACTTTATATTAACCTTTCTACTGCCGTCATTATCGGAAAGTGCTCTGCTTTCGTTTCCTTAAAACACGTGTTCCGTTTGTAGATATAACAACGTGTCGTTACGTGTGCCATGCACGAGCCAGTTCCCGGGAGGTACGAGAAGTAAACGGCGTACAGAAATGTTTAGAACAAATATCAGTAGGGCTCGTGTCACGCGTATCGAGTTTTAACGACAACCTTACTAACAGCGAGTCAACATTATAGTTGTAAATATTAATAATCAACTGAAAGGCTGTTCGTATGCAAATAATTAATTGTACTTGTGATGTTTAAACAAACAAAAACACGGATCAATAGAATACAGGCTTTTTTAGGTTAGTAAACGAAGCAGGTTAACGTTATGATAAATAGGTAACTCAGCATTATGAGCAACATAGATTGGCTTTTGCCGTTTCTGTTTTTACTGTTTAATAATAAAGGTGAAGAGAAAACACTTTTCTGAAATCAGTTGTCCTAAGTTATCTGGCTACTTACTGCTTGGGTTCAGGAGGAACTTGTTAATTTTGTCCTAAGTTATCAAGCTACCTACTGCTTGGGTTCAGGAGGAACCTGTTAATTTTGTCCTGAGTTATCTGGCTGCTTACTGCTTGGGTTCAGGAGGAACCTGTTAATTTTGTCCTGAGTTATCAGGCTACTTACTGCTTGGGTTCAGGAGGAACCTGTTAATTTTGTCCTGAGTTATCAGGCTACTTACTGCTTGGGTTCAAAAGGAACCTGTTAACTTTGTCCTAAATTATCTGGCTACTTACTGCTTGGGTTCAGGAGGAACCTGTTAATTTTGTCCTAAGTTATCAGGCTACTTACTGCTTGGGTTCAAAAGGAACCTGTTAATTTTGTCCTAAGTTATCAGGCTACTTACTGCTTGGGTTCAGGAGGAACATGTTAATTTTGTCCTGAGTTATCAAGCTACTTACTGCTTGGGTTCAGGAGGAACATGTTAATTTTGTCCTGAGTTATCAAGCTACTTACTGCTTGGGTTCAGAAGGAACCTGTTTATTTTGTCTCAAGTTATTAGGCTACTTATTATTTGGGTTCAGGAGGAACTTGTTAATTTTGTCCTAAGTTATCAAGCTACCTACTGCTTGGGTTCAGGAGGAACCGGTTAATTTTGTCCTGAGTTATCAGGCTACTTACTGCTTGGGTTCAAGAGGAACCTGTTAATTTTGTCCTAAGTTATCAAGCTACCTACTGCTTGGGTTCAAGAGGAACCTGTTAATTTTGTCCTAAGTTATCAAGCTACCTACTGCTTGGGTTCAGGAGGAACCGGTTAACTTTGTCCTAAATTATCTGGCTACTTACTGCTTGGGTTCAAGAGGAACCTGTTAATTTTGTCCTAAGTTATCAAGCTACCTACTGCTTGGGTTCAGGAGGAACCGGTTAATTTTGTCTCAAGTTATCAGGCTACTTATTATTTGGGTTCAAGAGGAACCTGTTAATTTTGTCCTAAGTTATCAGGCTACTTACTGCTTGGGCTCAGAAGGAACCTGTTTATTTTGTCTCAAGTTATCAGGCTACTTATTATTTGGGTTCAGGAGGAACCTGTTAATTTTGTCCTAAGTTATCAGGCTACTTACTGCTTGGGCTCAGAAGGAACCTGTTTATTTTGTCTCAAGTTATCAGGCTACTTATTATTTGGGTTCAGGAGGAACCTGTTAATTTTGTCCTAAGTTATCTGGCTACTTACTGCTTGGGTTCAGGAGGAACCTGTTAATTTTGTATAGTATATCAAGTGAAGCGCCATATGACTTCTGGAGCGACTTCAGTTGTGTTGTCAACTTTATCATGTTACGTACTACCAGGGTATAAAATACAGTTATTGTAATGCCACGGAAATTTTTAAAAATACAGTCTCGAAACAGTTTCTTTCGTATCATGTGTATT
Organism: Carcinoscorpius rotundicauda; assembly: GCA_011833715.1. Lineage (NCBI taxonomy): Eukaryota > Metazoa > Arthropoda > Merostomata > Xiphosura > Limulidae > Carcinoscorpius > Carcinoscorpius rotundicauda. The sequence continues at coordinate 7,332,859 of CM022404.1, forward strand.
AGTATCAAAACGACCTCCCTGTAGTTTAGATTAGATGTTGTGTCGAATGTATTCCTTTACTACAATTCTATATATCGTGATAACCAACAGACTTACCTTCCAGGGTCTTAACTTGTATTAACTGTTTTTAATTAGTACAAATTGAGCTGAGAATTAGCTTCAAACAGTTAGTATATTTAGACAAATTCTAACTACATAAATTTAATGTAAGTGCAATTGCAGTAAAAGGCAAGGAGATAGGAAGAAGCAAAAGCTAAACCATGATTATGTTTCGATAAACATTCTTACACGTGGTAAGCAGACATTAGTAAGCCTAAAGACCTAAAGTTGTCACGTATGGAAAACGAGAGTGCCTCGAGAGATCCCACTTTCACTAGTCGAGTCCAAATTCAATTTCCGGCCAGTGCTGGATATGTTACGATGAATAAATCTGGAAAGAGCTGATAGTAAATTGTTAGAAACATCTAAAAACACGGTTGTTTTCTTGAAGGTTCTTCTTGGTGGGATTAAACAGAGAAATCTATCTGTTACGTATGAGGAGAGGGGGTATCTGTTATAGGCTTATATTTGTAGAATTTAATGGTGAGTTTGTTGATACTTGTATAAATCTGGAGATGTGCACACGTTTTAAGATTAATAATTTTTATTTCAGTATTCGCTCACCTTTTCTTTAAGAAAATTTCACGTCTGGAATGTCTTTACTGTTGGTTGAAGTATTGTACTTGTTTAAATATATTTGTTGGTGTGAAGAACATAATGATGTAACAATAACAATAAAAAAGATAACAAATATAGGACTATTTACTGTCGCGTATTTCATTTGGTAGCACTATTCATGACAACCTATTCACTCATTTCTTCTCGTGAGTTTAGACACAAAGAGAAGTTGTGTTTTTCGGAAAGAGCGAGGATTTTGTTTGTTTCTTTTGAATTTCGCGCAAAGCTACTCGAGAACTATCTATGCTAGCCGTCCCCAATTTAGCAGTGTAACACTAGAGGGACAGCAGCTAGTCATCGCTACCCACCGCCAACCCTTGGGTTAGTTTTTTACCAACGAATAGTGGGATTGACCGTTATAACGCCCTCACGGCTGAAAGAGCGAGCATGTATGATGCGACCGGGATTCGAACCCTCAACCCTCGGATTACGAGTCGAACGCCTTAACACGCTTGGCCATGCCGGGTCCTAAGAGCGAGGAAGTAATCAAAAATAACCTAAAAATATCTCTGACAGAAAAAAGTTTAGTTTTGAACTGGACAATTACTAAAACAAGTTATAAAAAGAAAGCGTTGTTTGATTAAAACCTACATTTAGTTAATACAGAAAATACTGTTCGTGCTTTTATTCTGTTTTTTAATGTTAAAAACATTCAAACAGTGGAATGAAAAGAAGTAGACTTCACTAGAGTTGATATTTTTTTCTTAATTTTTATCAAGAAAGGGGCTCAGTTACAATGTGTTAAAAGGCAGACATATAAAGTACGAAACATCTGTACTGATGACCTCGGTCGCTACGCTGGATCAAATGTGTATGAACATGTTTGTAAAAGATGAAAATGGACAAACAGATTGTTTAGCGTTTATACTTGAGGTCTGATCCACATATCTGTCAGAAACCAACGGCCTGGCATGGCCGAGCGCGTTAAGGCATGCACTCGTAATCTGAGGGTCGCGGGTTTGAATCCCCGTCACACCAAACATGCTCGCCCTTTCAGGCGTGAAGGTATTATAATGTTTCAATCAATCCCACTATTCGTTAGTAAAAGAGTAGACCAAGAGTTGACGGTGAGTGGTGATGACTAGCTGCCTTCCCTCCAGTCTTACACTGCTAAATTAGGGACGGCTAGCACAGATAGCCCTCGAGTAGCTTTGTGCGAAATCCCAAAACAAACAAACTATCAAAAACCAGAGAGAATGAAGTGAACTGAAAAGCAAAATAAGGACGCTAAATGCAAGATGAAATAAGCCATTGTTTGAAGTAAAGACAGATATAGAGAGAGAGATGAGAGGGAGTTGCTTATTCAAAGTAAGCACACGAGGTCAGTTAAGCCAGTAGTTTTCAAACTCTTTAACTCTGGGGCTTCCTTGATTTGAATAAAAACGTTTGATAACTATAGCATGGTGATTGAAAAAAACAGTACCGACACACAGTATTATTTAGCTACTTCAGTACATTTTTTATCAACGTATTGTTTGTCTGAAATTAAAATTAATTTAGTATTTTTGTTTTCGTCCCATTTATTGACGGATTCCCAGAAAACATCGTGGCCGCCAGGGGGCCATAGCTTCCACCTTTGGAAACAATGCTAAAGTTAATACTTGAAGAATGATAGCATAGTGCTTGAAACTCATACCTGTTCTGAAAATAAATCTTACATACTTTAAAAGCTATAGTATATATATATATATATATATAAAGTATACTGTAGCAATTATTTTCACGCAAATTTTACACGTATTATTAAGTATCAGATCATGTATTATTAAGTATCAGATGCAATGAAATTCATACCTGCGAGTAGGATCATTGTCGTCTGACAATGAACTCGCTGAAATATTCTGCAGAAAATTCTGTTTTAAATCGATTTGTTTTCGGTTCTGTAAAAATATAAGAATATAAATTGAAAAATTAGGTTTTCAAACTTATCAAAAAACAAATAAATATTTAACTAATTTCTCAATTAAAAAATAAAGAACTTGTATTTACTGAAAATAAATGTCTACAAATACGCGTTGAAACGTCACATAGCACTTGGAATGTTGAATTTTCCTGGTTTTTATTACGTATTCTGTACAAGAAGCCAGATTCGTGTTCCTTAACATTTAAAGATACGTCTTGCATTTTTTAAAAAGTAAATATTAGTATGTATTATAGTACCCCGAGGGTACAATGGTCTACAGATCTACAATTCAGTAAACTCAGCAGATAGCCCGATGTGGCTTTGCTGTTAGAAAACAAACAAATGCGTATAAGATCACTTACTTAAATATTTTGTAATAATTAAAATAACTACATGTTTGCACTCGTATGTGTTTTGGTATGTATTCAACGAACTTAACCACTTTCAATACTTCTGATATAATCAAACAAGAGAAATAAAATGTAAATACTCGTTCAGAAATTTAAATAAAGTAAGGTAAATATATCAAAATTAAAATATATTACTATGAATACATTTTAGGCTAATTTATTTAATTTTTTTTTTAAATTTTGTTTGTTTTTGTTTTTCAAGTTTGCCCAAAGCTACACGAGGACTATTTGCGCTAGTCGTTCCTAATTTAGCAGTGTAAGTAATCACCATCCACCGCCAATTCTTGGGCTACTTTTTACCAATGAATAGTGGGGTTGACCGTAACATTATAATGCCCCCACGGCTGAAAGAGGAGCATGTTTGGTGCGACGGAAATTCGAACCCGCGACCCTCAAATTACAAGTCGAACGCCTTTGCCCCCCAGTGGCACAGTGGTATGTCTGCGGACTTACATACTAAAAACAGTGTTTCGATACCCATGGTGGGCAGAGCACAGATAGCCCATTGTGTAGCTTTGTGCTTAATTCTAAACAAACGAACGCCTTTAATTTTTTTGAATATTTTATTAAATGTTATTTTTCTTTCTTATATTTTTGTCTTTATTTTTTATAGATTATTTTGGAATGATCGCTGTAAAAAAGTGTCGTTTATATTTAAGTTTATTTTTATTTGTTTGTTTGTGCTTTGGAATTTTGCACAAAGCTACTCGAGGGCTATCTGTGCTAGCCGTCCCTAATTTAGTAGTGTAAGGCTAGAGGGAAGGCAGCTAGTCATCACTACCCACCGCCAACTCTTGGGCTACTCTTTTACCAACGGATAGTGGGATTGACCGTCATATTATAACGCCACCACGGCTGGGAGGGCGAGCTTGTTTAGCGCGAACCCGCGACCCTCGGATTACGAAGCGCACGTCTTAACACAATTTAAGTTTATAATTGTAATAAGTTTCAAGTTCAATAGATTCTATTACCAAATAGTGTTTCATGGTTTTGCGTTGTAAATAGGGAATGTTATAACTATTCGTTGATAAAGTCGCTCAGAAGTAAAATTAGGGATTCGATTCCCCTCGGCGGACTCAGCAGCTAGCCCGATATGGTTTTGTTATAATAAAACACACTTGTTACAAACGAATAGCTCAAAAGTTGGCAGTGAGTGGTGATTAGCTGCCTTGTAGCTTTGCGCAAAATTCAAAACAAAAACACGCTCAGAAGAGTAAAAAATTAAGGATTATGGACTTATATCTCTCTCTCTGCGGAGACGAAAAATGTTATATTTATGTCTTATATGATGTTCATCAGTGACCAATGGTGTTAGTAAACAGAATTTATCAAAAAGAAAAAAAAAATGTAGTCAAAGTGATTTATATACAACTAAAAACACATATTTTGTTTCCCGCTGGTACAGCGGTAAGTTTATGGATTTAAAATGCTAAAATCAAATGTTCGATTCCTTTCGGTGAACTCGAATATTTTTATTTTGGAAGAATTATTTAGCTCAGTTTGAGATGATGATGGCCCCCTAGTGGCTCAGCGGTATGTCTGCGGACTTACACGCTAAAATCCGGGTTTCGATACCCGTGGTGGGCGGAGCACTAATAGCCCATTGTGTAGCTTTGTGCTTAATTCCAAAAACAAACAAAGAACAATGAGATGAGTTCAGTACATCTTTCTTAAACTAATTTAAAGTTGGCTTATTCATTTCTTATTTAACTAAACGGAATTTGTTAAATTCTGGTTTTTAACAACCTTTCGTACGGGCTGCTAAGTTTGTTGTTGTTGTTGTTTGTGTTTGAATTTTGCACAAATCTACACAAGGGGTATCTGCATTAGCCGTCCTTAATTTAGCAGTGTAAGACTAGATGGAAGGTAGCTAGTCATCACCACCCACTACCAACTGTTGGGCTACTCTTTCACCAACGAATAGTGGGATTGACCGAAAATTATAACGCCCCCACGATTCAAAGGGCGAGCATGTTTGGTGCGAAAGGGATTCGTACCCGCGACCTTCGGATTAGGAGTCGAGTACCTTAACCACCTGGCTATGCCAGTTTGCGAAGGAACCTAAGTCATGGATGTGATGTGGATATTTTCTAATATAATATTTAACAACTTAGTATCAGACAAGATAATAGAATGTGATTTAGATGTGTGCGTAGTGGTTAGATATGTTACCAGTAACACAGAGTTTACATTGGTTTGACAACTTTATAAAAGTTTGAGACGTATAACATCAAAATAACTAATCGATTAAAATTATTTAATTCTTAATGATGTTTGGTTTCTACTCTGAAAATGTAATTAGATAATACAAGAATTGTATTAACAACTCCTACATGGGAAAGTCTAGTTTCATCGGATTGGCTGTGTCCAATCTAATTTAGTTCTCTCTTTCTCAAAAGAGGATAAACAGTTTTCTTGGCGGTATTTTTTTTTTTTTTTGCCAGAGATCAGGGCCTTCTTAAAATATCAACCTGTCGCTGGTGATTCCAACCATCAAAGAAGATTCCGGTGTGTTAATCGTAAATGGAAAAGTTGCTATGGCAACCAATCACTTCAGGGACTTAAAGCAGAAGACTAATGACATGTTTTGTATGTGTTTGGTCTGGCTTTCCGTTGATTTGGCGGGGAAAAAAGCGAACAGACTCATATATTGGATTCAAGGCCTTATTCCAATGTAAGGCGCGTGCGACATTGGGTATCTCGCAAGTTTATTTTGCCATCTACCATCTGGAATTATTAAGTACAATTGAAAATTATTGATTCTGGAATTTGTACTTAACAGTTTTATTTACTACAGTTCAGAATTTTTTAAATTATATGTTGTAAGCTAAGCAACTCTTTTCTTCCCCAGTGGTATAACGGTAATGTCTGTAGACTCACACCGCTAGAAACCGGGTTTCGATACCCGTGGTGGGCAGAACATGCATAGCCCATTGTCTAGCTTTGTGCTTAATTCCAGAACAAATTGAAAGCTAAGCATACAGCTACACAATGGGCAATATGTGCTCTGCTCACCCTTAGTTTTGTAGTTGTGCTCCCAACTCTGTATGTATTACTAGCTTTATATCTGAGGACAGACATGAGGTGACACTACCTATCTACTATTTTTGAAGAAATATCATCCAATTTATGTCTATCGGCACAGCATTGTTATCCAACATAAACAGTGTTTTCGAAGGCTTGAAGTCTGCCATTTTTTCTCCTAGTTGGGCAGCCTTACACAGTCAACTCATTGTGTTTTTTAAATAATCTAACTCTGTTTATAATGTTGTCATTTTACATCGTTGTGTCGTCGTAATCAGTTAAGAATTTAGAAGCCACAACGACTCTCGTATGACTTGTCAATAAAAAGACCAACAACTTGTGTAGCTAAACAAACAAACATTATTTTAAGAAGGGGTGGTCACGCCTTACTAGATTGTTTTAAGTAAAAACTATACTTTAATAAACACGGTTTTAAGTGTTGCCCCTGCCCAACGCATAGCTTGTAGGTTTGTGACGCCCTATGTCGGGATTCAATCCATACAATGAAGACAACGCAACTACATTTTGTAAAGCTTTGAGCTAAATAAAAAAGAAGTCCAAATACTGTGTTATTTTTATAAGGATTATGCGTTATTTTACCGAAGTAAATAAACTCGTGCTAGCCTGTAAAGGTAATGGCACGGTTTTCGAATAACATTCAAAATTGGCCACACTAACACGCACGTAGATAAATATACAGAAATAGAAATATTAATAGAAAATGATGGTTCTTGTGTAAATTTTGTGTGTATCAAGTACATAAGAATGTTTTGGGAAAAAGTACTTTTATTAAGACATTTTTTTCCAGATCACTAGTTTCAAAATTTCGCGAATCACGCGTGTGAAAACTTGTAGACATGAGATGAATCTCTCACGTAATTTCTGTGTCCAAACGTCCCCTGCCATAATGGCTTTGGACGATCGTAAATTTGTCGTTTTTGTGACAGCAAAAACTAAATTTCTTACAGACACAAACTAGTGAGATATATTGACAACAATAATAAACAAGTTTCAACTGTCTTTAGACATTTGAACATCTCTGATTTTCACGTTAGCTTTATTTCGTCAGTTTAAAATGGCCTACAGGGAGTGAAATTCATGTAGAATATTTTAAGAATATTATATAAAATAGACATTCGACAGCAATAAGAGAGACAGCACACGTTATAAGACCTAAATTAATTTCCGAACAACAAGTCAAGCAGGTGTAACTTAGATAATAATGCTTAACGTAGACGACAGTAAGATCTCTCTTTCTTGGTCTTTGGATATATATATTTGTATACACATGAGGGTCAGGTACACGAGACCTCTTTCTGATTCCATTATTTTGTTTGAATAGACTCATTAATACATTTTGAGTAAATACAAAGGTCTGGAGTAATAGCATAATTTTAAGTATTTTCAGGGCAATGTCCATTTATATTGTTCTTTCATTTTTTAAAAATAAGTCTACAACGTAGGTGGCGTGTTTTATTTTAGCACTATTTTATTACTATTGTTATTATTATTTTAAATGATTTTATCTTAATTATCTGATGTACAAATTTAACGGGGAGAGGTGTTTGGGTCTCTCTTCACCACATATGCAATATCTGTCTAGTTCGCATAACAACTCATTTTTTCGCCAATTTTTATCAAAATATTTTATTGTACTCTGTAGAAGTCCATCTGGTATTGTTTGTGTATTTGAGTAACTGTGCATGAACTTTGAGGAAGTGGTTTTAGGTACTCTGTATGCTGATGTAATTAGTGTATTCTGTAATGTTTGGAGTTCGGTTTGTATTTGTTTTACACTTAGATTAATCCATGCAGGAGCTGCGTGGTCTATTACTGGTCTAATGTATGTCTTGTATATTTTAGTGAAGTTTTCTGGCGTTGTTCCGTGGTTTTTACCAGTTAGACTCCTAGCATAGATTATTCTTCGCCAAATTTTTGTTTTTATGTTATTTACATGTTTTATCCAGGTAAGTTTAGAAACATATGTTAGCCCTAACAATTTTGAAGATGTAGCAGTTTGGAGAAGCTCTCCGTTCATGTAGACCTGAGGTTGAACTCTTTGATGTTTCGTTGATTTTGAAAATTTTCAATAACCGTGCCTTTGCTGTATTTATTTTAATTCTATATTTTTCACAATATTCACATAATCTGTTTAGTTGTGGTTGTATGTTAGTGGCTGTTATTTCTGGTGTAAGGGCGCTTTTCCAAATTGCTACATCATCAGCGAACTGTGACAAGTATCCATGGTTTGGGTCTTTAAGTGACATATTATTCACATACATGATGAAGAGAATAGGACTTATCACCCCTCCTTGAAGGTCTCCAGCTTCTGAAGTGAAGAACTCCGAGAAAGTTCCCTCTAAGTTTATTCTACGTTTTATATTTTTCAAAAAGTTAGATAACCAGCTAATAATTCCACATGGTAGTCCCATTTCTTACATACAGAACCGAAGACCATTGTGCCATACAGTGTCGAATGTTTTCTCGATATCGAGGAAGCAGGCAACAGTGCATTCTTTATTATTAAAGCTGTTTATTATTGTTTCAATTAACCTAATTAAGTGATCTGTCGTTTGTCTGTATTTTTTAAATCCGTTTTGTTCTTTTGGTAATTTAGAAGTAATCTCCAAAAATGTGGAGAGTCTGTTACTTATTATTCTTTCAAGAATTTTGCCTGCACGACTAGTCAGGCTGATCGGTCGATAACTGTTTGGCTTATTAGCTGGTTTTCCTTCTTCGTGGAACATTAATATATTAGCTTGCTTCCAAGAAACTGGAATGTATCCAGAGTATAGAGATAAATTAAATATGGCTAATAGGTGGTCAAATAATTTTGGAGTGCCTTTTTTGAGAAGAATTATTTGTATTCAATCATTTCCTGGTGCTTTGTTTATTGAATGTTTAATTGCTTGTTTAAATTCAGTTAGTGTGATTTTTTTGGTAAGTAGTTGTGTGTTGTAGTTATGTGTATTATTAGAGTTGCTGTTCATAATGTTGACTGGAAAATGTGGTTTATATAATTCTAGGTTAGTTGTCACATGGTTGTTTACTTTATTGTAGTAATAGTTGTTCATGTCCGAGTCATGGTGTGTTTTAAATAGCTGCCTTCCAAGCAGTTGACCTGGGTTCAATTCCCGCCCGTCGCAACGACAGTAAGATTAAAAACTTTTTTATTTAGTATAAATTTCGCATAAAGCTACAGGAGGACAATCTGCACGAGCAGTTCATGATGTCTCGTAAGGTAGCCAGTACATTACTACCCGCGTCCAACTCTCGGATTATTCTTTTACCAACCAACAATGGGATTGACTGTAACAATATAACATCCCCACGGCAAGAATGTATGATGGGTGGGATTTGACCTCGCGTCCCTGAGGTTACGAGTAAAGCGTCCCTAACCACGTGGTCATGCCAATCCGTTCAATAATTGACATTAGTTACCAAACTAAGACAGTGGTTCTTAACCTTTCTCATCGTCTTAACCCCTGAGACTCTACAGGGTATTACTGTGACCCCTGTAATAATTTTTGCAACTGTGAACTTTGCGTAAAGGTAGAATAAAACAAAACTATATAAAGATCCTAATTTATTGAAAATTTTACAAATAAATGACCTTGAGTAATGCTACAAGTGCTAAACAAATGTAAAATCCATGGAACATCATACAAAACCTTCTTATTCACTCAGTGTGAAGGTTGATATGCATGAAAATTTTTACTCAAAATTAGACAGGTGGTTGCGCAACAAGCATCTCGACGCGGTTCAACTGCCGCACTTCAGCGTGTTTCTCATTGGTGGACAGTTACAGGTACTTGTCACTCATCGTGTTTCTCATTGGTGGACAGTTACAGGTACTTGTCACTCAGCGTGTTTCTCATTGGTGGACAGTTACAGGCACTTGTCACGAAACTACAAACTGCTCTGTGATTTTCCCAATAATTCCCAAACCTTCCGAGACCCCTCGAGAAACTTCAAACGAGTCCCCAGGGGGTTACTACCCCCATGTTAAGAAACACTGAACTAAGGGTACCATGACTTACAGTTTACAGCCTTGTTGGCTTTTATCAGTTCGGCAATGGGTCGATAGTAAAAAATACTTCAACTAGAGTTTTACGTAAAAGTAACCATAGAAAACGTTATGAGGGCAGCTTTTCTGAGATACATTTTTGCTTTAAGAAGGGTTTTCATCATCACGTCATGTTTATAACCAGGCGTTCTATACACCCTTTAAATACATTTGTTCATACTGTCAATGCACTGTGAACACTTTTGTTGTCACACATTTTATACCTTTTATTGTTTGTTTTGAATTTCGCGCAAAGCTTCTCGAGGGCTATCTGTGCTAGCCGTCCCTAATTTAGGAGTGTAAGACTAGAGGGAAGGAAGCTAGTCATCACTACCCACCGCCAACTCTTGGGCTACTCTTTTACCAACGAATAATGGGATTGACCACAAATTATAACGCCCCCACGGCTAAAAAGGCAAGCATGTTTGGTGCGACGGGGATTCGAACCAGCAAACCTCAGATTACAAGTCGAACGCCTCAACACGCTCGGCCATGCCGGGCTCTATACCTTTTAAACACGTTTGTAAATCATGACATCGATACGTTTTAAACAAAGTTGTCAACATTCGATACGCTTTAAACTCGTTTGTCCCCCACCATAAGAACAATCACGACACACAACACTGTGTCACGCGGCCAAAATAACCTGCTGCAGTGCACACTGCGTGACAGTTTAACTATATTTCACTTTTTGTACCTTGGACTCCGGTAATCCAAACTATCACATGTTTACAGTGAGAATGTTCTACTGAGCTCTTACCTCAGCCACAAAACTTCAAATTAATCTGTTCAGAAAATCGTAAGATATAATATGTTACGATATAATATGCTAAGATATATTATGTTAAGATATAATATGTTACGATATATTATGTTAAGATATAATATGTTACGATATATTATGTTAAGATATAATATGTTACGATATAATATGTTAAGATATAATATGTTACGATATAATATGTTACGACATAATATGTTAAGATATATTATGTTAAGATATAATGTGTTACGACATAATATGTTAAGATATAATATGTTAGGATATATTATGTTAAGATATAATATGTTACGATATAATATGTTACGACATAATATGTTAAGATATATTATGTTAAGATATAATATGTTACGATATATTATGTTAAGATATAATATGTTACGACATAATATGTTAAGATATATTATGTTAAGATATAATGTGTTACGACATAATATGTTAATATATAATATGTAGTGATATAATATGTTAAGATATAATTTGTTGAGGTATAATATGTAGTGATATAATATGTTAAGATATAATTTGTTGAGGTATAATATGTTAAGATATAATATCTCCAATTTTTATTGACTTTCTCCTTATTTCTTTCTTCCCACCGAAGGTGAAGAACTTTATGTGATAAAAATATACTTAACTTTTATGGATTTTTCACAAAGTTTGTTACGCTGATACATGTTTTCAACTTGCAATTAGGAGTTTCACTTGGTGTAAATATAAGTCATGTGTGCAAAGTTATTAAACAATAATCACTTGCACCTACGCAAAAGCCACGTGAGCTATCGGATAACCGACATGGCCAAGCGTGTTAAAGCGTGCAACTCGTAATCTGAGGGGCGCGGGTTCGCATCCCGTCACGCCAAACATATTCGCCTTTTCAGCCGTGGGGGCGTTATAATGTTACGGTCAATCCCACTGTTCATTGGTAAAAGAGTAGCCCAAGAGTTAGCGGTATGTGGTGATGACTAGCTGCCTTCCCTCTTGTCTTACACTGCTAAATGAGAGACGGCTAGCACAGATAGTCCTCGTGTAGCTTTGTGTGAAATTCAAAAAAACAAACAAACAAACAATTGTGGAAGGTAGTTTGGTTTCGTCATTAGTGTATAATGAATATCTACTGATGAGCCAGTAGTTGTGTATTGTCAGTTCTACTGCTTTGTATAATTTAGGAAGATTGGGATATGCACGCCTTCTACTTAGGAGCCTAATGAGAACACAGGTTTACAGTTAATGGTTACTGCACTGTGAGACTAACTCTGTAACAAAACAGCAGAATTGTTACTCCAGTAAGATTTTGTTTGAAGTTTTTAATTCTTTAACCTAAATAATTTCTTTAAGTTATGTGAACGTATCAAAGCATTTTCATTTTGAACTTTCAAAAATTAGAAATAAAATCACATAAATCACTACTTATTTTGAGATTTAATGCTGAATAAAAATACAAAAGCCAGGATTAGATTATCGTATTCTATAAAGGGTATTACTTCAAGTTTAAAGAAACTATTTCTGAGAATAAAAAGGATAGTTTCAGGTTTGTACAACTAATACACTTTTATAATTTTGTTTAACTTGTTGTTAAATTAAATGAAAATTTAATATTTCTCTGAAGTTTAAGAAATTAGTTAAATAAGATTTTTCGATTAATTTTCATGGAATTTATAACTCAAAAATAAATATGTTAATTTATTTATTTTTAGATTTCTTTTAGTTTTAGACACAGCTCTCTTTATATTTGGACCAGCATGGCCAGGTGGTTAAGGCACTCGACTCGTAATCCGCGGGTCGCTGATTCGAATCCCAGTCACACCAACCATACTTGCCCTTTCAGCATGCTCGCCTTTACGCCTTTAGGGCGTTATAATGTGATGGCCAATTCCACTATTCGTTGATAAAAGAGTAGCCCAAGAGTTGGCGATAAATGATGATGACTGGCTGCCTTCCCTTTAGTCTTGCATTACAAAATTAGGAACGGCTAGCGCAGATAGTCCTCGTGCAGTTTTGTGAAAAATTCAAAACAAACAAAAGCATTGAAAAAATAAATTTCTCATGACATATCTTTTTTTTGCTTGTGTTCAAATAGTTTTCTAAACCAGACTTCAGAGTGTCCATAAAAATACTTAAGTACGTATGAAAGTAAAAGAAAAAACGATTAGAATTTCAAAATTCTAAGTTTGATTGTAGACTTACAGTTTCAGAGTTTGTGGTTAGTTTTGTTTCTCTTCACTGTGTTTGAAGTTTAATAATAATTAAAACTGTACTCACACAAGTTTGGTCCTTTAATTCTTGTTGGTATACCATTCGTGAAACTACTTATGAAAGACTTACTTTCAATAAGTTTGTTTATTTTTCTCACACAATGTTACACAAGGCCTATCTGAGATAGAATACAGGGAAAGCAACTAGTCATCAGCACCCATTCCCAACGAATAGTGGGATTTACCGTTACGTTGTAACACTTTCACTGCTGGAAGGGCGAACATGGTTGGTGGGACCAGGATTCGAGCCCCCGACCCTCAGATTGCATGTCGAGTGTCCTAACCAGTTGGCTACGCTAGGCCTCTTTCAGTTAGAACAGCAGAGTTGTTAAGTTAGTCCATTGTTATCTTGAAACTAATAAAAATTTCTCTTTAGGATTGCGAGTTCTTTCAGCAATGACATTTCTATTCGCTCCTAATTTCATATCCAATGTCAAAATTATATGTAGTTTCTAAGTAATTATATTTTGTACAACTTTATATATTTATGTAAAACGCCATTCTAACCACGTGTGTTTTAAATCTTTAACAGTAGTTATTTCTTTACATTTGAATATAGTGATATAAGCAGCCAGACTTTCCACTGGAGAAGAAGTCTCAGTAAGATGGGAGTATTTCATATCCATAAACGTTTATCTCAAGATAGTAGGAAAGATAATATAGTTCTGTACATACCTTGATCTTTTCTGGTTTTGTCATTACTAAAACTAAATGTTTTAAAAACTCTCACGTGCTCACTGGTTATCTTTACCTTTCGGCACCTGATATCGCTCACACACAGCTGAACGCTTTAATCAGGAAAGTGGGATCAGCTGATTGGCTAAGGCTTAGAGCTATAAGAACTGGAGTTGTTTCGTCCAACTTTGATGTCGTCTTTCTAGCTTCGGGCTCTATAAACACTGAGAAAACGTGATAAACGACAAATTGAAGTTGGAAACTGTTTGACGATTGTCGCTTTCTAGCTTCCATGAAGATTTATTAAAATATACTTTTTTTATCCAAAGGAATATAACATGAAAGAAAAAAAATAATGTTTTGTGACTGATCTATTTATATTATGTGTTAGCTTATATATATATATATAAATACATGAGTGGCAAACAAACGCCCCTAGCGAATAAGGTGTAAAGTTAACGAACTTGCAACGCTAAAAATCCATGGTTCGGATCCCCATAAAAGCGATAACGTGTTATCTTCTCATGTGGAATTCGGGTCATGGCCTTACTGTTCTGAGCACTTTTAACTGGATTTTTACCCATTCTTAAAGTATTTGTTTAAATGTTAGACTTCCAGTTTATTTCATAACTGATGTCAATTCAGGCCTTGTTTGGGCTGGATTTTGCATTAGTATTAATAAATAATCGAAAAGAATACTAAGGTACCAATTAAACTACGAATTTCATAACAAAATCTTTTATTTTCAACGTTTTAGTTCAAAGTCATCTTTAAGAAAGAACTTGTTACAACAACTGGTATAAGAAGTGAGATTATTCATGGTAGCGAGAAATCAACTTGAAGGTTAACAAAGCCTGAATATAACCTAAGAAGTTCCAAACGTTCTTTTGTACTTTATTTTAATTACAGTTTTAATACCCATACCAAACATGCTCGTACTTTCAGGCGTGGGGGCGTTATAATGTTGGTAAAAGAGTAGCCCAAGAATTGGTGGTGGGTGGTGATCACTAGCTGCCTTCTCTCTAGTCTTACACTACAAATTAGGAACGGCTAGCGCAGATAGCTCTCGTGTAACTTTGCGCGAATTCAAAGCAGACAAACAAACTTATTTCTATTAATTTCTCTCCTCTGCCCTCAAAACAAATGGATAAGTGTTTACCGGCCTAATATCAGTTTAGTCAGCCTTATTTGACATCACATTGTAAAACAGCTGGTTCTTAGCTTTGGAATAAGACGCTTCGGTTTTAACCTTCATTAAGATTCCAGTTTAATGTCAGTCTCCATGCGTTAAAGTCATCACCATAGTGCCAAGTGTTTAAAAATACCTTGAGCACTTTCCCGTCATGCAAAACATGCTCGCCCTTTCAGCCGCGGGGGGCGTTATAATTTTACGGTCAATCCCACTATTGTTGGCGGTGAGTGATGATGAATGTTGAATTAGAAATGGCTAGTACAGATAGTCCCTGTGTAGCTTTGTGCAAAAATTCAAAAACACTCAAACAAACCTTGAGCACTACAGGTACTTCTTCAAAAAACTGGTGTTTTCCGTGCTCAGTAGACTTAATATCTGTTGCAAATTCTTGAATTTCTTACTCACTGTTTCAGACGTTCACGTCATACACCGTTAATTGACTCTCTTGTTAAATTCTCGAGCCTTTGTTGTTGCGAAGATTCCTACACGTCTTCAGTGAGATATTTCTAACAAGAATGTCAGGCCCACAACAACAAAAAAGATAGAGTTAATAACAAATCAATCAGTTATCCTAAATATAAAACAGTATAAAAATTGAAGTTTAGTTTGGCGAACATTAGGCCTTCGATGTACGTTCTTTAATTGCAATGAGGATATTTTGAGAATAAGACTAAATATAATTTAACCAAAAAGCTCTATTTTTCTGGAAATAAATTAATATTATCAATAGGGCGTGGTTTGAATGTCCAACAGAAATTAGCAAACAAAAATATATCATAATAATTCACAGTTTCTGTCTGTCAAAAAAAAAAAAATACGCACGTGCCTAAACTTTCTAAATGTGCATGCGCGCAAACTTGATTTATGTACGTAAAATTTAACCCTAACTAAAAACATTTACACGACTTACAGTGTTAACTTGTCTCTTTAGCAACTGTATGCCATACTATTTGTTTTTGATTTCGTGCAAAGCGACACGAAGGCTATCTGCGCTAGCCATCCCTAATTTAGGAGTGTAAGACTAGAGGGAAGGCAGCTAGTCATCCCCACCCATCATCAATTCTTGGACTACTCTTTTACAAATAAATAGTGGAATTCACCGTCACGTTGCAATGCCCTAACGCCTGAAGGGGCGAGCTTGTTTGGTGCGACGGGGATTCGAACCGCGACCCTGTGATTACGAGTCGAACGCCTTAACCCATCTGGCCAAGGTGGGCAAACACCGTACTACATAAAAGCTTAACTAATGTTAGGCCTTTCGGGGCGCTCCCGTTTTCCCCCACATCAAAAACTTAGGCATTGGATTTCTAGATCCCAGCCCAGACAACTTTATTGCCAGACCCTGAATCGTGCCATTTGATTTGATTTGAATTGTATTCATGTTCACATTTGCTTGACTTCTTCCTTTCGGGACAGGTCCCGGCCTTTCTTTCCGGTGCTGCCTTTGCCTCCACCCAAGACAACATTTAGAGAGACATCCTCCACCCAAAGAGTTAAATATAATAATAATAATTAATTTACTTAAAAAAAAAAACACTTATTCCTAATAACAATTCATGAAAGGGGACGAAGAGGAACCACAACGTTCGTGAACACCCCAGTTGGAGAGAGAACTCTTCTGATTTCTCTCTCTCTAAACTAAACCCCTGCCACGTTAGTTTGAGTTTGAGTTTGGCCTGAGAGATAAGTGGGCTTATAGAGTGCAGTGTCTACGTATTCCCCGCTAGTACAGTTATATGTCTTCGGATTTACAACGCACAATTAGGGGTTCGATTCCCCTCCGTGGGCTGAGCAGATAGCCCAACGTAGCTTTACTATAAGAAAACACACACATTCAGTGTCTACCTTTATAATTATTCTAGAAATAGTGTATTTATAGCAGTACTGTTGCAATAAAGATTTTAACAAAAATGCTCTGCGAGTCTTTGCTAATAATTTATATCGTTTGATTCTTTAACTGAATGCTTTGAGTCTATTTATTGGTTTTCTGCAGAGCGACACCTGCTCAAAACCGTCCTTAGTTTTGTACTAGTAAACTAGCCAACGCATGTCCTTGGATTCACAGTTCAGGTACATCAACCAACAGGCTACGCCTGGTCAAGTTACTTTGTAATAATGTCTCAGATAGAATTTGAATTAAATATCTTTTTACAAGCTGAAACTTTGGGGAATAGAGAGTTTATCAAACTAATAATTCAGTGCAATTCCAATCAATCTATGTTTTAATCCCAAGGCCATCCTGTGTCTTCAGACTGTAATCTATTTTAATTTCAGGCCGTATTATAAAAACTTTCATCTGTCACTGTAGTAAGTAACTCACACCACGTGCATACACTTAGTCGTATATCTCTTCCACCGAACAATGTTCACTGAAGTACATTTTAATTAATTTTAAGTAGTGTTCTAATAAGCTCATTTGTATTCGGAAATTAATTGTGATGTGCGCTGATTAGTCAGGTACAATACTGGTTTCCGTTAATAAACGTCTTACATAACATGCGTATATTGACAACACACCGGTGTAACTAATGTGTAGAGATTGTAAGTAAAAAAGAGCGTAATACATCAAGCGAATTTATGTAAACTGACTGCTTCGAATTAATAGTTTTATAGCCATGTTCAATATTTTTCTCTTCCAGTCGAATCATGCAAATTTTGCCTTAAAATATGTTTTACGTCATACCAAAGCGCTGTTGACGCAGCTTATCTGCAAAATTACTACAACATGAAAAACAATGTACATGTTTAGCATACATATACATGAAAACATACATATTAACCATTACCTGCTACCATCATACGTTTCTCAAGTATGTATACGTTTCCATCCTACCTTTCTTTACTACTTAAATACTACCATGCTATATTTTAACTAAGTACGTGCTACTAGTGTAACTGTTATTTGAAATTTTCGTTTCGTAATAAATATATTAGTAAAATGTTTTACTATCTGCCAGATATGGATATTAAATCAACGTGACATCATAAAGTTGCGAGTAGCTCGAGATGACGTCGCAAATTCCATTAGACTAAAAATTCGTTATGAGAATAAAATATATGTTTAAGATTAGATCGTACTTCTATAAATATTCTACCTTGTGCACGCGCACAAACACTTGCCTATTATGTTACAGTAAGCCCACGTCAATAAAAATGATAAATGTTATTCAGGGTCTAAACTGATTTACACAACATCCAAAAACGTAATTTTGTGCATGCCAAGTTGGTGATAACGCGATTCAACGTCTCGTATTTAACGTCGTGGGTGTACAGAAACGTTTTAGGTTCGGTTTGGAATTTCTCGAAAAGCTACACGAGGACTATCTGCGCTATCCGTCCCTAATTTAGCAGTGTAAGACTAGAGGGAAGGCAACTAGTTATCATCGCCCACCGCAAACTTTTGGGCTACTCTTTTACCAGTGAATAGTGGGAATGACCATCACAGTATAACGCCCCAACGGCTGAAAGGACGAGCATGTTTGGTGTCACGAGAATTCGATTCTGCGACCATCAAATTGCGAGTCGAACATCTTACGTACATGTTTACAAGCTTATTATATTAAATGTAATTATTGCTTTCATTTTGGAATCTGAGACTGTCAATTACTTTTTAACTTTAAGTCTCTGACTTTTGCTCAGTGCTTTCCCTAAATTAAACTTAAAATTTTGTTTAAGCCTTAGGTTCACTGGATTAATTGGTTAAAGTTTAAAGGCGTTTTTTTCCGAGAACACGGAACTCTTTTGTCATCTCCAAAGTTACTTGTCCAAAAGACTTCTATTGCTTTGTTAGATCAAACAATGGTTGTATGAGATCAAGAATTAGAGATCATGCGTAGAATATTCATATAATCAGCTGTCCTCCTGTCCACTTTGTAAGATTGTAATTTTTCATCAATTGATCAATATTTTCACATCTTAAGAATTACATCAAACTTCATTGAGATTGAAAGATACTTTACGGATACACAAATTACAACCTTAAGTAGACA
>CM022404.1:7352870-7614803 GCA_011833715.1 Carcinoscorpius rotundicauda
GTTCTTGCGAGTCGATTTTAAATTCGTTTAATATCATAAAATATTCCTCGCACGTTAACTTATTGCTGCGTTACAAAAGTGATAGTCAGTCCCTCAGTCTAAGTGGTGGGTGGTAGGGCGCTACTGACTAACAGCCTTCTCTTAATAAATCTTAATTTATTGTTTTGCAATAAATTCAGCGTAAAAATATTCTGCGTTGCTATATTTTCAGAGAAGTTGTCAGTCTGTTACTCATTTACGAAAGCAAACAAACACTAATCACAAGCTACAAAACTTTCTTCAGGCGTATAACATACTTACTTAAATCACGAACACGTAACGAAGTCTGTGAACGTACTTTTCGGTTTCAATATTTTGTTTAGTTTTGTATATTTATTGATACTAACTTTAAAGTAACTACGCTTTAGGCTTAGTTTTTATGTAGGTCTAAGTAAACTAGTTGAATGTAATGAGACGCTTGAATGATTATATATAGAAAACTCATTAAAAACTAAAGAAAGTGACTAAAGATTCTACAAGTTTTACTTTAAAAATGTTTGTTTTTAAACACACACCTTGTATTGTAAATCGCATTGTGATTTCTGTTTAACTCCAAATACTGATTTGGTATTATTATAATATTTAACTTAGATTTTCACAAGTTTTTATATACTGGTGTTAAACTTTTGTTACTAAAACTTCACTTAATATTAATTAATTCAGTTTTAATTAAAATATTCAATTTGTCTGTGTTTTACAAATTGAACCCAACAGTAATTGGTTTCTTTCTATTTACACGTAGTTGATAAAGTTATAACTTGATCAAAATATTTTCACGTTGTATTATTAGCTTCATGCAGTTGTGAAGTTCCCATTATTTCTGATTAAATTACTTTATTTCCGATATGAGCGATTAGTTTAGAAATACAAACATTGTAAAAATTGAATTATATTTATTGATTAAGACAAAGTAAAATCAACGAAAATTGTAATGTTTTAATCTCACGTGGTTGTTTTGATAATAAGGGTTTAATTAGAGAAAGTAGTATTTGCATTATTAATTTTGTTTCTGGAATTTCCAAATTTACCTTATGGGAAACATGGGTTAAACAACCAGATAAAACACCTTAAGGTTCGGGTATAGCTTTTCCAGGTTTGGAATTGTTAGCTAGGACGATGGAATGTTCCTTGTTAGCTTGTTTGTTTTTGTTTTGAATTTCGCGCAAAGCTACTCGAGGGCTATCTGCGCTAGCCGTCCCTAATTTAGCAGTGTAAAACTAAAGGGAAGGCATCTAGTAATCACCACCCACTGCCAACTCTTAGGCTACTTTTTTACCAACGAATAGTGGGATTGACCGTCATATTATAACGCCCCCACGACTGGGAGGGCGAGCATGTTTGGTACGACGGGGATTCGAACCGCGACCCTCGGATTACGAGTCAAACGCCTTAACACGCTTGGCCATGCCGGGTCCTCCTTGTTAGCATCCGACATCTGCACTGTTAATATTAACCAAATGGTGGAATTGAGTACTCCTCTTTTAACACTCCATATTGAAATCAATTGTGAAAGAAAAATGTTTTCAAAATGTTATCAATGATACATTATTCTAACTTGAGTCACAATTTTTCCAAATCTCGGCTTAAAAACTAAGTAATTTTAGCTGGAAAACATGCATTCATAAATTTCGAAAAAAATATTTGACCAAATTACAACATAGCGGTAGATACATAAGACAGATACAAGAGAAGGGATATGAAACAGAGGAAAACAAATCTCTGAAATGTTTTCTTTTTTTATGTGGATGAAGCAATATCTATGTGTGACGAATATACATACAAATATACAGTACAATAAATACTGCGACTGAATTGTAATGCTACAGTAGGATTTATATAGATTGTACACTGGACTTACACCGACCAGTCTTAAACAATACGTCAAATGCGCATAATCAGTGTGAGCGAAATTGACTGATTTAATACAGTGGTTGGGGCACTCGATTCGCAATCTGGGGTTCCTAGGTTCGAATTCTCATCAACGAACATTCTATTATTCATTGGTAAAAGAGAAGCCCACGATTTGGTACTGGATAAAGTTGATTAGCTGTCTTTCTTCTTATTTATTACAGCTAAATTAGGAACTTCTAGTGCAGATAACACTCAAGTAGCTCTATGCGAAATTCGGAACAGGTAATTTAAAACAAATATCATGCCATTAGATTGTAAATTATTCCATAGTCTACTGTTGCAAAGGCATAACAAGAAGGCCTCAGCACTCTAAAATTTTAAAATTGTTTTGAGCATTTCTAAACAAGACGGCAACGTTCTCTCCTGATAATAACTTTGTGGTAAAAATAGCAACCACGCGTACCACGTTCTTTAATTCAGTTTTTAAAGATGATTTTGATGTAAAGTTCAATGACAATAAGCTTAGCAACTAAATAAGTTGTGTGGACGATAATTTAAGTTCTAGATAATGTCCTCCTCCAGTAACACAGCGTTATGTGTTTGGATTTACGATGCTAGAAACTGAGTTTCAATTCCTGTGGTTGTCAGGGCACAGATAGCCCACCGTGTAGCTTTGTGCTTGACTTCAAAACAAATAAGATCATAGTTTGTTCTTCTCACACCTACCTACACCCTTTGGCTCCCAGTGGCATAGCGACATATCTGCAGAATTACGGGTTTCGATAGCCGTGGTGGGCATCGTGTAGCTCCAAAACAAACAAACTCACACCTACCCGTCTAATCTGTTTTTAAGCGGCTGTTAAACCATTTGTTCTGCATTAATATTTTTTCTTTAACGCTCTAAACTTTGCATACGTCACTCTTGTTTTATTATTTTGTGCAAAATTCTTAGCTCTAACCCTTTCGCTGTGATCTACTGTGGGGCCTGATATACGCACGTTATGCTTCAGAACCTGGTGATGTAGTTACCTCAGCTATCGTATAATATATCCCAGGAGAATAAGTGTTCCACAGTAGTTATGTTACACGTTGTGTGGATCGTAGGGCGAAGTCACGTAACTATCGCACTACTTTGGCAGGGTTAAAGTGCCTTGACATTCAAGGCATTACTTGTGACGTTGCACATCGCTGTTTAGTCGTGGTAAACCTGACAAATATACCAAACCTGGATCGATAATGTTTTCGTCTGTTTAAGAGATTCCTCTTTCGTCATTCCAGAAGATTTCAAGCAGCGGTCAGGGAAGCCCAAAACTTGTTCTAAGTAAGCTTTAAAAAGTTGACACTTGTAAAGTAGACGGTGCATCCTCCTATTTCAAGACGAACAAATTACATAACTGAATGAGTTAGTCCTAAAACTTTCATTGAAACGATGTTTGAATGCGACTATAATGTCGCAAAATAAAGGATTGCACCATGATATTATTGAACGTTTCAGTGGCTTTGAAACTACGTAGGAAAACTTAACAAAAAATAATTTCAATTTATGGAATAAGCAATACTGTTGCAGTGAAGCGGTATATTTTTTTCTTCTAATAAGAACGATCCCATTAAATACTCCATCTGTTTCAGATACTGCGCCCCACTGGCACAGCAGAAAGTCTGCAGACTCACACCGCTAGAAACCGGGTTTTGATACCCATGGTGAACAGAGCACAGATAGCCCATTGTGTAGCTACGTGGTGAATTCTAAACAAGCAAACATTTATTTCATGTAACCTTTTGTGTCTCATCGTTCAGCCAAACTGGGGAGTTCTGGTATTAAACGAAAATCCACTTGGGCAGCAATTTTGGGAGACAGAAGCACCAAAATAACACGATAGAGGCACCAAAATAACATGATAGAAACACCAAGATAACACAATTGTTTAGATTGTGAGCTTTTGGTGCCTCTATCAATTTTGGTGCTTGTATCGTGTTATTTGTATACAGGTAGTAAATTTTCTATGTAAAATCTATTTTGTATTTTTAGTAACTCATTTCTTATAATATGTTCCTTAATTTCTCTTTCTCGCTTTTTTTGTCTACTACAAATCCAACACTTTACATATTTCCAACCTTAAAATCTCTGGTTTAATCCCCGTGGTAAAAAGAGTGTAGATGGCTTACTGTGTAGTTTTGTCTTAACAGCAACAAACGTATACAATTTTATCGAGTCGTTCATTACATGTTTACTGAACTTTATTTTACATAATTAGTTTTTTGTGACAATGTTATTTCAGTAATTATAAGGTGTTGTCGTTTTGAATTAAACACGAAGGTATACAATGGGCTATCTGTGCTCTGCCCACCACGAGTATCAAAACCCGTATTTTAGAGTTTTAAGTCCGCAGACATACCACTGAGCCACCGGGGGGCTAGTTATAAGTATGGTACTTACTTAAAGGCCCGGTATGGCCAAGTGTGTTTAGGCGTTCGACTCGTAATCTGAGAGTCGCGGGTTTGAATCCTCATCGAACCAAACATGCTAAATTAGGGACGGCTAACGCAGATAGCCCTCGAGTAGCTTTGCGCGAAATTCAAAAACAAACAACCAGACAAGAATAGAGATAATTTCTTAATCTCGTTACAGGGTTGAATTTAAGTTATGCTCTTAGTAGAAAGCTTGCTCTCGTGGGAAGTTAATCCTAATTAACATCGTATCTTGAAAGTATTTTCGCTCACACAAAAGTCGTTTCATGTAATTAGTTTCCACTTTTATTTTGCGATATGAGCTTCAAATATAATTACTCTAGTTATAAAACTGGAACATCCATCGACAGTTTTCAATTATTTGCTGACTGTATAGCCCACTAGTAGCTCAACAGTAAAATTAAAGGGTTTTAATGCTAAAAGTCTGGAGAGGACAGATAATTATTGCGCATCAACAAATAAACAGATATGTAATACTCTTTGTCCCCCCCCCATTAGCTCAGAGGTATATATATATATATTGTAAGTCTGAAGACATTCCTCTGTGCCACTGGAAACAAATTCAGAGCTAAATTTGGAGAGCTTTTAACACTAAAAATGGGGCTTAGATTCTTGCAATGAGGAGAGCGCATGTAACGTAATCCTTAGCTTTAAGATTAACAACAAAAAAGAAAATGTTTATCTTGTACCATTCCGTACCCCACCCCCTCACGTGACTCAGCTGTAAGTCCAAAGGCTTATCACGCTAAAGATGTGTTTCGATACTTGCGGTAAGTACAGCACTGCTAATTTATTGTGTAGTTTTATGTCTTTATGAACGAACAAAAATAAAATATAACCTTCTTTTTTACTCTTTGCGGCCCAGCATGACTAGGTGTTTAAGAAACTCGACTCGTAATCCGAGAATCGCATGTTCGAATCCCTGTCACACCAAACAGGTTCGCCCTTTCAGCCGTGGGGGTGTTATAATGTGATGGTCAATCCCACTATTCGTTGGTTAAAGAGTAGCCCAAGAGTTAGCAGTGGGTGGTGATGACTAAATTAGGGACGGCTAGTGCAGACAGACCTCGTGTAATTTTGCGCAAATTTCAAACTATTTCTAGTTGTTTTTTTATCCTGCGCGTACTGTTTAATTATCGAAGTTTATTATCACTAAGGTCACTCAACTCTTTCAGGACAACCATTGTGGAAAATTTCAATAATTACTTTACCAACCTGGACGCCATCGTGGACCAGCGACTGTAGACAGAAGCCATTCGAACGTAGGCCTACTTTTGTGAGCGTATTAAACAGTTTGTGAATAAGAGTTAAATCACTACATTCTTCTAGTATATGCATACAAATATTTTAAAGAATAACAGATGTTCAGAAGCAGAGTGAACAAAACAACGTTTTGTCGAACCAGAACTTGTTTCGTTGATTTGAAAGTAGTTAAAAAAGTGGATTCTTAAACAAATAAATGTTGTTTAACTGATTCGATACAAGATGGCTGACAAACGATTTTTTGTAACTGATTTTTGTTATGTACTTTGTAGAACGGCTTCCATCGTATTCTGTGTATATAAAATCGTGGCGATGATAGATTTAAAAAAAGAAATATAAATATATATATATGATTATGTTGTTTCGTTTTGTACCATGATTTGAAAAATAAATATACTGCTTATTTAATTGTTATCACAATATTTACAGTAAGAAAATTCTGATTTTAATGACTGCAACGCTTCGATTCGTTTTAATGGGCATTCATCATCAGGCTCGGTCACTTTGACCCGCACGATATGAAAATCGTGCCGTTTCCTCAATCCTGGTGAGACGTTGTAACTTAAAGTTCGCCTGAGAACCATTACGCTAAGTTCCAAAATGGGATGTTTTTATTAGTTTTTTGAGGTTTATATTGAGTGTTATATAAATAAGCAGGGCGCGATCCGTGTAAGTTATGTTCGGTATCATTAAAATATTTGTTTTCCGGTAAGTTTGAAGGCTTATAATGTTTAATTTTGTGTCAGATTACTGCAATAAGCACAGTACACATAGCCCATTGTGTAACTTTACGTCTAGTAAGAAACGAATCCAAACACTTATTTCTTCGTAACTTTAATTCACCAAACAGGTTGGTTGTCAAGTTTCACATGACGTCATATTTAAAGTTCCCGAAACCACTTCCACGAACCTTAGCGTTACAGACGTGTGAATAATTATAGAAAGCGATCGTTCAAAACAATACCTTCTTTAATCTCATATCGACTAAATTTACCAGTATTCTAACTTCACTGTGTATTTCAGCATGAAGTCTTGTCGCTTGCTTTGTAATAAATCAAACCGAAGGTAGGACATATGTCTTCATCACCATGCAAAAGTTAACTATACCGTCACAACAACATCAGTAGGTAGACAGATCTTATAAAAGTAGACGACTTCAGTGATCCAAAACAGGAAATTGCTGATCACATAAGTTATTGGATCAAAAGTTATCCATCTTGGTTAATGTCCAATTAAGCCACGAATGCTGTTGTCACGTCCATTTCCTTCGAACAATAATACAGAGAGGGATTAATGGCGGATCAGAGTCATTTCACAGCGTGGAGGACTCAAACCCTACAATAACACGTAGGTGAGAGCAGAACATTGATTGATACGGTGCAGTTCACCACGTAGTTAATTGGACAGACGACGAAGGAAATGTTTTATAGTTCAGTGTTGACAGACTGAGGACTTTTTCTCTCATCTCAGTTCTTTTCGCTCATATACTGATGATCTAATGTTGTCTTTAATAAAGAGATTAGGAACGTGTTTTATCGAACCAAACACGTAAAGGAATTATTTTTTTTGCTGTACAATTTAAATAAAAACACTCTAATATAACGGGGCAGTTTTGAGCTAAATATGTCACACAAGACACATGCACTTTTAATATTTCTTATATTTACTATATATATTCTCTATATTCTCTTGCAATTTAACGAAGACACTGATCTTTTTCACTATGTCACATTATTTACGTTTTCAAATAATGTAGAATTAAGAAAAATATCATAGTGTTGATTAATCGTTTCATTATCAAAGTTATATATATATACAGATATACATATAACTTCATTATTAAAGCTTTTGAACAAATAATTCAAGAAGTTTCATACAAACAACCTACAAATGTAATGTTCAATGTTGTAAAATAGGTAGATCTGGAAGTTTCAAACAACCTACCAATGTAATGTTCAATGTTGTAAAATAGGTAGATCTGGAAGTTTCAAACAACCTACCAATGTAATGTTCAATGTTGTAAAATAGGTAGATCTGGAAGTTTCAAACAACCTACCAATGTAATGTTCAATGTTGTAAAATAGGTAGCTCTGGAAGTTTCAAACAACCTACCAATGTAATGTTCAATGTTGTAAAATAGGTAGATCTGGAAGTTTCAAACAACCTACCAATGTAATGTTCAATGTTGTAAAATAGGTAGATCTGGAAGTTTCAAACAACCTACCAATGTAATGTTCAATGTTGTAAAATAGGTAGATCTGGAAGTTTCAAACAACCTACCAATGTAATGTTCAATGTTGTAAAATAGGTAGATCTGGAAGTTTCAAACAACCTACAAATGTAGTGTTCAATGTTGTAAAATAGGTAGATCTGGAAGTTTCAAACAACCTACAAATGTAGTGTTCAATGTTGTAAAATAGGTAGATCTGGAAGTTTCAAACAACCTACCAATGTAATGTTCAATGTTGTAAAATAGGTAGATCTGGAAGTTTCAAACAACCTACCAATGTAATGTTCAATGTTGTAAAATAGGTAGCTCTGGAAGTTTCAAACAACCTACCAATGTAATGTTCAATGTTGTAAAATAGGTAGATCTGGAAGTTTCAAACAACCTACCAATGTAATGTTCAATGTTGTAAAATAGGTAGATCTGGAAGTTTCAAACAACCTACAAATGTAATGTTCAATGTTGTAAAATAGGTAGATCTGGAAGTTTCAAACAACCTACCAATGTAATGTTCAATGTTGTAAAATAGGTAGATCTGGAAGTTTCAAACAACCTACCAATGTAATGTTCAATGTTGTAAAATAGGTAGATCTGGAAGTTTCAAACAACCTACCAATGTAATGTTCAATGTTGTAAAATAGGTAGATCTGGAAGTTTCAAACAACCTACCAATGTAATGTTCAATGTTGTAAAACAGGTAGATCTGGAAGTTTCAAACAACCTACCAATGTAATGTTCAATGTTGTAAAATAGGTAGCTCTGGAAGTTTCAAACAACCTACCAATGTAATGTTCAATGTTGTAAAATAGGTAGATCTGGAAGTTTCAAACAACCTACCAATGTAATGTTCAATGTTGTAAAATAGGTAGATCTGGAAGTTTCAAACAACCTACAAATGTAATGTTCAATGTTGTAAAATAGGTAGATCTGGAAGTTTCAAACAACCTACCAATGTAATGTTCAATGTTGTAAAATAGGTAGATCTGGAAGTTTCAAACAACCTACCAATGTAATGTTCAATGTTGTAAAATAGGTAGATCTGGAAGTTTCAAACAACCTACCAATGTAATGTTCAATGTTGTAAAATAGGTAGATCTGGAAGTTTCAAACAACCTACCAATGTAATGTTCAATGTTGTAAAATAGGTAGCTCTGGAAGTTTCAAACAACCTACCAATGTAATGTGCACGTTGTAAAATTGGTAGTTCTGGAAGTTTTAAATAGCCTGCAAATGTAGTTTGTAATATTATTAAATAGGTAGTTTTGGGAGTTTTATATGGCCTACAAATGTAGTGTGTAATATTATTAAATAGGTAGTTTTGGGAGTTTTATATGGTCTACAAATGTAGTTTGTAATATTATTAAATAGGTAGTTCTGGAAGTTTTAAATAGCCTACAAATGTAGTTTGTAATATTATTAAATAGGTAGTTTTGGGAGTTTTATATGGCTTACAAATGTAGTTTGTAATATTATTAAATAGGTAATTCTGGAAGTTTTGAAGCACGTGTCGTGGGTGAAGCAGCATTATACATTCTACTGTACATACCTGTCAAAATGATACGGTTATCGATATCTCTATAGATTACAAAGTACCTTCTTTGGTACTTTTAAATAAATTATAACTTATTGTATACAGGGGCCCTTGTGTTATCACAAGTCCCAATTCTTGTAGACTAGAGGACCACCTGATACCATGTCGCAACTTGCGAGAGGTCTACATTCAAACATGGTCATAAAGGTAATATTTGAATTGCAATTTCGTAATAGCACGATTCATATACAACTGTAAAGCAGACACAACATTACTGTGGTAAATATTAATTGAATACTAATCTTGAAAAACAAGTTTTGTTCCTATAGGGTTGATGTCATTAACTAACCCTTAAACGTCGGCCGTCATCAATTGATGCTGCTACCTACAAAATTTGTTCTGTTTAGGGGTCAAAAAAACAACACAAAACACCACCACTTGTTTTTCTTTACGAGAAACCCCTGAATATCCTGGAACTCTGGATTTCCTCAAAACAAAGTTTCATAACCAATGAGTTAACATAAAACTCACATCTCGTCCTTCCTTGTGACACTTCCTTGTTTAACATTCATAACATTCACACTTCCTATCAGTTGCCCCCCAGTGGTTCAGCGGTATGTCTGCGGACTTACGCGCTAAAATTCGGGTTTCGATACCCGTGGTGGGCAGAGCACAGATAGCCCATTGTGCAGCTTTGTGCTTAATTCTAAACAACTAATCCTATCAGTTTATATTTTACTATTTTTATAGGTTCGATGTGTTGGAAGAAAGTTTCAAGAGATATATTACATTGCATAGGTTTAAATTGTGAAAGTTTTCAACCTCTCCAACTGTGTTTCATAAAGACACCCACATTTGCACATAAGATAATTTGTTTCGTTTCATATTCTTTTGATTCTGTTCCGAAAGAAGCCTTATCCAAGCCATCTATTCAGGCCTAAATACAACCGTTTTTTTATTTTACATATATGGCTGTCAAAATATCTATTTCATATGAAACCTGATAAGGTTGGCTCTGAAATGTTCCATTGACGTTTGGCTTCATCACTCAGTTATCTGTAGTATCATACAAAACAGTAACTTAGCGCTCATATCACGATGATTTGGTGATCGTGTGGCGACTACACGATTATTTATCAGTGTGAAATAATGTTTTTATATGTACCGAATGTTTTAACGGTCATACTAGTCCGTCCAGGAAGTCGACCTACACAATATTGTCAAATGCTTGGACTAAGATAAATTCCAAGACCTTAAGAGTGAAAGTAAAGAAGAATGTGTAACAATCTGTAAACCACGTTATATCCATCATATCCACTGACAACGAAGCCTTTCGTAAGTTACCAGAACTCACCAGTGGCAGTTGGGATGCTATTTATGTTACTAAACTGCAAGAACAAACAACCGTTATGGAGTGAAGGGCATTAAGTCGATAAACTAATTTTTTTATACATTTCCCACAAAGGAGAATTATAATAAGTGTTAACATAATAGTATTTTCAATATATTTAACACCAGCTATTATTATTTATTTTTACGTGATTTAAATTTACTAATTATTAAGACAACGAAGACATTAATAATGGACTCAAAGATGGAGTCAATGTTTGATTGGAACATAAGAATCACGAAAACAGTTGAAATGATACTTAATTAAATGTGGAAATATACACGTCATCATTAGTGATTGGTGAAAATACGTAGAAATTGAAGACAATACACACATTACATGCGTGAAGAGTTTTTTTTGTATTTAATATTAACCACATCAATAAGGAGGCACTGAAGTAATATATGTTTAAAGGATGTATGAAACAACAGATGTCGGTGTTTATCTGCGCAAGGTAAAATATTCAAAACAAAAACGGTTAAAATAAGCTAGGCTTAGATGTATCAGTGTTGAAGGTTTGGTTTGGGTTATTTTGAATTTCGCGCAAAGTTACTCCAGGGGTATCTGCGCTAGCCGTCCCTAATTTAGCAGTGTAATACTAGAAGGAAGACAGCTAGAGTGTTGAAAGATCCCAAGATTATAATTTTGAAGTTTTCAACAGAAATAAATGGTGGAACTTGAAGATTACGAACGTTTGATTAAAGTTGTTTACAATTAGTGGCAGGACTATGGTAAGTCTGTGGAACGCAAGAGTCCGGCGTTCGATTCCTCAGTGTGAACATCGTAGATAGTCCAGTTTGGATTTGCTCTAAAAATGGAAACAATCAAACACAGCCCCCACAGTGGCTCAGTGGTAAGTTTGAAAGCTTAAATGCTAAAAAGCGGGTTTCAATACTCGAGGTGGACACAGTACAGATAATCTGTTTTTCGACTTTCTGTTTAAGTACAAGTAAACCTATTTTCACCTTGTGAATGTATTTATAACCCGGCGGTGTGAAAATAACCTGAAAAAACCACCAACAATAACTTGATTTTAAAGTTACAATGATTTTTTTTACCTTTAATATTTGACAAAGTGCAAGAAACTTCAAGCAACCCTTAACTTCTAGTCTTATAAAACTACAAACCACTAACTTTGAGACTTTCAGCTTATCGTTCATGTTAACGTCAGCTTATGAGCAAAGAACTGACGTTAAAGCATCGTTGAAGGAATCGTCCTATTACACACTTGGATGATAAAGTACAAAATCCTGGCATCGTCTTATTATACACTTGGATGATAAAGTACAAAATCCTGGCATCGTCTTATTACACACTTGGATGATAAAGTACAAAATCCTGGCATCGTCTTATTACACACTTGGATGATAAAGTACAAAATCCTGGCATCGTCTTATTACACACTTGGATGATAAAGTACAAAATCCTGGCATCGTCTTATTACACACTTGGATGATAAAGTACAAAATCCTGGCATCGTCTTATTACACACTTGGATGATAAAGTACAAAATCCTGGCATCGTCTTATTATACACTTGAATGATAAAGTACAAAATCTTGGCTCCAGGACCGACTATAAATCTCTTACGTTTGTAATCTGTCGTCTTAACGTCGAAGCTATTTCTCGAGTTGTACGCTTTTAAAATATTAAACTGTACAAAATGTCTTCTGACGCATTTTTAAATACTTAAGGCCTTCAGTGGTGTCTGTAAAGATCCCCTGGCTGAAGGTCTGAACTTTAATCATATCCCCTAAACTGAAACTTTGAAACTGTTTATACCTGAGTGTAATTATAGAATATTAGGATATTCTTCTTTCAAAGATAGGAACTAAATAAGTTGAATATCGTTAAAAATAACTAAAACATTACCCTGTCTCCTTTCTACAACTAGTAACTACCACAGTCTGATTACAAATAATCTTAAAACATTACCCTGTCTTCTTTCTACAGCTGGTAACTCCTGCAACATGATTATAAATAATTTTAAAACATTGCTTTGTCTCCTTTCTATAACTAGTAACTCCTACAATATGATTACAAATAATTTTAAAACATTATCCTGTCTCCTTTCTACAACTAGTAACTTCCATAAAACAACTGAAGATGGATCATCATCTTTAAAAATCTTAGGAACGATTACAGCACTGCTGTTATTGAACCTGACAAACGTGATTATATTTGTGAGTACCAGATTCAGACCTCTAAACACTGTCTAGTAAATCTTACTACATAACATCGAGAGTAACACACAATAATAAAGTTAAAACAACAACAACAACGCAGTGTTGTCTCCGGTAAGACTAATGAGAAAACTTTCGTGGTTCTCTTCCCAACGTAACATACTGTTAAAACAAAATTCATAAACGAAGTTCACCCTTCAGACCAATCTTACCTAGCGGTGATTTCCACTCTAACAAACTAGCTACTTTTTAGTTACCATTTAACTGCCAGTAAATTTGTAATTCAAGGCTCGCTTTCTTTTTGTCATGAATCTCTTGATTGTTTCTCACGTTGACCAGAAATATTGGCATTCCAACATTTTTTTTACAAATATTTTGCTTGAATTGTTCCAAACTTTCTGAACCACCACTTTCTTAACTAAACTAAGATGGTTTTAATTTATAAGACTTTTAAATTAAAACTAAAGGTTTGTAAGTACAATAATACTCATTGCAAAAAACAAACTTCATATTGCAACACTACCTTACGTGATTTTAGCCTGTCTTCTTCATATACGACACGAAGCTAAGCCTAAAAGGTTTCTTTATCTACACAGATAAGTGACTCGTGAAAATAGCATATTAAAAAGATGAGTATAATTTAAAAACACACCTTTACATATTATTAGCCACTATAAAAGAAATTTGTTTGACATTTAACCATTCCGAAAGCTTCTTCAACTTGCAAATAAGTGAAGTCCAGAAGATTGGAACAAACTCGACTACACCATTTGGTTTAGATCAACCAACAGAAAGTAAGAGGAATGAACCACTTGCAAAGTGCTCAAGAGGTTGAAAGAAAACAAGAAAGAAGAAGTGAATAATTGCTAGTCAGCAACGTTTCCTTCAGCCATTTAAATCTTTCAAGCAAACCAATTAGTGATAACATCTATCCTAAAGTGAGGTTTAAATTTTTCTGTTGAATCTAAATTGATACCATCAAGGCTTTGTGTAAAATTTAAATACCGAACAACAGAAAATTGCTGTGAAACCTAGGGGTATACCATCAAAACTTTGTTGTGAAATCTAGATCTTTGCCATCAGAACTTTGGGATCAATTCTAGATCTGTACCATCAGAACTTTGGGATCAATTCTAGATCTGTACCATCAGAACTTTGCTGTGAAACGTAGGTCTGTATTAACAGAAAAACTCTGTACCACTGACTCTTACAACAACGTAATAAACCTAACTTTAGCGAACTGCAACAGTTCCGAATGGATATAAACTAGTTTTTAACTTAAAAGAATATAAACCAAATACAAGCTGAAGAAGACAATACCTTAAAGGAAGTAAGTTGTAATAATAGTATGTGTAGAATGAGGACGGGAAAAGGTCTATATACTGAAGTTACTGATAACGCACAGAAGGGTTCAGCAATTTGACAGACAACGAGTCACATACAGTTTAATCAAAGTGACCCTAATATAAAATTTATTTTTAATATTAAAGAACTATTCTAAAGAAAGACAATTTCTGTTTTAACTAGAAACAAAACAATTTTTCTGGCTGGCATTCACCCATTTTTATATCTTTCCTAAGATTAACAAAGATAACTTACCTTCTTAACCTATTTTGTCTAACACAGGCCAACCAGTATATCCTGTGGACAAATTCTTAGTAAACATTTTAAATTATTTATCAGTTCTGTATTCTCGCCAAACTCTCTAGATTTTGTGAAGATAACTAAAAGGCTTAATTGGATCAGGAAAGTATCTTAGTGTCTTAACATACTTTTTGTTTACCTTAGTGCCAGTTGAACAAGCTGCTCTCTGTTCAAGAACCAATGCAGAACACGTCAATCTCAGCTCTAATGACATATATAGCTCACCTGATAAACCTAACAAAAAAATAGGGGTCAGTTTTAATGGCAAACCTGTGGGATCTCCTCTTTCCAGTTCATTTAGTGACCTCTGTATGTTTGTTTACGAATAATGTTTTGAAAATAAATATGCTTCGGTGTCCCTAAAAATGTCTCCAAGAGGTGGAAGAAAAGTAGTGTGAAATTGTGAATTGAATAAAAAAACATGCAACTTTATCTACATAATCTGAATAAATAAATAAAGAATTACGTTTCTCATATTTCAGAAGTCAAGTGCACATATTAAGTAACCAGAAGTTTGGTTACCATATGATAATAATATTGTCAGTGTTTGGTAACGATGAAAGAATAATCTATGAATTTTTTTAAACACTCAAATAACATGAGATCCAACGTTATAATTTCCACTCATGAAGTTTGGTTTGGCTTGTTTTGAATTTCGCGCAAAGCCACACGAGGGCTATCTGTGCTAGCCGTCCCTAATTTAGCAGTGTAAGACTAGCGGGAAGGCAGCTAGACATCACCACCCACCGCGAACTCTTGGACTACTCTTTTACAAACGAATAGTGTGATTCACCATCACATTATGACGCCCCTACGCCTGAAGGGCGAGCATGTTTGGTGTGACGGGGATTCGAACCCGCGATCCTCGGATTATGAGTGAACTGCCTTAATCCAACTGGCCATGCGGGGCCTAGACAGTGAAATCCTTGTTAAAAGTGCATTAAAAAGAACGTGTTATTTACACATCTATTTTAGCCAAAATTTAACTGCAGTTATACATGCATAGACATATTATATATACCTATTGAAATATGAATATTTCTTGAAGTGATGCATAGCACAAAATGCCTTTCATTTCACCATTAATAAATCAGGAAACTGAACCTTTCAACGTACAACAAATTTCACTGTTTCTACTCCTATCCCAAAAACAACGATCCGTAGGTAAACTATGATAGTGACAGTTATATTTCACTGTTCGGTAGGTTTATTTGTTTTGAATTTCGCGCAAAGCTACACGAGGATTAACTACGCTAGCCATTCATAATTTTGCAGTGTCTGACTGGAGGGAAGGCAGATAGTCGTCACCACCAACCGCCAACTCTTGGCTTACTCTTTTACCAACGAATAGTGGGATTGACCGTTACTTTATAACATCCCATTATTCGAAGAGCGAGCATGTTTGGTGTGACGGGGATTTGAACCTGCGATCCTCAAATTACGAGACAAGTGTATTATCCACCTGGCCATGCCGGGCCCCACTTATGAAGCATAAATTGAAAGTTGTTTTCGTTTCGAAATATTAACGAATGAAAAGAACAAATGATAAAGTTATCACTAAATATAGGGAAAACCTCATGATGTTTTCATGACACAACATTTAAGAATGTTGTATAAAATGTTAACCGAGCTATTTATTTTGAGTACAAAACGAACCAAAGTGTTTAAAGAATGCAGCGCCATCTGGAGCTCTTAACCTTAAGACCATAAAGTTTTTTTTATAGAACTTCAATTACGTAAATGTTTTTAAAGATAAATAACTATCTTTCTATTACGAACAGAAAAATCATAACAAATTCCGCTCATTTTCGTTTGTCTTTGAAATTGCCATAAATTTTTGTTATTCTGCAGACTTTGCCAATTGGAGGCGCCACTAAAATAACTCGTTCAGTTGGCAACTTGACAACTGATGCAAAAGTCATATCAAAACATTCACGTAAGATAAACTTCTTATTACCTTCTTGAAACACGTGCTGTAGAAAGGATAAACACAAGATGTGTATGGTATTTCAGACGAAAATGGTTAAAAATACAATGGAGAAACTTTCCGTTTTTTATATATATTAAAAGCAAAGAACGTAAAAAAAAGAAAATCTGAGAAACTTGCCCTAACATGTTAACAATTCAAGTTTGGTCAAAGGATACTTTGGGACAACATTTATTTCGTACATCAACCCCAAAATATAAAAGAACTTGACCGTTTATAAGCTATTAAAATTGTAAAAGCAGATTTTGTAATCCTAAACCGCGACAACAGTCCTGGTAACGTCGCGTGTTCGAATACCCGTCGCTCCAAACATGCTCGCCCTTTCAGCTATGAGGGCGTTATAATGTTACGATCAATCCCACTATTCGTTGGTAGAAGAGTAGCCCAAAAGTTGGAGGTGGGTGGTGATGACTAGCTGCCTACCCTCTAGTCTTACACTCTTAAATTAGGGACGGCTAGCGCAGATAGCCCTCGAGTAGCTTTGCGCGAAATCCAAAAAACACAAACACTCAAACGTGACCTTATACCAAAAAAACCTCAATAGAGTTTACAATATTGTTCTAGCTAGACTTCCATACACTCTGAAACTGCCCTTCCACATAACAGTTCGAGAAGGATTGGTTGTCTCTTTCAGTATCTGCAAGTTATAACTGAGAAATAAATTTGTGCTTGTTAAGTTGTTGTTGTTTTGAATTAAGCACAAAGCTACACAATGGGCTATCTGTGCTCTGCCCACCACGGGTATCGAAACCCGGATTTTAGCGTGTAAGTCCTTAGACATACCGCTGAAAACCTGCACTGTTAACATCGCCTTGAATCTAATCTTTGTGTGAAACTTTAGACATCTCAAACAGAATCGTTTAAAAAGGTTAAAAGCTTTGTGTTCCCCCGATCCGCGTACGTAACGAAAATATTAATTCATTTTTGGTGATTCTTTCAAAAATGCCTGACATGGCCTAACGCGTTAAGACGTGCGCTTCGTAATATGAGGGTCGAGGGTTCGCGCCCGAATCGCGCCAAACATACTCGCCTTCCCAGCCGTAAGGCCGTTATAATGTAACGGTCAATCCCACTATTCGTTGGTAAAAAAGTAGCCCGCCAGAATTGGCGGTGAGTGGTGATGACTAGCTTCATTCCCCTCTAGTTTTACACTGCTAAATTAGGGACGGCTAGCACAGATAGCCCTCCAGTAGCTTTGTGCGAAATTCCAAAAAGAAAAAAAGCGAACAAACTCTTTCAAAGATATAACTTTAGGTTCCTTGAACAAATAATTGTTCCTCAAAAACTGTTTACTGGTACTAATGAACTAACAGCTTCAGCTTCCTTCAACTGTTTTCTGCTTTTATTTTTCTTTCAGTCTTACGCGTCTAAACTTCACCTTATTATCTTCCACTAACCCATTATTTTAACACATATTAATACTCAAGTATCACACTACAGACATTATGTAGTGTGACCATGGTGTTACAATTACCCAACAAGTGACTGTGCACTTTGTTTTCGCGTGTTCAAAATTCATACACCAATAAAAAACCTTATGGCACAATTGTTTGTTTTTTACAATTAGTCCTCTTGTTTTATTCTCAGGTTTAACTTCATTGGCGATTTTATAAATCTAGGTGACTAATTAATATATATATTTTGTGCCTCAAACAGGTGCAAACGACCATGGTTTATTTTTTTTCAGGGGCTCCAACAATTGTAATACACACCTCAACATGGAAAAGCTGACAGATGCGTAGCAAGATATTTTAAGAATGAAGGCTTAAACATTTAATGGAAAAAACTGCTTTGCGCAAAGTAAACGTGAAAGTCTAGTGTAATGAGAAGATAATGGAAATAAATGTACTTGATAGCTCTAAAACAAAGGTATATAAAAATACTCATATATGAAATTTGTTTAACTAAAAAGGAAGTATATAAGTACTACAATACACATAATTAATATTTACTGTTGAAAACGACTGGAAGACAAGAAAAGAAACACGAGAGGTAATACTAGACGATTCTCTGGCTACCATATATCAAATTCAATCCTAAAAGTGACCGTCGTGGACTTTTATGGCAAAGGCTGAGGTAGCAACTTAGGAAAGTCCACTTCAAGGAATCGTATTCAGGCAATACCGTGTAAATGCTAGGAAACATAAGGACTATCGATCTCCAGCGAAACACTACTAGTTCCAGATTTAGTGAAGCAATACTGCACTTAGGGTAAACTGTAACCGATTTCTATAGACTAGAAGTATTTATTGTCTGTCTTTCCAATATTCTAGAAATTCCGCCATTGGTGAGTATATACGCTAGACAAAGTTTTAATGTGATCATAAAGTCTTGGTGAAATTGTTGCTAATTGGCGACGCACTCCTTCATCGAGAATATATAAAACAGCTTAACAGTTGTTGGAATTTTACAGTCGAAATTTTAAAGCTTAAAAAATATCTCGAATTTTTACCCCAACAATTGCTGAATTTGTAAAACCTTAACAATAGATCGAATCAACTAGAAATATGTTAAATGTTATTTGCATAGTAATAGTGCTGAGTACTCTGAACGCTACACTATTCTTTTTACTATGAATACGGATATTCTTAATGTTCTTGAAGGAAGTATTCAATAAGATAAGTTCCCTAGTAGAGTCCGTTAAAAACCGGGTTTCGATATCCGTGGTGGGCAGAGTACAGATAGCCCATTGTGTAGTTTTGTGCCTAGTTCTAAACAAACAATAAGATGAATTTTCTTTCCAAGGTAACAGTGGAGAAAACGTTACAGGTTCACTGTAAGATAAAATAACACTTATGAAACGTGATATAAAAGATGTTTCGTTACTGTTACAGCGTCAATGTCCTACTAATATCCTTGTAACAGCCCGGAAACATGTAAGTAGGTTTATACATTCTAATAAAATAACTGTTATGCATTAAGTTGTTTAATCTCTTACGTATGCTCATCTTTAAATAGAATGAAAACATTGTGTTAAAAGCCATTAGATTTCTTAAACTATAATCCAAACACCATTGCTTTCATGTCAAGCACAAAACCACTTAGTGGGCTATTTGTATTCTGCCCACCACAGGTATCGAAACCTGGTTTATAGCGTTCTAAGTCCGAGGAACTAAAACAATGTGTTAAAACTACTGCTCCATTTTTTAAGATCCGCCATGGCCAGGTGATTAGGCACCCGACCTGTAATCCTAGGGTCGCGGGTTCGAATCTTTATCAACCAAACATGCTCGCCTTTTCAGCCGTGGGGGCGTTATAATGTAACTGTCAATCCCACTATTCGATGGTAAAAGAATAGCTCAAGGATTAGCGGTGGGTTGTGATGACTAGCTGATTTCCCTCCAGTCTTACGCTGCTGAATTAGCAGCGAATTTCAAAAACAAAGCAATTCTTTTAATTTCAATCAAAGCTCTCTGTTAACATATCCATGCAAATATTAAAGCTACGATTGTCAAAACATATATTACTTCTAATTTCCCGTCACCTGCTAGGAGAGCAATAAGGTTACCTATTTTTAACGCTAAAATCCAGGTCTCGATTTCCTACAGTGAGCACAGCAATGTTGCTTAGCTACAACAATAAGAAACCTAACTCACTTTCACAATTACCTTCAAAGGATCAATACTGTTTAGGAAGTGAAATGTAAGGTGAGCTTACTATTGATTCGGATGTTCGGTTTTTTTCCTGACAATAATAATATTGCATTATTTTATTTTACTATATTTTAGCCTTAAATATGAATCACCGTCAATAATAAAAAGGTAAATAAAAATAAAACGTAAGTGAATTTTGATATCTGTGGTATATTACCTTCATTTTGTCTTCTGGAATTTCGTGTAAAACTAGATGAGGGATTTCTGCGTAACCATTCCTAACTTAACAGTATAATGCTAGAAAAGAGGTAGAAGTCATCACCACCCATCGCCAACTCTTGGACTGCTCTTTTATCAACAAATAATAGGATTAATCGTACAATATAACGGTTGAAAGGTTTGTTTGTTTGTTTGTTTTGTCTTCCTATCCATGTTGGTCCAATAAATAACTGAATAAACAAACTCTTTTACATTAGTTAACTAACTAAGGATGCTATTCATTACAATTTACAGCCATGATGGCTTCTTTCAGCATATTTAGAGATCGCTGTTAAGAATTGTTTGTTTGTTTTTTGAATTTCGCACAAAGCTACTCGAGGGCTATCTGCATATATACATGATTGTAACCAGGCCTATATTCGAAGTTTGTCAGCATGCGTTTGCTACGCTTTAATCACAAAGGATTCAACTTTGCAATAGCACCAAGGTACATTCCAACCATAGAAATCGAAACATGTTTAGAAGACCTAGCCAGGAGACTTGTGATACTTTCTACAGAAAACAAAAACAAACAGAAAGAAGACAACTTAGATAATTTTATTGACATCCAACAGCCAAACTTCCCAGGTAAAATTACAAATTTATATTTTCCAGAAACACCTAAAAACAACATCTTAAACGATTTTTTCAAAGAATTTTCTTACAAAACCATCAACATAATTTCACAAAACAGAAAACTAAAAAACAACCTTACAAAAAGAGACATTAATTCCATTAAAAACCTAAAACAAGACAGAAACATAAAAATTCTAAAAGCAGATAAAGGTAACGCTATAGTAATAATGAACACGAATGAATACATACAAAAAATGAATAACATCCTATCAGACACAAACAAATTTAAACCAATACACACAAATCCAACAAAGACACATGAGACGCAACTGAACAAATTACTACTACAAATGAAAAAAGCCAACACAATTTCATAAACACTTTATTCCTACCTACGTAAAACCGACTCACGCACACCGCAAATATACGGCATCCCCAAACCTCATAAACCAGACTGTCCATTACGACCAATAATGTCAACATATGAATCGTTTAATTACAATCTTGGTAAATACATAGCATGGGCATTCTCCA
Source organism: Carcinoscorpius rotundicauda (assembly GCA_011833715.1). NCBI lineage: Eukaryota > Metazoa > Arthropoda > Merostomata > Xiphosura > Limulidae > Carcinoscorpius > Carcinoscorpius rotundicauda. Next base: position 7,374,415 of record CM022404.1, read on the forward strand.
AATATGTAACATCAGCCAACTCATTCATCAAAGACTCTTTTAATTTCAAGTCTAATCTAAATCAACTTAATCATAAAGCCTTAATGGCCAATTTCGATGTTATATCCCTCTTTACAGAAGTTCCAACAACAGAAGCCTGCAGGATAGCCTTAGAACTCTATATCCGAGACCCTAACCCAATTATAGACATTCCCAGTAACCAGTTAGCAACCCTCATAGAATTCACCATAATAAAGACAAACTTCGTGTTCAACAACCAAAACTATATACAAACAAATGGCCTAAGCATGGGCAACCCAGTATCACCGGTTCTAGCCAATATTTTTATGACAAATTGAAACACAAGCAATTAATACAGCATTACATCCACCACTATACTGGTACAGATATGTAGATGACACGGTTGCGGGATTCAAATCTACAGAACACATACTTAATTTTTTTCACTCACATTAACTCTATACATCCCAACATTAACTTCACATGTGAACAGGAAGAAAGCAATCAAATATCATTTCTTAACCTCAAAATTATAAGAACCGACACACAATTCAAAACAGAAATCCACCGAAAAATCACCCATACTGGACAATACATTCCTTGGGACTCAGCACATGAAACAAAACAAAAACTAAACATACTAAGAAACCAGATAAACACAGCCATAAAACTATGCTCACCAGATAAAATTAACGATGAATTAGACAAAATAAAACAACACTTCATCAACATCAATAAGTTTCCTCCACAAACCGTAGAAAACATTATACGCACACACCTAGACAGAAAGCAAAATCAACCAACAAAAGTAAATATATCTCACGAATCAAAAAATCACGAAACCATATACTGCTGTATACCATATATTCCTGACATCAGCAAACAAATAACCAACATTTGGCAAAAACTAGTAACAAAATATAACATCCCAGTTAAAACTAAATTTATTCAAAAACCAGGCACAAAACTAAGGTCTATACTATGTAAGAACTACACTGACAAACACCACACCAACATTATTTATAAAATACAATGTGATAACTGCCATGACTTCTATATTGGAGAAACAAGTAGAAAAATGGAAACCAGATTCAAAGAACATAAAAAGTCACCTTCACACGTTTTCGAACACTGCAAGTCAAACGGACACAACATAACCATAGAAAACACTAAAATACTAAATAAAGAAACTAACATAAACAAACGCAAAATTAAAGAAGCCTTACTTATACAACAACTTAAACCCAAAATAAACCAATATAAAGGAACGCCATTATACCTATATTAATATTATAGATAAAATTATATATTCAAACATCTAACCCCGCCCTCTACATTGCGACACTCAGTTACACAACCCCTTCCAAACATGTGGTCAGCTTCCGGTCAGTTACCTCTTTCTTAGTGAACCTGACGATGACCGAAGAAGGTCGAAACGTTGTTCGCTCTTCTATTTAAAATATTTTCTGAACCCAAACGAGCCGATTTTGCATATAAAATTCTCAATAAATCTTTGATGATGGTGTGGTCATACGTCGGAGTCAGATGTAACGTAATCTTCGGTGTTGGCTTCACTGCAGTCATCAGAATCACTAACTGAAGCCTTCTACCAAGTGTTATGTGTGCTCTGTTGCTCTCTCCTCGGCCGCTAATGTGTTAAGACATCCATGTGTTACAGTGTGAATGATCCGAGAACCGAATATTGCTTTTCGTTTCTTTTGGTAACGATGTTATAATAAATAATTCTGACCTGCTTGAAAGAACTTCATAACAAATCTCTGTACATAAAGCAGAGATGTTGGTCTTTTATCACGTCTACGCTTTCAGACAATCTCAACGAAAGCTGATGTGTACCTTTGGAATGTGTTGAGAAGTGTAATGCGAGGGATTATCAAAGGTACCATGTGTTGTTAGTGTTATTAAAAGGCACACTTCCTGTAGATGTTATAGTCCACAAAATGGATTCATTCTTCTTCCATACAAGAATTTGTTTTATTATTTCATTCAGATTTTAACCTTATTTAAAATTACATGAGTACATAAAAAGATGGAGGATGGCCATCTTAAGTGTTGTTTACATCAGTTGAGATTAATGTCATGAAGTTGTTTTAAAATGGATCCTATTTTATTATAAATACAACTTCTAGTTGAAAACTGTATACTGATGACCGTTTTTAGATATAGAAAGAAAGAAAAAACAATCTTCGTTTGATTTTAGACCGTTTTATCTACTTTATTTATTTATGGACTGGATAAATTTCCTCCCATGACATAAAAAAATTCAACATCAAATTTACAAAAACTGCAATTTAAAATAAGTTCCGCATTTAATAACTACATTCAACTTACTTAAGTACGAACCGCATTTAATATAACTACATTCAACTTACTTAAGTACTAACTATATTTAATAACTACATTCAACTTACTTAAGTATTAACTGTATTTAATAACTACATTCAACTTACTTAAGTACGAACATATAACTCACTGTAAGTAACACAACTTTTGACATTTCAGAACAGTTGGTATGGGTGTTAACACTTTTATCAGAATAAACACTTTCACATAAAAGTGGTAAAACCCATACCAGCCGTAACAGAACTTCCTATCTGATGATACACAGTGGTGTTTGTTTTATTGAAGGGGATGGTCTTATCTGCCCTGTTTTTTTTATTTTAGTTACTAAAATGTTTAGGTATTGTAGTTCTGTCATATGTATTTTGTAAGTAACATACCCTTTTAAAGGTAAACTTATTGTCCTAGTTTTTATTTAGTAGTAATAAAAGTTAAAATTCTTATTTTTTGTACCTCTTTCTTCTAATTAAACATTTCTTTTTAAAGTTTTAGTTCCTCTATCAGTATTTCTTCAGAATGGATAGAGTGAAACGTGTTTATTTATTTGTAAGTACAAAACGAAAGAATGGTTTGGTTCCGAATTTTGTGCAAAGCTACACGAGGACTATCTGCGCTAGCCGTTCCTAATTTTGCCGTGTAAGACTAGAGGGAAGGCAGCTAGTCATCACCACCCACCGCCAACTCTTAGGCTACTCTTTTATCAACGAACAGTGGGATTGACCATCACAGGTGATTAAGGCATTCGACTCGTAATCTGAGGGTCGCGGATTCGAATCCCCGTCACACCAAACATGCTCGTCCTTTCAGCTATGGGAGCGTTATAAAGTAAGTATCACTATTCGCTGATAAAAGAGTAGCCCAAGAGTTGGCGGTGGGTGGTGATGACTAGCCGCTTTCCTTCTAGTCTTACACTACTAAATTAGGGACGGCTAAAGCAGATAGCCCTCGTGTAGCTTTGCGCGAAATTCAAAACAAACCAAACCAAAACGAGCTTCTGTGTGTTATCATTTCAAACATTTCATGCTTGACAAACCCTGAAAATAAAGATTAGAGTTATTCTACACATAATTATATTTCTCTAATTTGCTGTCGGCAGAAAACGTAATTTGTTTACACTTTACTTTAGTTCCTTCACGAAATCCTCCAAACCAGCTTCAACCTAACATTTGTTTCCATGCACTAAAATATCTGTTTACGTGTATTTCTCATTCAGAAACGTAAAATATTGACGAGGTGCAGTCTACTGTTATCATTAATTATAGTTCAAATGAAAGAAACAATTATTGAACTTGAAATAATGTATTTACCGCTTTATTCGTTATAAAAATATTACAGAAAAAAGTAATTTAAAAAGTTGAATCAAATTAAAATAATCTGTTAGATTTAAGTTGAATGTAATATTCAACCATTTGAAATTTAGCTTGTGCTTTAAATTAGTCCTAGTTTGTTTTCTAAGCTAAAATCAAAAAGCGAATAACAAATGTAACTGTTTAATTACATTACCCTTCTGTCGATGATTTGCCAGTCTTGAAAATTATCTTATTGTAGAGCCAATAAGCTATTTATTTGTCCTAAAATGGTAAAATTAGCGATTAATCATAGGCCTTGTTTAATTTGTCTAATAAAATGTATAATATCTTCTCTAAATTATGATTTTGAAAACTATATACGTAACAATTCAAATTATAATAATCAAACTCAGGTATTTACTGAACTGAATTTTTTAGCTGACTAATATTGGATTTTCCAACTTTATGGGCATTTATATTAAATGGTTAGGCCACAGACGTTTAGACTCCAAGTATATCCATAAACAATTTTGAATTCTGATCAAAAGAAGAGCCATCAGATATCAGGATCAGACATAGCAAGGTTTTATTGGTGTCTTTGAACCGAATAAAGGATTCAACTGCCATTTTTATAACATGTTCACAGCTGTAAACGTGGAACGTGTTCAAAGGTATCATGTTTCAAACCGTAGATTGTTTGACCCGACGTCCGAGGTGATATACAATGGTTATTCACGTTTGTTGTTCTTAACTTTCAACAGATAAATTAGAGAAAAGGCAGTTATTCTATAGCACCGGCCGCCATAATTTGGGCTACAGCAATCACATATTGGGATTTCATCTTTCCTCATATAATGTACCCTCGGTCCAAAGTACACAATTCTGTGACAATGGAAACGCGACCTTAAGGTTGAACTCACTCACTAAACTTAGACCACAACCATCCCTATTTCCTTAAGTCTAAATGTTAAATATTTTGTTTAATTGTAACTTATTTTGAATGAAAATATCCATAATAAATACTGACATAACAATACCATACTATGAGCCTAAACGCAGTAGCGGTAACACATGCAGTTAAATTATTGAAGTAATTAGCGGAAACAACTGCCCCCCGGGCAGGTAAAACTGTAAGCTCCTATGGAAAGTTACTGGGCCTTCATGTTACTAGGCCTCATGTTTTCAGTGGAAATGTCTGACAGTTTTACAGTAATGAGAAGAAGAATTTTATTGAAATGTTAATTAGAAACGAATTATCATTATTACAGCACAACATCAGAGGGTAATTTTATTAAAATATTTCTTAGTAGGCACAGTTATTAATTAAAGTGTTTTATGTTGCAACATTCATGAGATTTTCACCAAAGAAAAACTAAGAACTTTTAAAGTTCTTTTTGTTGGTTATATATTTGAAACTCACCCTTTGTTTGCAGTTGTTATTGCTTAAATTTAAAATTTACTCCTTGTTTTATTGTGACTGTTTTGATTAAATCTAGAAATTGTGGAAACTTTCGTTGTTTTATTTATTGTTCAGCCTAGTTATAAAAATATTTCCGAGGTCCGAGGTTTGGACACGTACATCGCAAGCTCCATTATAATAATATTATAACAAAGCACACTACGAAAAGAAAAAAAAGGTAAAAATAAAATAACAATATAAATATGATTCACCATTGTTTTCCTTTTTTCAGGCCCCCCCAGTAGCTCAGCGGAATGTCTGCGCGGACTTACAACGATAAAAACCGTGTTTCGATACCCGTGATGGGCATAGCATAGATAGCCCATTGTGTAGCTTTTTGCTAATTAAAAAAAACAACAGATTCCTTTTTAGGTTATTAACAAATTTGCGTTATACATTCTCGTGGCGTGATTGTAATCATAAGAGATCGTGAATTGTTTTAAACAAAAACTTAAACTGACACATAACAAGGGATCTCTTTGGAGATGAAAAACAAACATACCTGTAATAACGCAGAGTGGAATCTACTTATCATGGATACATAAATACATACCGCGAAAAAATAAATTTTACCAAAGTAATTGTGTTTGGTGAACTGATAACAGAACGTTTCTTGTTTAACATTTCATAACTTGGTCAGTATGTTGTAGTCTCTAAAGGTGATGTTTCGTAATGGGCGTGTTTGTAATAACGTTCACGTGGGCTATTAAAATTATTACTCACCTGCTATATAAAAACGTAATTTGATTATACGCATGTGTGGTTCTTTTTAACATTTATGAAGCCATTTTGGGACCAGCTTATTCAGAAAAACTAATGTTAATTTCTGAGGGTCACATTTAAAACATGTAAACTTTAAGTTTGCTTTTAAAAATATCTCTGTGTTTATTTACTTTCACGTACCTATATAAAGAACTTGTGGTGGTATTTTAGGTTATTGTTTGTTTTTGAATTTCGCACAAAGCTACTCGAGGGTTATCTGTGCTAGCCGTCCCTAATTTAGTAGTGTAAGACAAGAGAGGAAGGCAGCTAGTCATCACCACCCACCGCCAACTCTTGGGCTACTCTTTTACCAACGAAGAGTGGGATTGATCGTAACATTATAACGCCCCCACGGCTGAAAGAGCTAGCATGTTTGGCGCCACCTGGATGTGAATCCGCGACCCTCAGATTACGAGTCGCACGTCTTAACACGCTTGGCCGTGCCGGGCCTAGCATTGTAGGTTAATGAAGTGATACGCCCAAGTATCATCTTTCATGTTCTAATATTCTATTAACCTTCAAAGGAGTGATTTCTGTTAGCATTATAATTTATCTCGAACGGATCTCCGAGTTGTTATTTTACGTAAGTTACGTATTAAGATTACAAATAACCGGAAATTGTAATTCTAATTAAGAAGTTAATTGAACGTCAATGTGTATTATGTTTATGATATTTGCCAACAAGATTCATACGCACAATTTTATTTCTTAGCACAAGTATATTTTAATATACAAACAACAATACAATTTCAAAACGGTTATTACAAATAATAATTGATATAGAAGTTTTACAAGCTTACAAACTGTCCTGAGTCTTATATCTGGTCTAGTGCTGAACTGAATATTTTATCTATGGTTCAAGTCCATAACAGCAAATTAGTTTTGACTTGCTATTTTTACACCTCACTTAAGCTAGCTAGCTGTCTATTCCTTACTGGCCTCACGCCGATGAAAATGTTTAATATCCTCGTAGAAATTCTAATGTCCAAAATTAATTCAATGAAATTAAACAATATGTAAAATTCGAAATTTATAAATGTTCCTGGTCAAATAACTGCAGTTTTTCTATTAATAAGCGTTAATCACAATTATAGTTTCCGAAACTTATAGTACACTGACAACTTAACAACAATATTCTAAAACTTTCTCTTGGCGCGTTGATTTATAATCTTTAAGTGAAGGTCTAGAAGGCTCAGTTCACCCAACAATATTCGAAGATACGCTAGTGCTTTCGTAAAACATATATTGTTGATTCTTACTCTCAAGAATATTCTACAAATTTGAAAAACAGGTGGAATTTGCACTTAACACATTTAACAATATTTACACGCATTAAAGTGAAACAATCGTAGATATTAAACTAAATATATAACAGTAAATCTGTTAAAAAAAACACATTTCATCGTCTTTTCACCAAATATCTTTGTAATTCCAACAAACGTTTTATTTTTCTTCGGAAACTAGAATAATTATTATTCCATTCGATGCAAAGTCAGCTAAACAAGCATTATTTACTCTTGACATAAATTAGCTTTTTCTCTATGTAGTTGTAAGTATTTCTTCCACATGGTTAATGCAACCAACTGTGAAACATTGAAATATCAACAACCACGGATTAACGAATGTGTATTCAGTGCACGTGCACAGGGCCAGAGAGCTGGTACAAAAATAGCTTAGAGTCCAGAAATATGTATATACTACCATCGTAACTGGCTTGAAATAACAACACACAATAACGTCATTTACTCAATTGTTTTTAATAACTACATTTTTTTTCCTGGTCTTTCTGCTACTGTGGTGTATTCAGATTACCCTTCTCTTATAGAAATACCCGGAATAACGATAGGTTCAGCATAGTGATTTAAGTAAATTTTATTTTCGTATTAGAGTATTCGAGTGAGTTTTCGGAGTGAGAGTAGAAATAAAAGAATACAGACACTTTATATATATTGAACAAAATGTTTATTTTTTGAAACGATGGGCAGTCCTTACTCTAAGATGAATGTCTGTTAATTCTGAAGTTTCCTTCCAGCGAGATAGTTTATTTCAACACTAAAGTGCTCAACCAACATATAAAGCTCGATATTTCTGAAAAACTGAGAGCGAAAATGGCACAAAGAACTGGTACTGGTTTGGATTTGAACATCAGCTTGGTCGCCTCTGTCCAGCAGACAACGCCACCTATCAGCTATCAGGGTGAAATAAGTTATGGTCTTGCCGACCAGCATAGTGTATTCCAGTTTTAGTTTGATAAACCCAATCATAAGATACATTGAAGTATTCTTGTAGACAGAAAACGTTATCTGTGAAGTTGTCACTGAAACAAACTCATATTAGTCATCCCTGGGTTGTGTGTCACCTCCACCATACCAGGATCGTGTGTCACCGCCACTACAATTCGAAAACAAAGTAATCAATAATTTAAACAAATTATATTGCTGTAGTTGGAAGTAAAATGTGGTGTGCCTTCTCATCATACTGGTTTGCACTCTCAGTGGTGCTTACGTGTCATCCGTTGCAAGTGATTTATGACTTCAAATAATAATAATAATATATGTGTGAGACGTTCTCATATTTTCTTGCCCGTTTATACCACGTGCTCTGTTTAGTTTCAAATAGAAGAGAAAACTTTCTGTGGGCCCCAAAATTCTTTAATCATGCACTGAATATTTATACAGTTAATGATGTATATCCAGGTACTAAGCTGGCTGAATATACAGAGTCAGTATTTATACAGTTAATGATGTGTATCCAGGTACTAAGCTGGCTGAATATACAGAGTCAGTATTTATACAGTTAATGGCTGAATATACAGAGTCAGTAATTATACAGTTAATGATGTGTGTTCAGGTACTAAGCTGGCTGAATATACAGAGTCAGTATTTATACAGTTAATGGCTGAATATACAGAGTCAGTAATTATACAGTTAATGATGTGTGTTCAGGTACTAAGCTGGCTGAATATACAGTGTCAGTATCTATACAGTTAATGATGAATAAAACTGTGTATTCCAACTAAAGCAGTCGTTACTTGCAAGTGGGAACAAAACTTTCCCTGGATGGATGCAATATGAACGACATACCTTTGACATTTCACTATGCGTGCAGGTATCACATAAAAGAAAAGAAAAGAACTGAGACCCGGTCTCCTAATTAGGTGAAATATAATTGACTACCAAACCCTATTAGTTCTACTGGGAAGGAAATAAAAAAAAAAACATATAGTTGCAGTCAGTTGTAAAGGCATTAGGTGAAAATCAAAATATCTATATGTATATCACGGAAACGTATGTTAATATAATAGTTAATTATTGTACTTTTCTTTCTAATTCTATAAGAGAGAATATATAAAAGAGAACTTATGTTTTTTCTTCACGATAGGTTTCTCTTCTTTCTGCTACCAAATGCCACTAATGACTTCCGTCTGAGGGTAAACTTCAAGTAACAACGATGCTCAAGAATGTCACAGGAAATGTCAATGAAGTGATTTGAAAAGGGCTGTAACGAAACGTCTACAATCATTACTATTATATCACAGATACGGCTACAGTGTTGTGGTATTACTGTTATAACAACGAAAACTCTACGACCTTTTAACGTTACAGTTACAATATATCTACAGCTATATCTTTTAACGTTACTGTTACAATATATATATATATATACAGCTATATCTTTTAACGTTAATGTTACAATACTGACACGTATAATTTTTTCATATTTCTGTTTGAAATACAGAGACATCTACATCATTAAACGTTACTGTTACAATATATACACGGGTAAAATCTTTTCACATTATGATGCAGATATTTCTACATATTTTAACGTAACTGTTATAATATAAACACGTCTTCAGTTTTTCACTATTACTATTGTAATACAGATTTGTCTACAATAATTTATCGTTACTGTTACAATACAGACACGTTTACAATCCTTTTAACACCTTACTTACAAATAATGATGATAACATACCTATATGTAGACATGTATTAGATGTTTAAACGCATTTGAAGAAACATGGATAACCAGTTCATGAAATCTATTAAGTAAAAAGTATCGAAGAATTGTATGCAGAATTATTTTTACATAATGAAGACATCTCGTTAAACTTGGAGAATCAGAATATCATTAACACATAGTTGTTGTTTTGTATCACTGTGTAAAGTGAGAGAATCAGAATATCATGGACACATAGTTGTTGTTTTGTATCACTGTGTAAAGTGAGAGAATCAGAATATCATTAACACATAGTTGTTGTTTTGTATCACTGTGTAAAGTGAGAGAATCAGAATATCATGGACACATAGTTGTTGTTTTGTATCACTGTGTAAAGTGAGAGAATCAGAATATCATTAACACATAGTGGTTGTTTTGTATCACTGTGTAAAGTGAGAGAGTCAGAATATCATTAACACATAGTTGTTGTTTTGTATCGCTGTGTAAAGTGAGAGAGTCAGAATATCATTAACACATAGTTGTTGTTTTGTATCGCTGTGTAAAGTGAGAGAATCAGAATATCATTAACACATAGTTGTTGTTTTGTATCACTGTGTAAAGTGAGAGAATCAGAATATCATGGACACATAGTTGTTGTTTTGTATCACTGTGTAAAGTGAGAGAATCAGAATATCATTAACACATAGTTGTTGTTTTGTATCACTGTGTAAAGTGAGAGAATCAGAATATCATGGACACATAGTTGTTGTTTTGTATCACTGTGTAAAGTGAGAGAATCAGAATATCATGGACACATAGTTGTTGTTTTGTATCACTGTGTAAAGTGAGAGAATCAGAATATCATTAACACATAGTGGTTGTTTTGTATCACTGTGTAAAGTGAGAGAGTCAGAATATCATTAACACATAGTTGTTGTTTTGTATCGCTGTGTAAAGTGAGAGAATCAGAATATCATGGACACATAGTTGTTGTTTTGTATCACTGTGTAAAGTGAGAGAATCAGAATATCATTAACACATAGTTGTTGTTTTGTATCACTGTGTAAAGTGAGAGAATCAGAATATCATGGACACATAGTTGTTGTTTTGTATCACTGTGTAAAGTGAGAGAGTCAGAATATCATTAACACATAGTTGTTGTTTTGTATCACTGTGTAAAGTGAGAGAATCAGAATATCATTAACACATAGTTGTTGTTTTGTATCACTGTGTAAAGTGAGAGAATCAGAATATCATTAACACATAGTTGTTGTTTTGTATCACTGTGTAAAGTGAGAGAATCAGAATATCATGGACACATAGTTGTTGTTTTGTATCACTGTGTAAAGTGAGAGAGTCAGAATATCATGGACACATAGTTGTTGTTTTGTATCACTGTGTAAAGTGAGAGAATCAGAATATCATGGACACATAGTTGTTGTTTTGTATCACTGTGTAAAGTGAGAGAGTCAGAATATCATTAACACATAGTTGTTGTTTTGTATCACTGTGTAAAGTGAGAGAATCAGAATATCATTAACACATAGTTGTTGTTTTGTATCACTGTGTAAAGTGAGAGAATCAGAATATCATGGACACATAGTTGTTGTTTTGTATCACTGTGTAAAGTGAGAGAGTCAGAATATCATGGACACATAGTTGTTGTTTTGTATCACTGTGTAAAGTGAGAGAATCAGAATATCATGGACACATAGTTGTTGTTTTGTATCACTGTGTAAAGTGAGAGAGTCAGAATATCATGGACACATAGTTGTTGTTTTGTATCACTGTGTAAAGTGAGAGAATCAGAATATCATTAACACATAGTGGTTGTTTTGTATCACTGTGTAAAGTGAGAGAGTCAGAATATCATTAACACATAGTTGTTGTTTTGTATCGCTGTGTAAAGTGAGAGAGTCAGAATATCATTAACACATAGTTGTTGTTTTGTATCGCTGTGTAAAGTGAGAGAATCAGAATATCATTAACACATAGTTGTTGTTTTGTATCACTGTGTAAAGTGAGAGAATCAGAATATCATTAACACATAGTGGTTGTTTTGTATCACTGTGTAAAGTGAAAGAATCAGAATATCATGAACACATAGTTGTTGTTTTGTATCACTGTGTAAAGTGAGAGAGTCAGAATATCATTAACACATAGTTGTTGTTTTGTATCACTGTGTAAAGTGAGAGAGTCAGAATATCATTAACACATAGTTGTTGTTTTGATCACTGTGTAAAGTGAGAGAATCAGAATAAAGAATATCTTCCTTTATATAAACGCTATGGAATTTAGATTAACAGTTTCTTGTCATTATCCCCATGCAATCGATACAGCTGTATCAATCACCATTATTGATGCTAATTGATTAATATAATATCATGTGACACTAAACGCTACTTAATTGGGTTAATTCTATCAAATTTAGTAAATTTGTGCCTAAAGTTACCAATGAACAATGAATAATAACCATCCACCCCTATGATTATTTCGAAAACTTGAACTAAAAACGGATAATCCAGATTTTTGGCCTTACCAATACTTATGTGTTTTCTGATCTAAATCAGCCGTCTTTAATCTCAATTTAAAAATAACTAAAACAGGGTACTTTTACTCTTAGTTGAAGTTGTATCACAAATGCCAGTCTGACAGCTCAAGAGACATTTGAACGTGAACAACGTTCTTCATCAAATTTGAATGGTTCAATTGAATACCTTTGCCCATATGACTTATATTTACACCAAATGAAACTCCCAATTGTAGGTTTAAAAGATCTGGCAGTGTAAGAACTTTAAAAATCCTGTAAATGTAAAATACGTTTTTCTGTTAAAAAACTTCTTTTGGCACGAAGGAAAAAAACGGAAAGAAAATCAACCAAAATTAAAAATATCATATCTTAAATATTTCTTAATGAATTGCCTTGAAATTTAGTATGTGAAGTAAGAGTCCAGTGTTCGTGTATCTGAAACGACTGGTACAAGTATTAACTTTTACTGATAAAGCAGAAAACAATGTTTCGACCTTCCTAGGTCGTCTTCAGGAGTACAGTGTCTCACATCCACTAAAAATATTTGATAGTTTGAATTACCGCAGTCAAAGATACAGAAAGTGGAAAATCGCTTATCTGGTACTCTTGTTAATGACACGCAATGTGTCTTGCAGTAGGTTGTTTTACCCTGATGACACACTACGGTGTGTCTTTATCTTGATTGTGTGTCCATGGCTACACACAAACATTATCTGACAAGGATAAAGTACTGCCTTTTTTATCTTCAAATCTTGTTTGGTATTTGAAATACCGTGGATAATTTTACTTTTCAAAACACTGAAATGTGTAATTTTCATAAAAAATGTTATGCAGTTCTAGAAAGTAATGATGATGGGGCCGAGAAAACACTTGTGGTTAAAAACCTGTCATTTCATTCATCGATAACGGGATTTATAATGTGCTGAAAACTTATGTGTAGATTTTTTTCCTGGATTGAATCTTGGACAAATAAACATGTGATTAAGTAGGGTTTATCTTAGTTTTAAGAGATTTTTCCTCTTAGTACTTACAAAGGATCATTAGTAGGCACCACAATAATGAATAATTTGTGTACAAGTATAATTACTTCTTCGACTTGTAAAAATTCAGTTGCTGTCTTTCCTTGTGTGGTAATACGTGAATTCCAAAACTGCTGTCTTATTTTTGGTTTACTAGGTTATCTAGAAAGTAACGTGACATGAACAAGAAAACCTATATTGTCCTAAACGTCTGCGGTTGTTTGAAACAGTATTGAAATGTTTCAGTTAATGTTAGTTGCACGTGTTTGAAAGTTGGGTTGGTTTGTATTGAATTTCGCACCAAGTTACACGAGGGCTATCTGCGCTAGTCATCACCACCCACAAACAACTCTTGAGCTACTCTTTTACTAAGGAATAGTGGGATTGACTGTCACATTATAACGCCATCACGGCTAAAAGATCGGGTATGTTTGGTGTGACGAGGATTTGAGCCCCCGACCCTTAGGTGACTAGTCGAGTGCTTTAACCACCTGGCTATGCAGGGCCGGATTTTGTCTGTGGCAAAACTATTTTCACTGTAATTAAAAAACTGCCAAAAACAGTGGATTTATAGCGCTCATATAATTTTCATGTTGAAAATACAGGTCTTCAAAATTCCTACTTGAAAGACGGTGGAGTTACGTTTGTAGCCCTCTCTCTATTCTTATGTACTATATTGTGTTGGGATGATAATACCACATTTTTTAGTTTCACTACGATTTTTAAATTTGATTCGCCCATGTACATTACGATAAATCTTAAAATTAGTATAATTTAAAAGTATTTCTTTGTAAATATGATTGTTTTACTAATGTATTTCCAACAGTACCAGGCCTACTTCGTTTAGTAGTAATTTTATCATTTTTTTAAGTTTTAGGGTTACGTCGTATCATGAGTTTCAGTTTTTAATTACTTTGTTGATCCATTTATTTTATAACGGTCTTTAAAATCCGTATCTTTGGAGGATTATTTATAAATCTGTTTTGAGATCAATTCCGCGTGAATAGATTTACGTTTTGAAAACTATTTGACTAATTTTATCATTATTATAACGCTTTATTTGATAGAAATATGTAAACTAAAACTAAACTTCTGTAAGTTTCATCTTCAGGCAATAAGTCAATTTTATATTGAATCATATTTATCGAAAAACATAATTCTAATATCTTACTCGTTTGTTGTTGTCATGCACAAAGCTACATACGAAATTGACTTCATATCAGTGCTTTGCTCTTCACAGGTGTTGAAGCTCAAATAAGACAGCTGTTTTGTAAGGCGACATAACAAGTGAAGTTTATAATTTTACTTTTTTTCACCCAGGCCCGGCATGGCCAGGTGATTAAGGCACTCGAATAGCGTCTGAGGTTCGGGGGTTCGAATCCCCGTCACACCAAACAAGCTCGCCCTTTCAGCCGTGGGGAGTTATAATGTGATAGTAAATCCCGCTATTCGTTGATAAAATCGTAGCCCAAGAGCTGGCAATGAATGGTGATGACTAGCTGCTTTCCCTCTCGTCTTACACTCCAAAATTATGGAAATAGCCCTCGTGTAACTTTGTGCGAAATTCACAAAAACTTGCAAGTTTTTCCACCCTTCTCCGACACTATAAATATATTTCAAAATATTTGCATTTCTTTTGATTATTACTTCAGGTGCTGAATGATTACAGTATGTAACAAAATGTTTACTTTTTCTTGTTTCTGGGCAGAAAGTGTTATTTCCAAGTTGCTTATGCCTAAAATAAATAGAAAAGACCTATTTTTCTCTTCAAACTTTGCTTTTGTGACCTGGGTAATGAAATTTTCAAATTTATCCATTTTCCACAACATTCCAGGTAGATTTAGTGCTGGTAGCTTGTTGTAGAACTTACAAGAACTTTTTAAAATGTTGTAGAACATTTCCCTTGACTCATTTGGTGCACCTCAAAGAGGAATACAACATCGTCAAGACATTGCTAGAAGCCTTGAAGTATGATGAGTATGACTGGAGGTTATCGGAGACTTCAAAATGGTGGCATTTCTGATGGGTCTCTAAGTGTCCCTGTTATCTTTGCCTTTGGGACAGTAGGTACACTGCAGCGCACTACAATAGAAAGTACTGGCCACAACGGACCGAGTTTTTTGTGAAGAGGCACAATTCAAGTGTGAGCCTTTAATGGACCTCCAGAAGATGTTGTTCCCACCATTACACATAAAATTTGGTCTTATTAAACAATTTGTCACAGCTCTTTATAAGGAGTCTGCAGCCTTCAAGTACCTTCGAGACTTTTTTCCTAAGTTGTCTGAGGTAAAGGTCAAAGTTGGGGTCTTCGTTGGACCACAAATAAAGAAGATCCTGGTGTGGACAGAATTCCCCAAGAAGTTCAGTAGGAAGAACAAAATCTTGGGACAGCTTTGTCGCAGTGGTTCGGGGCCTCTTGGGCAATCACAAGACCGAAAATTATGTGGAACTGGTTGAGGCTCTGATGAAGAACTACGGCAAAATGGGCTGCATGATGTCCCTGAAAGTCCATATCCTTACTGGACTTACGTTACAATCGCAAATCTCGAAAAACTACTTTTATTCATTTTTATATAACTTTAGTATAAATGCATGTAAATTTTGATTCATATGTTGTTTTATTCAGACCTTATATAAATGAAAAATGTGCAGATTTGCCGATTTTTACATAAAAAATAGGTTAATTTCTAAAGTTTGAAGGGAATAATGGCCATTATCTGTACTTTTACAACATAAACAATTACAAAAGAGCACATACTATCCATGAACAACATTTGTGTTACATAGCGTTATAACATTTACAATTCGATTCGATATTTGTAAATAATCCCAATTACGATTATGAGTTATTACAATGAGGTCATTAAAAAGAAAACATGGAAACAGTAAGAAAAATTACAAAAAATGGTCGCTGATTCTTATCCATGACGTCATACAAAAAGGAACAGTGGTTAAATATGAAACTGTTTATGTACACGTAAATATATTTGTTTGTAAAGTACATGTTACATGAATTACCAGTCATCTTGTATTACTGTCTGATAAGTTGTTCTTATTCTTGACTAAAACTGGATGTTCTCTGCTTGTGGAGAAACGGTCATGTTATTTTCAACCAATACCACAGTTTTTATCTACTGAAATCAATAAATTCGATTCGTTTATGCTGCAGATAGTAAAGATATATAACCAAAAAGTAACACCATAAAAAAGTTTTAAAACACAACGTTTTTATCCAACACATCTTAATTTAAGTGCACAATTCAACGTTGGGAAGAAAGATGTTTTTTACCTTGTTAACCCTGCGGATGAGAGTTGTGCCTTTGAGTTATTTTTGCTAGTCAACACAAAAGCAGTGTTCAGCTTACACGTACTAACTGAATCGTGACGTTAGTATTCAGTTTGTTCCTTTTGTTTTTTGAATTTCGAGCAAAGTTACTCAAGGGCTATCTGCGCTTACCGTCCGTAATTTACCAGTGTAAGACTAAAGGGAAGGCAGTTAGTCATCATCACCCGCCGCCAACACTTGGGCTACTCTTTTACCAACGAATAGTGGGATTGACCGTAACTTATAACGCCCCCACGGCTGAAAGGACGAACATGTTTGGTGCGACGGGGATTTGAACACGCGACCCTCAGATTACGAGTCGAATATTTTAACCTACCTGGCCATGCAGAGCCTTGGTATAAAGTAATCGTGCAAATTCGGTTTCGATGTTTATTCTAATTCTCGAAATATGTTCCAGATTAAACAACACAACTTCGGATATTTCACATTCGCTCTTCTTGACGTAAATAAAGTGTAATTTCTCTTGTAAAATGTAGAGTGGGAATTATTTGTTATGTTGGATGTTATGTTAGGTTTATTTGTTTTTTTTTTCAAAGTTTCAAGAAGGTATGTGTTGCTTTTAATAATTTATTCAGTAATTAACTGATGTAACGTTTAACCCCTGTGAATGACATACACTGTATAGCTTTCAAGCACTAACCTTCTGTACCCTTCTCCGGGGATCTTGATAGTAAGTGTAGGGTTTGGTAGTAATCGGTACACGAGACTTTTGACAAATAACGTGTTGAATAAATCAGTATATTACACAGCAGTTGATAAAATATACGTTGAATTTATCTGACGTTTATTATCTTCGGGCTTGTAAGCTCTAAAATAAAGATATTTAAAAGTCAGGCAGTTTCTTAAAACTCGCTGATTTATACTTAATATTTCATTTTAAAACACCAAGTTGTATTTTGCGTCGTCAAATAAATTATGGATAGTCCAGTTGTTTAAGGCGAAAGAACGTTTTTACACTTCGTTGGAATTCACATAAATGAGAAATGTCGCTTTTCTTCTAAATTACGACTGGGGAATTTGAAATGAACGTCACTGTTCTGTCACTTACTAGAAAAACAGTAATCTGTATGTAAATTAGTCTCCACTGAACATTCACATTTAGGTTTTAAAAGTCGACTGTCGCGAAGCATTTCAAATTATTTCCTTCTCTATAAAACTAAACGTATAGAAAATCAACGGACGTAGTTTAACAGTTATATAATGGTAAAAGATGGATTTCTAGTTATACAATAGTGTGACACTATCGTTGGATTTCTAGTTATACAATAGTGTGACACTATCGTTGGATTTCTAGTTATACAATAGTGTGACACTGTCGTTGGATTTCTAGTTATACAATAGTGTGACACTGTCGTTGTTTCATGAAAAGTGATTAAATATGTTGCTATTTTATAGACAAAAATGCGGTGATTAATTTTTATTTCAAATTTAGTCGTTAGGACTAGTCTCAAAACGTTAGTCGTGTGATAGCTTGAGGTAGTTTCTAATTTTCGATGTTTGGTTTCGTTAGGCTAGAATTTCGTTCCAGGATACACAAGAACTATTTGTGTTGACAGTCACTAACTTCTTATTATTAAAGTTACATTGTTACAAGTATATGAAAACTAATAGAAAAGTAATTAATAAAACTAACTTCGTTCTTATTATTGTTTATATATTTAAAATAATTGTGAAAATTGTTATTTACAATTATAACTACTTCTAAAATTTATTTATGGATCTGTGATTAACATAAATCTCCTAAGCCGACCAAATATCATAAAATGCACTGAGGTTAGAGTCATTTGTTTGTTTTGAATTGCGCGTAAAACTACACGAGGGCTATCTGCGCTAACAGTCCCTAATCTATCAGTGTAAGACTAGAGGGAAGGTAGCTAGTCATCACCACACGCCACCGACTCTTGGTCTACTCTCTTACTAACGAATATTGCGATTGACTGTAACAATATAACCTCAGGTTACGATCCAAGCGCCTTGACCACCGGGCCAAAAGTTCAAATCTTTGACAACAACAGGTGATCAAAGCATTCTGGTCGTTACAAACTTTATTTTCTTATTATTGATGTATAATATGAATCTTAATTAGTTTGCTATAAAAACTTGGTTTCAGCAACTCTGTATTTACTTTTGTAGTTCATTTGATTTGTTAGTTTACTTCCGATGACAAACGATTTTTATTTATCTATCACAAAGCTATCAACGTTATCCGTCATAGCTTCTAGTTTCTAAGTGGCACACACAATGAAGGCAATTATCTGGCGGAACCAATCGCCACTTTCTGGTTGTTTTTTGTCAGCGAATACTAGAATTGACAGCTACGTTATAATGCTCTTCTGACTGAAAGGAAATATATGTTTGGTCCCGTGATCTACTGGTTTTGAGTTGAGCACCATTGTTACTACAAAAGTTATTGGTGATCAAATCTAAAATAAAATGCACTGTTTGGTCTCAGTAGAAAAAAAAAACGGGAATCTCTTGTGGCACATCCATCAATTGCCTTGTCCTCTTGTGAAAATGTAGACAGAAACACGATATTTTCAATTCTATAATGAATCACGGGGTTCATATTACAAAAGTGACCGAAATCGAACACAATTTAGTTACGATGAGAAAATAGAAAACACTATACAAACTTGTAGTGTGGTTTTCTCACACGTGATGCCTGTTGACGCGTTAAAAGAAATGACTATATCTTCTGGACACATAATAACCATCCACCGTTAGCGGAAACGATGTCACAAAAGATAACTGTTAATTGTGATGGTAACAGAAGATAACTGTTAATTGTGATGGTAACAGAAGATAACTGTTAGTTGTGATGGTAACAGAAGATAACTGTTAGTCGTGATGGTAACAGAAGATAACTGTTAATTGTGATGGTAACAGAAGATAACTGGTAGTTGTGATGGTAGCAGAAGATAACTGTTAGTTGTGATGGTAGCAGAAGATGACTGTTAGTTGTGATGGTAACAGAAAATAACCGTTAGTTGTGATGGTAACAGAAGATGACTGTTAATTGTGATTGTAGCAGATGATAACTGTTAGTTGTGATGGTAGCAGAAGATGACTGTTACTTGTGATGGTGACAGAAGATAACTGTTAGTTGTGATGGCAACAGAAGATAACTGTTAGTTGTGATGGTAACAGATGATAACTGTTAGTTGTGATGGTAGCAGAAGATGACTGTTACTTGTGATGGTGACAGAAGATAACTGTTAGTTGTGATGGCAACAGAAGATAACTGTTAGTTGTGATGGTGACAGAAGATAACTGTTAGTTGTGATGGTAACAGAAGAAGAAAACTGAAAATTTATTTAGCGAAGGTATTAATCTGAATTCTGTCATTTTATATCAATAAACGAATATTCTATTGTACGCAGTGACGTAAAGGACATATAATTAACTCATGACATTCCAAGATCTCTCTTCGTACTTTCATAAGGCGAAAATTCACATTGTATAAATTACCAGCATCTATGTGAAACTGTAGTGCAATAAGTGGATTACTTTTAGACTTTATGACACAGCCTAGCTACACATGGTAACTTTCTGGAACTGTTTATGAATTATCACATTGTCCTCTTCACTATTTAGTGCTTGTTTGTTTCTAAATTTCGAGCCAAGCTACACGAGGGTTATTTGCGCTAATCATTTTCAGTTGAGGGGTAAAATAATACACGGAAGGTAACTAGTCATTACCACACGCCGCCAACTCTTGCACTACTTTGTTACCAACGAATTGTGAAATTATTTTCCAACCTTTAACAATTATTAATATGAACTTACGAGTGAGATTTAAATATGAATGCGTAATAATACGTCACACACTTTATATCCAATGCCGATGAGAAATTTCACCCAACACCAGAGCGCTTCAGGCAAGTTAGGATACAAGGATGAGAAGTGAGTGGAACTCCAAGATAAGATTACACGTATTTATTTTTATAACAAAATACCATCAGTCTCATAACACCATTGCTAAATGCTTTTCTTTCATAATGTAAATAATTTTGGTGCTATGACATTGTTACTAAATATCTTGTTTTTCAAAATAAATAATAATTCAGGCGATATGGCATTGTTGTTAAATGTCATTTTTTTCCATAATGCAAATAATTATTACTTATTTGATATGCTTCGAGATACTGAAATAGAAGAGAAAAAAATTTAAAATCCAGTGTTCCTTGCAATTAAAACAAGATAAATCGATAGCAGTATCAAAAACAGAGAGAAATTATATAAAAAAGGTTTGTTTTCTATTTCTCAGCTGCGTCTGACGTTTTCGTTCCAGATAGAAAGATTATAAATGCATCCTTAAGGTCATGCACTTTTCTTTTCGCTACTTTACAAGACATTAATAATGGTCTTAATCCTTGTCATAGCTTTAAAACTAATCTTATATATCTGAAACCTTAAAATGCTCATATGCTAGCAAATGTATGAAATAACCATAACTTTGGTTATCTGGTACTGGCTCTCCAAAAACTATTGAATAAACTAGAGTTTATATTTGAATAAATTAAGTTTCTTGGAAACAGCAAATAAATAAGCAATAAATAACACTTTCATAATGAAAAATTTACTAAGATGTAAAATAGAGTTTGTATTTATAGTTACCTACAAAAACTTGACGTCAGTAACACAGCTGCATATCTGTAAAGTAAAACTTGACGTTAGTGACACACAACTGCATATCTGTGAAGTAAAACGACGTTAATGACACACAGCTGCATATCTGTAAAATAAAACTTGACTTTAGTGACTGGCCGAGCGGGCTAAGGCGTGCACTCGTAATCCGAGGGTCGCGGGTTCGCGCCCGCGTCGCGCTAAAAACATGCTCGCCCTCCCAGCCGTGGGGGTGTATAATGTGACACATAACTACATCTCTGTAAAGTAAAACGACGTTAATGACACACAGCTGCATATCTGTAAAATAAAACTTGACTTTAGTGACACATAACTACATCTCTGTAAAGTAAAACTTGACGTTAGTGACACATAACTGCATATCTGTA
Source organism: Carcinoscorpius rotundicauda (assembly GCA_011833715.1). NCBI lineage: Eukaryota > Metazoa > Arthropoda > Merostomata > Xiphosura > Limulidae > Carcinoscorpius > Carcinoscorpius rotundicauda. Next base: position 7,396,135 of record CM022404.1, read on the forward strand.
AAGTAAAACTTGACGTTAGTGACACACAACTGCATATCTGTGAAGTAAAACGACGTTAATGACACACAGCTGCATATCTGTAAAGTAAAACTTGACGTTAGTGACACATAACTGCATATCTGTAAAGTAAAACTTGACGTTAGTGACACACAACTGCATATCTGTGAAGTAAAACGACGTTAATGACACACAGCTGCATATCTGTAAAATAAAACTTGACTTTAGTGACACACAACTGCATATCTGTAAAGTAAAACTTAACGTCAGTGACACATAACTGCTCATCTGTGAAATTATCTGTGAAGTAAAAGTTGACGTTATCTGCACAAGTCAAGCTTTTGATTGACGTAACATTTGATTTTTTTTACTGTCCTCAAAAATGTCAAGTTAAAATTAGAAATTCCATTTCTAGTTGAAATACCACTAACTGTTTGGTATCTAAACGAATACAAAAGTACGCATGGGATTATCAAATATCATATCATACTATAAAAAAACCTATGCCGATTTAATATTTAATAACACAGATCATAAACAGAAGTAACGTTTTTAAGTTTGCAAAGGTTGTCATGGCTACCTACCATAATAAACCAACTTACTACTGCTTCAACGCGATTTTAAGTTTTAAACTACAATGAATATTTCATATTTTCCAAACACAAACTCAAAATTCTTCACCGTTTGCTTACATAGTAGAATGGAATGCTCGATACTGAGTATCCGTGTATTTAGAACATTACAATCTTGGACATACCTGTAACATAACTTAGTGCTTTCCGAAAGTGTGTAGCCATTAAATGTTATTGTAACATTTAAAAATCGTAACAACAATGCAATTACTGTTGAACTGCCCCCCCCAGTGGCATTGTGGGATGTTTGCGTACTTGTTTCGTTTTTGTTTGTTTTTGAATTTCGCGCAAAGCTACACGAAAGCTATTTGCGCGAGCCGTCCCTAATTTAGCAGTGTAAAACTAGAGGGAAGGCAGCTAGTCATCACTATCCACCACCAACTCTTGGCCTACTCTTTTACAAACGAATAGTTGTATTGACCGTACCATCATAACGATCCCACTGCTGAAATGGCAAGCATGTTTGGTGCGACGAGGATTCGAACCCGCGACCTTCATATTACGAGTCGAACACCTTAACCCACCTGGCTATGCTGAGCCGTTTGCGTAGTTACAATGCTAGAAATCGGGTTTCGATACCCGTGGTGGACAGAACACGTGTAGCTTCGAGCTTAATAATAAACAAAAACAAACTGTTGAATTACCCGTAACTCGCTCAATACTTGCGGTTATCTTTGTCTGAGGAATCTGGAACACATATTACCATTTTCATTTATCATCACCAAGCCTGATTTTGTTAAGTCAAACCTTTCAATAAAACGAATTTATTACACGATGACACAATGTTATCGTCATCACGTGACGACTGGCTTGGATTTCAACATTAGTTGTTGTTTTTTTATTTTCAAAGTATTTCCTCAAACAACATTTATTTAACCCACGAGTAATTTTATAAAAAAAAACATTAACATCAAACTAAATACAATTTATACGGGCTTTCTCGAATTATTTAGATATAAACAAACAAGAACAATTCATCTAGAACCGTACGCTTATTACTTTGTAAACACTCATTCAGACGTTTCTGGATACCAGTTAAGTTTGTCTTTATTACAACAATACGTTTAGTTTACTCTGCACTAATTTAGCTCAGATAAGTTTCGCTATAAACACTCATTAGCTACATTCTTTATTACGTCTTTCATTCTCCCTTTTCGCTAGTTTATTTGTTTCAACTTCTAAAAGCGCGCTGTACAGTGAAAGCTCAAAGCTGTTTCTTACAAGTAAGTTATGTACATTTTACAGAAATCATGAATATTTATAAAAATATAAAAATGAATACAAATCTAATTAAAAGCTATTTTGCAGTTTTTTTAACTTCATAAAAAAGCCCAACATTTACATACCTGTTCTCATTCTAACCGCCCCTACAAGATATTGTATCAAAAGAAAACATCAGGTGGTCTACTGGGTTCTTCAATCGATTTTATACGAACAGTATCTTGTTATTTTTTAGTGAAGATATGATTTAACTAATAACTAACGCTGTGTAGAATGCAGCGACCATTCTGTTTGTTGTTCAATTATATTTTTGTTTGACTTCTTTCGTTTCTCTGCCATCTTTAACAATTCATTCATCCATATTCGTTAGTTATTAAGTCTGCGTCAATGGGTGAGATAATAAAGCATGTTTCTTTATTACTGAAATTATGAAGATAATTATACGAGATTCTTAATAAATGGAATCAAAGGAGTCACTCTTACGTGATTTACGTAAATCTTTCGCGAAAGGAACGTCTATTCCAAACATCTCTGTTTGATTTTGAATTTCGTGCAAAGCTACACAAGGGGTATCTGCGCTAGCCGTCCCTAATTTAGTAGTGTAAGACTAGAGGGAAGGCAGCTAGTCATCACCACCCACCCCCAACTCTTGGCCTACTCTTTTAACAACGAATAGTACGATTGACCGTCACATTATAACGCCCCCTTCAACATCTAAAAGTGCGAGTATGTTTGGTGTGATGGAAATTCGAACCCGCGATTACGAGTCTAGCGTCCTAACCACCTGGCCATGCCGGACTCTGTAGTGGCTCTTTATGTCTTCTATGAATAGTAGTAAAAATACTTCTCTTTGGCTATTGGACATTTTTATTAGAATCAACAATAGTTCTTCTCCGAACTCTGCTGTGGGATCGATTTTTCTACAATTGTTATTCCGTCATTATCACATTCATTGTTGATCTGGTAGGCTACCTTACATATGCAAATAAGTTTTGAATCTGATATTGCTAACATCTGTTCTCAGATACGTACAGATGTGACAAAAATCTTCTGGGTGTCCATAATGACTGGCTTCGTGTGAATTTTTGTAGATATTGTACTACAATAGCACAATGACCTCAGGTGAAATTTAGTAGATAAATCATCCATCTACCAAAAAGAAAATCCTTGCACCTTCTGCGGTTCTTTTAACTTTTTGGGTTTGATGAACAAAGTGGTATTCTTATAAGTAGTAAAATTTGCAAGAGAGATAAAAAAACAAAACATCGAATTTGTGCCTCCAGAGAGTTAAGTAGCTTATATTGTTTAGTTGTGTGCCTCCAGAAAGTGAAGTAACTTATATTGTTTAGTTGTGTGCCTCCAGAGAGTGAAGTAGCTTATATTGTTTAGTTGTGTGCCTCCAGAGAGTGAAGTAGCTTATATTGTTTAGTTGTGTGCCTCCAGAGAGTGAAGTAGCTTATATTGTTTAGTTGTGTGCCTCCAGAGAGTAAAGTAACTTATATTGTCTTGTTGTGTGCCTCCAGAGAGTGAAGTAACTTATATTGTCTTGTTGTGTGCCTCCAGAGAGTGAAGTAGCTTATATTGTCTTGTTGTGTGCCTCCAGAGAGTGAAGTAGCTTATATTGTCTTGTTGTGTGCCTCCAGAGAGTGAAGTAACTTATATTGTTTAGTTGTGTGCCTCCAGAGAGTGAAGTAGCTTATATGTTTTATTAAGGACTATCCATTTTCATTTATCATTTTTAAAACATAACAAGTTTCACAAATAACAGTGACCTGTTAATACACATTCTTGACTTTATTATTAACATTTTAACACCGCAACCACCTGTAAATTGTGTCAGAAAAAAAAGAGATTGAATTCACTGTAGAAATAGTTTTTCGGTTTCCTTTTCCGGACAATATAATTAACAAAACAGAAGACGATGTGATGGATACATATTGCTAATGACAACTTTAACGCTTGTCAGAAAAATTACAATTCTATTTCAAAATGGAACTTCTTCTTGCAAACGTGAGCTTTAAATGTTCAAAGTGCTTAGCGCCCTCTAGCTGTGTCTATGATTGTGATGGATTATCAATTTCTGTTAAATTGACTCGAACACATGAAATAAATTGTTTTGGTTTGGTTTATTTTCGATTTTGCGCAAAGTTACAGGAGGGCTATTTGCGCTAGCCGTCTATAATTGGCAGCGAAAAGTAGAGGAAAGACAGGTAGCTTGGGTAACTGTTTTGCCAACGAATAGTGTATTGATCGTTACTTATAACGCCTCCATGGTTGGAGGGGCGAGCAATCTGGCGGGGCAGAAAGAAACCAGCTTAAAATGTATTGGAAAGTACTAATAATTCAACAAACTGTAGTATAAAACAACCACGGCCAAACCACAATCAGAATATTGTGGTTATTAATGATGACGTTACACATGATGACGTGTATGACGTACAGCTGTTAAAGGCTGGGACGATGACAAAGAAAATTATTACGTCAATAAAGAATGCAAAGGCTTGATATGGTCAGGTGGTTAAGGTACTTGACTGAGGGTTCGAATCTCCGTCACACCAAACGTGCTCGCTCTCCCAGCCGTGGACGCGGTATAATGTGAGGGTCAATTTCACTATTCGTTTGTAAAAGAGTAACCCAAGAGTCTACGATGGGTAGTGATGTCTAGCTGCCTACCCTCTACACTGCTAAATGAGGGATGGTTAGTGCAGACAGCCCTCGTGTAGCTACGCGCGAAATTCAAAACTTACACTGTCACTATAATGGCAACCTACTTTTTCAATTTTTGGAGGAATCAAACATGACATTATTAAACGATGCAACTCCGACGCATATATCGTACGCACACGGCACCAGTGAAATACTGGATCTATGCCTGTGTTCGTCAAATATGAGTCACAAATTTGTAAATTTTCATATTGGTCACGATTTAGATAGTGACCACCTTCCAGTCTGGTGTATCTTCAATCTCACCCCCCACTTAAACAAAATCATAGCTAAAGACCAACTGAACTACAAAAAGGCTAATTGGCCAGTTTTTCAATCTATTTTAAATGAAACCTTACCTCCCGAGGTACTGCATATAGCCGTGGACGCATCAGATATAGATGCATACTGTCATATCATCTCTGAATGTCTAAAAAATGCAGCAAACAGTTCGATACCGAAACAAAAACACTTCACAACATATCATTCATAGCAACCGCATAAAGACATAATACACTTAATTAAAAACAGACGTATACTCCGCAGACAGTACATTAAAAATCGCAACCCCACACTCAAAACCCAGATGAACACAATAAGGAATAAAATACGAAACTTGATCAGACAACAAAAACAAGAAAACTGGGAAAACTTCTGTTCCAATCTAAATCACAAAACTGATCCTAAACAATTCTGGACACACTTGAAAAGATTTACAAATACAGGAACAACAAACACAGTATATCCACCACTGGAACTGGATGGAGAAACAGCATACACTAACACAGAAAAAGCCGAGTTATTTAAAAAACACCTGGTAAACACGTTCAAGACACATCACGAACCACACATGAACAGGTATTTTTATAATACAGTTACAAACTTTATTGATCAAAACAGAAGCATTTTACACCTGTATTTCCAGTCAACACAATTACACACCAAGAAAAAGCAAAAGACTGGAGCACTCAACAATTGATAAAACATATCACTGTAACAGAAGTCGTAACAGCTATTAAGAACACTAAAAACAAAGCCCCTGGAGAAGATGGTATTCAAGCTATCCTCCTAAAACAAGGCACTCAGAGATTATATGAACACCTAACAGCGTTATTTAATCTCTCACTATCAGCTGGATAGTTTCTTGGAAGGAAGCAACAATATTAATGTTCCAGAAAGAAGGAAAGCCAGCGAATAAACCAAACAACTACCGCCCAATTAGTTTAACCAGTTGTATTGGCAAAATATTAGAGAGGATAATTAGTAATCGTCTGTCAGTTTACTTAGAAGTAAATTCAAAATTACCAGAAATACAAAACGGATTTCGAAAATACCGCCAAACAACAGACCACCTGATTCGACTTACAGAATCAATTACAGACAGTTTCAACAAAAATGAATGCACTGTAGCGTGCTTTCTCGACATTGAGAAAGTATTTGACACAGTGTGGCATAACAGTTTACGACATAGACTACTAGAAATGAAATTACCCCAGGAAACTATTCGCTGGCTATCCAACTTCCTGGATAACAGAATGTGTAAAGTTAATGTTAATGTGGCCCACTCAGGGCCCTTTTCACCTGAAGCAGGAGTTCCGCAGGGAAGGGTGGTTAGCCCTATAATATTTATCATGTACGTGTGCAATATGCCTCTGTCGGACCTAAATTTAGGTTATGCATCACAGTTCGCTGACGATGTAGCAGTCTGGAAAAGTGCCCCCACTCCATCGATAGCAGCAACGAACCTACAGCCAGTCCTAAATAGCATTGAAGAATACTGCCAGAAATACCGAATCAAAATCAATATTCCAAAAACCCAAGTCATATTATTCAGCAGACGGAACAAACTAAAACAAGATCCACCAAAACTATATATGAATGGATCACTTTTACTGACTGCTACTTCTGCTAAATTCCTAGGTCTAACCTATGACTCAAAATTAACGTGGATACCACACATAAAAAATGTACTGACACGAATCTGGAAAAGAGCAAATTATGTAAGAAGTCTTTCAGGTAAAAACCAAGGAACATCACCAACAAACATACTTAAAATCTACAAAACGTACATTAGACCAACAACAGAATATGCATCACCTGCATGGATTAACATAGCACCTACACACATACAGAAACTTCAACGTATACAAAATTCAGTACTAACTTCAGCTTATAAAGTACCACGTAGCACCTCAACCACATTCATGCACAAGTATGCAAACATAGACACAATATCTGAAAGACTCCTGCATAACACTCTAAAATATTTCAATAAGAATTGGCATAAAAATGAATTAATGTGTGATCTCGACAGATATCACGTACATGATGAAAATAGTCCTAAATACCTCTCCCCTTTAACTTATATTTAAGTAATGTAACTCAAGCTGGCCACTATGCACTAGACACTTAGTCCTTAATTACTATTTATCATATAATTATTAATATACTTACTTTTATTTGTGTGTGTGTGCGTGCTACTACACGTAGTAGTAGTAGCATTCTTTCTTTGGAAAAAAAATACAAAAAAGGAAAAAAAAAACAAGAGAGAATTTTAAAAAAAATTCTTGTTCGTCATGCATGGTCTGAGCCCTGAAATGGGCCTGACCATCAAGTTATACTTTTACTCTGGCCCAAAGCTATAAAAAAAAATAATAATAATAATTTTTTTTTTTGATGCTATGAATGTTCGGGAAGGAGGAAGAGGTCAAATGTACCTGACCCTCCTGGGTATTTAACAACAATACTCAAATACCGACACATCTGAACTGTCACTATCATAGTTCAACTACAACCTCACTGTGCGGATCATTTTTTTGGGGGGAATAGAAGTAAGAAGAGTGAAATTTGTTGTACTTTGAAAGGTTCAGTTTCCTAATTTATTAATGATGAAATGAAAGGCATTTTGTGATATGCATCACTTCAAGAAATATTCATATTTCAATAGGTATATATAATATGTCTATGCACGTATAACTGTAGTTAAATTTTGGCTAAAGCAGATGTGTGAATAACACGTTCTTTTTAATGCACTTTCAACAAGGATTTCGCTGTCTAATTGAAAATTAATATAATTGACCTAACAGTTACCTTACAAGAACATTAAACTGAGCGAAAAATAACCGTTGCATCATCTAATGAAAAATCAAGAGATCAACTGAACATTTCAAAAAATAAAAGTGAACTCCTATGAAGGATTAAAAGACTATATAGAAACGTTCTATTGACATCATATATTAATGACAAGTTTCAGTGTATGATGTTCACATACGAAAAGCCCCCCAGTGGCACAGCCATATGTCAGCGGACTTACAATGTTATAATTCTAGAGCTTAATTACAAACAAACAAACACATACGAAAAATGTCAGCGACAGGCCTTAAATTATGTTTCAGTAGTCTCAACAGTCAGGCTGGCATACAATAATGAATTGTTGGTGCATCATAGCAATAACGATTCACAATAGTCTCAACAGTAAGACTGGTGTACAATGATGAATTGTTGGTGCATCCTAGCAATAACGATTCACAATAGTCTCAACAGTAAGACTGGTGTACAATGATGAATTGTTGGTGCATCCTAGCAATAACGATTCACAATAGTCTCAACAGTAAGACTGGTGTACAATGATGAATTGTTGGTGCATCATAGCAATAACGATTCACAATAGTCTCAACAGTCAGACTGGCATACAATAATGAATTGTTGGTGCATCGTAGCAATAACGATTCACAATAGTCTCAACAGTAAGACTGGTGTACAATGATGAATTGTTGGTGCATCCTAGCAATAACGATTCACAATAGTCTCAACAGTAAGACTGGTGTACAATGATGAATTGTTGGTGCATCCTAGCAATAACGATTCACAATAGTCTCAACAGTAAGACTGGTGTACAATGATGAATTGTTGGTGCATCATAGCAATAACGATTCACAATAGTCTCAACAGTCAGACTGGCATACAATAATGAATTGTTGGTGCATCGTAGCAATAACGATTCACAATAGTCTCAACAGTCAGACTGGTGTACAATGATGAATTGTTGGTGCATCATAGCAATAACGATTCACAATAGTCTCAACAGTAAGACTGGTGTACAATGATGAATTGTTGGTGCATCCTAGCAATAACGATTCACAATAGTCTCAACAGTAAGACTGGTGTACAATGATGAATTGTTGGTGCATCCTAGCAATAACGATTCACAATAGTCTCAACAGTAAGACTGGTGTACAATGATGAATTGTTGGTGCATCATAGCAATAACGATTCACAATAGTCTCAACAGTCAGACTGGCATACAATAATGAATTGTTGGTGCATCGTAGCAATAACGATTCACAATAGTCTCAACAGTCAGACTGGTGTACAATGATGAATTGTTGGTGCATCATAGCAATAACGATTCACAATAGTCTCAACAGTAAGACTGGTGTACAATGATGAATTGTTGATGCATCCTAGCAATAACGATTCACAATAGTCTCAACAGTCAGGCTGGCATACAATAATGAATTGTTGGTGCATCATAGCAATAACGATTCACAATAGTCTCAACAGTAAGACTGGTGTACAATGATGAATTGTTGATGCATCCTAGCAATAACGATTCACAATAGTCTCAACAGTCAGGCTGGCATACAATAATGAATTGTTGGTGCATCCTAGCAATAACGATTCACAATAGTCTCAACAGTCAGACTGGTGTACAATAATGAATTGTTGGTGCATCCTAGCAATAACGATTCACAATAGTCTCAACAGTCAGACTGGTGTACAATAATGAATTGTTGGTGCATCCTAGCAATAACGATTCACAATAGTCTCAACAGTCAGACTGGTGTACAATGATGAATTGTTGGTGCATCCTAGCAATAACGATTCACAATAGTCTCAACAGTCAGACTGGTGTACAATGATGAATTGTTGGTGCATCCTAGCAATAACGATTCACAATAGTCTCAACAGTCAGACTGGTGTACAATGATGAATTGTTGGTGCATCATAGCAATAACGATTCACAATAGTCTCAACAGTCAGACTGGCATACAATAATGAATTGTTGGTGCATCGTAGCAATAACGATTCACAATAGTCTCAACAGTCAGACTGGTGTACAATGATGAATTGTTGGTGCATCATAGCAATAACGATTCACAATAGTCTCAACAGTAAGACTGGTGTACAATGATGAATTGTTGATGCATCCTAGCAATAACGATTCACAATAGTCTCAACAGTCAGGCTGGCATACAATAATGAATTGTTGGTGCATCCTAGCAATAACGATTCACAATAGTCTCAACAGTTAGGCTGGCATACAATAATGGATTGTTGGTGCATCCTAGCAATAACGATTCACAATAGTCTCAACAGTCAGACTGGTGTACAATGATGAATTGTTGGTGCATCATAGCAATAACGATTCACAATAGTCTCAACAGTAAGACTGGTGTACAATGATGAATTGTTGATGCATCCTAGCAATAACGATTCACAATAGTCTCAACAGTCAGGCTGGCATACAATAATGAATTGTTGGTGCATCCTAGCAATAACGATTCACAATAGTCTCAACAGTCAAACTGGTATATAATAAGGAATTGTTGGTGCATTTTAGCAATAACTATCCACAATAGTCTCAACAGTCAGACTGGTGTACAATGATGAACTGTTGGTGCATCCTAGCAATAACGATCCAGCCGTGCAGTTTATTTTAACCCGAGCTCTGTTTGCTCTCGATCAATCATGGAATTTTATAATTGTTTGTAAAATCACACAAAAAACAACAACATGGTGTCGCAAGTGAGAGAGATAGAATCAGTAAAAAATATATATAATTTCAGTTTGGACTTTGGTTGAAACTGTCACAGTCGAAGAACACGTTTTTATTTCAACAGTTACCTTAATGTATTCAGGACTCGTATGAAGACTCCAAACGATTGTTTAGAAGCCAATGAGAAAAACAATAACAATAAACCAATGAAATTCATGTTACCTTTGTTTGACTCACTAATATTTTCCCTGTTGAGAATTATCTCACAGAAATAAGTAAACTCTTCTAAAAACTGGCTCGAAAATTAGCCCCAAACAGCTGTTTTGTAATATATTTTTTAGTTATAAAGAGTGGTTTTCAAATAACAAGTCTCAATCTAAGGATAACAGTTAAATCAATTTGCGATTGTAATCGTGTAACAAGAACCAGTACGTTTTAAGGGAAAATCATCTGCGAATATCTATGAATACCATCTTGATATTTTATATTCGAAAGAGATTTTAAAAATACCTTGGAAGAAACTGACGTTAAAACTGGAATAAACTAAGTTTCAAATATAATTTGTCATTCTTTGATCATAAGCCTCCAAATATTTGTTGTTGTTTTTGTTTTTGCTCATTATAATACAATCCCATTCATGTGAAAAGTTCTTGAAGATTTTAGTCTCAAAAGCAAAAACCAAAGAAAAGGAAAGCGTGTAGTAAGTTTAGGTTTCTTGGTTATTTAAAGTTTAATGAGGGGGTAGTGTCAAACTCCTTCAAAACATCACGTGAGTAACTATCACTGACACGTGTTTCAAAACTAAAACTATCTTTCCTAATCTTGAAAAGAATTTATCTTGTAACGTACAGAGAAAAGAAATGAGCGGTTATTACATGTGCCTTAGTCATTATAGTTTTCAAGACTACCTTATAGTTTGTATTTTTGAAATAATTTCGTGACTGAATTACAATTCGAAGTTTGAAAACTTATATATTTTTTATATTTTATGAACTTAAGTTAGGTCTGAGTTAGTTCTAAGTTAGTTCTGAGAGATGAAACTCCTCTTTCTTCCAAAGGTTTATCTCACCTTAGATAAAATGTTCACGCCTTTTAAAATCAAAATATAGAAACCTGTTTGTTTTAAAAGCGAAGTTATCTGTTGAGTCCACCAGGGAAAACTGAATACTGGATTATCTCAGTGTTTCCTAGATTCTTTGGCTCTAAGTTCCATCTTACACTTCTAACTAGTCATAATGTTTAAAATGATTGAGTATAAAATAGTTGATACGGTTTTATCTCTACAACTATACATATTTTATGTATTAAAACCGTGTAATAGCTTGTCAGATTATTACCAGAGTAGTAATAATAACTTTTCATACGCTATTTGCATAACACAACTTTGTCAACTGGGATTGCACACGCATGTCAAAACAACTTTATGCCAAGAGTTATTTGAACTGTAAAGATATAAGTACAATCATATACACGCATTCGTATTTGTATATTCATAGCACAGAATTAAAATTAGTATTCAGTTAAAAATGCATCTCAGGACGGCTTAGAGGAGTATCAACACTTTTACCAAAATAAAGCAGAAAACAACGCTTCGACCTTCTCAGGTCATCTTCAGGTTAGCAAAGATACGTTTTTACTTCTCGTGGGTTTCTCGTCATCACCAAGTATACAGTTTTTATGTTGTGATTTCTGAACTTTATATTAACCTTTCTACTGCCGTCATTATCGGAAAGTGCTCTGCTTTCGTTTCCTTAAAACACGTGTTCCGTTTGTAGATATAACAACGTGTCGTTACGTGTGCCATGCACGAGCCAGTTCCCGGGAGGTACGAGAAGTAAACGGCGTACAGAAATGTTTAGAACAAATATCAGTAGGGCTCGTGTCACGCGTATCGGGTTTTAACGACAACCTTACTAACAGCGAGTCAACATTATAGTTGTAAATATTAATAATCAACTGAAAGGCTGTTCGTATGCAAATAATTAATTGTACTTGTGACGTTTAAACAAACAAAAACACGGATCAATAGAATACAGGCTTTTTTAGGTTAATAAACGAAGCAGGTTAACGTTATGATAAATAGGTAACTCAGCATTATGAGCAACATAGATTGGCTTTTGCCGTTTCTGTTTTTACTGTTTAATAATAAAGGTGAAGAAAAAACACTTTTCTGAACTCAGTTGTCCTAAGTTATCAGGCTACTTACTGCTTGGGTTCAGGAGGAACTTGTTAATTTTGTCCTAAGTTATCTGGCTACTTACTGCTTGGGTTCAGGAGGAACCTGTTAATTTTGTCCTAAGTTATCAGGCTACTTACTGCTTGGGTTCAAAAGGAACCTGTTAATTTTGTCCTAAGTTATCAGGCTACTTACTGCTTGGGTTCAGGAGGAACCTGCTAATTTTGTCCTGAGTTATCAGGCTACTTACTGCTTGGGTTCAAAAGGAACCTGTTAATTTTGTCCTAAGTTATCAGGCTACTTACTGCTTGGGTTCAGGAGGAACCTGTTAATTTTGTCCTAAGTTATCTGGCTACTTACTGCTTGGGTTCAGGAGGAACCTGTTAATTTTGTCCTGAGTTATCAGGCTACTTACTGCTTGGGTTCAAAAGGAACCTGTTAATTTTGTCCTAAGTTATCAGGCTACTTACTGCTTGGGTTCAGGAGGAACCTGTTAATTTTGTCCTGAGTTATCTGGCTACTTACTGCTTGGGTTCAGGAGGAACCTGTTAATTTTGTCCTGAGTTATCAAGCTACTTACTGCTTGGGTTCAGGAGGAACCTGTTAATTTTGTCCTGAGTTATCAAGCTACTTACTGCTTGGGTTCAGAAGGAACCTGTTTATTTTGTCTCAAGTTATCAGGCTACTTATTATTTGGGTTCAGAAGGAACCTGTTTATTTTGTCTCAAGTTATCAGGCTACTTATTATTTGGGTTCAGGAGGAACCTGTTAATTTTGTCCTAAGTTATCTGGCTACTTACTGCTTGGGTTCAGGAGGAACCTGTTAATTTTGTATAGTATATCAAGTGAAGCGCCATATGACTTCTGGAGCGACTTCAGTTGTGTTGTCAACTTTATCATGTTACGTACTACCAGGGTATAAAATACAGTTATTGTAATGCCACGGAAATTTTTAAAAATACAGTCTCGAAACAGTTTCTTTCGTATCATGTGAGTTAGTATCAAAACGACCTTCCTGAAGTTTAGATTAAATGTTGTGTCGAATGTATTCCTTTACTACGATTCTATATATCGTGATAACCAACAGACTTACCTTCCAGGGTCTTAACTTGTATTAACTGTTTTTAATTAGTACAAATTGAGCTGAGAATTAGCTTCAAACAGTTAGTATATTTAGACAAATTCTAACTACATAAATTTAATGTAAGTGCAATTGCAGTAAAAGGCAAGGAGATAGGAAGAAGCAAAAGCTAAACCATGATTATGTTTCGATAAACATTCTTACACGTGGTAAGCAGACATTAGTAAACCTAAAGACCTAAAGTTGTCACGTATGGAAAACGAGAGTGCCTCGAGAGATCCCACTTTCACTAGTCGAGTCCAAATTCAATTTCCGACCAGTGCTGGATATGTTACGATGAATAAATCTGGAAAGAGCTGATAGTAAATTGTTAGAAACATCTAAAAACACGGTTGTTTTGTTGAAGGTTCTTCTTGGTGGGATTAAACAGAGAAATCTATCTGTTACGTATGAATGGTGTTGCTGTTAAGGCAGATAATTGTGAGGAGAGGGGGTATCTGTTATAGGCTTATATTTGTAGAATTTAATGGTGAGTTTGTTGATACTTGTATAAATCTGGAGATGTGCACACGTTTTAAGATTAATAATTTTTATTTCAGTATTCGCTCACCTTTTCTTTAAGAAAATTTCACGTCTGGAATGTCTTTACTGTTGGTTGAAGTATTGTACTTGTTTAAATATATTTGTTGGTGTGAAGAACATAATGATGTAACAATAACAATAAAAAAGATAACAAATGTAGGACTATTTACTGTCGCGTATTTCATTTGGTAGCACTATTCATGACAACCTATTCACTCATTTCTTCTCGTGAGTTTAGACACAAAGAGAAGTTGTGTTTTTCGGAAAGAGCGAGGATTTTGTTTGTTTCTTTTGAATTTCGCGCAAAGCTACTCGAGAACTATCTATGCTAGCCGTCCCTAATTTAGCAGTGTAACACTAGAGGGACAGCAGCTAGTCATCGCTACCCACCGCCAACCCTTGGATTAGTTTTTTACCAACGAATAGTGGGATTGACCGTTATAACGCCCTCACGGCTGGAAGAGCGAGCATGTATGATGCGACCGGGATTCGAACCCTCAACCCTCGGATTACGAGTCGAACGCCTTAACACGCTTGGCCATGCCGGGTCCTAAGAGCGAGGAAGTAATCAAAAATAACCTAAAAATATCTCTGACAGAAAAAAGTTTAGTTTTGAACTGGACAATTACTAAAACAAGTTATAAAAAGAAAGCGTTGTTTGATTAAAACCTACATTTAGTTAATACAGAAAATACTGTTCGTGCTTTTATTCTGTTTTTTAATGTTAAAAACATTCAAACAGTGGAATGAAAAGAAGTAGACTTCACTAGAGTTGATATTTTTTTCTTAATTTTTATCAAGAAAGGGGCTCAGTTACAATGTGTTAAAAGGCAGACATATAAAGTACAAAACATCTGTACTGATGACCTCGGTCGCTACGCTGGATCAAATGTGTATGAACATGTTTGTAAAAGATGAAAATGGACAAACAGATTGTTTAGCGTTTATACTTGAGGTCTGATCCACATATCTGTCAGAAACCAACGGCCTGGCATGGCCGAGCGCGTTAAGGCATGCACTCGTAATCTGAGGGTCGCGGGTTTGAATCCCCGTCACACCAAACATGCTCGCCCTTTCAGGCGTGAAGGTATTATAATGTTTCAATCAATCCCACTATTCGTTAGTAAAAGAGTAGACCAAGAGTTGACGGTGAGTGGTGATGACTAGCTGCCTTCCCTCCAGTCTTACACTGCTAAATTAGGGACGGCTAGCACAGATAGCCCTTGAGTAGCTTTGTGCGAAATCCCAAAACAAACAAACTATCAAAAACCAGAGAGAATGAAGTGAACTGAAAAGCAAAATAAGGACGCTAAATGCAAGATGAAATAAGCCATTGTTTGAAGTAAAGACAGATATAGAGAGAGAGATGAGAGGGAGTTGCTTATTCAAAGTAAGCACACGAGGTCAGTTAAGCCAGTAGTTTTCAAACTCTTTAACTCTGGGGCTTCCTTGATTTGAATAAAAACGTTTGAGGCCCTGTCTGCCAGATAACTATAGCATGGTGATTGAAAAAAACAGTACCGACACACAGTATTATTTAGCTACTTCAGTACATTTTTTATCAACGTATTGTTTGTCTGAAATTAAAATTAATTTAGTATTTTTGTTTTCGTCCCATTTATTGACGGATTCCAAGAAAACATCGTGGCCGCCAGGGTGCCATAGCTTCCACCTTTGGAAACAATGCTAAAGTTAATACTTGAAGAATGATAGCATAGTGCTTGAAACTCATACCTGTTCTGAAAATAAATCTTACATACTTTAAAAGCTATAGCATACATATATATAAAGTATACTGTAGCAATTATTTTCACGCAAATTTTACACGTATTATTAAGTATCAGATGCAATGAAATTCATACCTGCGAGTAGGATCATTGTCGTCTGACAATGAACTCGCTGAAATATTCTGCAGAAAATTCTGTTTTAAATCGATTTGTTTTCGGTTCTGTAAAAATATAAGAATATAAATTGAAAAATTAGGTTTTCAAACTTATCAAAAAACAAATAAATATTTAACTAATTTCTCAATTAAAAAATAAAAAACTTGTATTTACTGAAAATAAATGTCTACAAATACGCGTTGAAACGTCACATAGCACTTGGAACGTTGAATTTTCCTGGTTTTTATTACGTATTCTGTACAAGAAGCCAGATTCGTGTTCCTTATCATTTAAAGATACGCCTTGCATTTTTTTAAAAGTAAATATTAGTATGTATTATAGTACCCCGAGGGTACAATGGTCTACAGATCTACAATTCAGTAAACTTAGCAGATAGCCCGATGTGGCTTTGCTGTTAGAAAACAAACAAATGCGTATAAGATCACTTACTTAAATATTTTGTAATAATTAAAATAACTACATGTTTGCACTCGTATGTGTTTTGGTATGTATTCAACGAACTTAACCACTTTCAATACTTCTGATATAATCAAACAAGAGAAATAAAATGTAAATACTCGTTCAGAAATTTAAATAAAGTAAGGTAAATATATCAAAATTAAAATATATTACTATGAATACATTTTAGGCTAATTTATTTAATTTTTTTAAAAAAATTTGTTTGTTTTTGTTTTTCAAGTTTGCCCAAAGCTACACGAGGACTATTTGCGCTATTCGTTCTTAATTTAGCAGTGTAAGTAATCACCATCCACCGCTAATTCTTGGGCTACTTTTTTACCAATGAATAGTGGGGTTGACCGTAACATTATAATGCCCCCACGGCTGAAAGAGGAACATGTTTGGTGCGACGGAAATTCGAACCCGCGACCCTCAAATTACAAGTCGAACGCCTTTGCCCCCCAGTGGCGCAGTGGTATGTCTGCGGACTTACATACTAAAAACCGTGTTTCGATACCCATGGTGGGCAGAGCACAGATAGCCCATAGTGTAGCTTTGTGCTTAATTCTAAACAAACGAACGCCTTTAATTTTTTGAATATTTTATTAAATGTTATTTTTTCTTTCTTATATTTTTGTCTTTATTTTTTATAGATTATTTTGGAATGATCGCTGTAAAAAAGTGTCGTTTATATTTAAGTTTATTTTTATTTGTTTGTTTGTGCTTTGGAATTTTGCACAAAGCTACTGGAGGACTATCTGTGCTAGCCGTCCCTAATTTAGTAGTGTAAGACTAGAGGGAAGGCAGCTAGTCATCACTACCAACCGCCAACTCTTGGGCTACTCTTTTACCAACGGATAGTGGGATTGACCGTCACATTATAACGCCACCACGGCTGGGAGGGCGAGCTTGTTTAGCGCGAACCCGCGACCCTCGGATTACGAAGCGCACGTCTTAACACAATTTAAGTTTATAATTTTAATAAGTTTCAAGTTCAATAGAGTCTATTACCAAATAGTGTTTCATGGTTTTGCGTTGTAAATAGGGAATGTTATAACTATTCGTTAATAAAGTCGCTCAGAAGTAAAATTAGGGATTCGATTCCCCTCGGCGGACTCAGCAGCTAGCCCGATATGGTTTTATTATAATAAAACACACTTGTTACAAACGAATAGCTCAAAAGTTGGCAGTGAGTGGTGATTAGCTGCCTTGTAGCTTTGCGCAAAATTCAAAACAAAAACACGCTCAGAAGACTAAAAAATTAAGGATTATGGACTTATATCTCTCTCTCTGCGGGGACGAAAAATGTTATATTTATATCTTATATGATGTTCATCAGTGACCAATGGTGTTAGTAAACAGAATTTATCAAAAAGAAAAAAAAATGTAGTCAAAGTGATTTATATACAACTAAAAACAAATATTTTGTTTCCCGCTGGTACAGCGGTAAGTTTATGGATTTAAAATGCTAAAATTAAAGGTTCGATTCCTTTCAGTGAACTCAGTAGAGCGCCGGTTTTGACTATTTTATAAATTAAATCACACACTCGAATATTTTTATTTTGGAAGAATTATTTAGCTCAGTTTGAGATGAGGATAGCCCCCCAGTGGCTCAGCGGTATGTCTGCGGACTTACACGCTAAAATCCGGGTTTCGATACCCGTGGTGGGCGGAACACTGATAGCCCATTGTGTAGCTTTGTGCTTAATTCCAAAAACAAACAAACAACAATGAGATGAGGTCAGTACATCTTTCTTAAACTAATTTAAAGTTGGCTTATTCGTTTCTTATTTAACTAAACGGAATTTGTTAAATTCTGGTTTTTAACAACCTTTCGTACGGGCTGCTAAGTTTTTTGTTGTTGTTGTTTGTGTTTGAATTTTGCACAAATCTACACAAGGGGTATCTGCATTAGCCGTCCTTAATTTAGCAGTGTAAGACTAGATGGAAGGTAGCTAGTCATCACCACCCACTACCAACTGTTGGGCTACTCTTTCACCAACGAATAGTGGGATTGACCGAAAATTATAACGCCCCCACGATTCAAAGGGCGAGCATGTTTGGTGTGAAAGGGATTCGTACCCGCGACCTTCGGATTAGGAGTCGAGTACCTTAACCACCTGGCTATGTCAGTTTGCGAAGGAACCTAAGTCATGGATGTGATGTGGATATTT
The DNA here is from genome assembly GCA_011833715.1 of Carcinoscorpius rotundicauda. Taxonomy (NCBI): domain Eukaryota; kingdom Metazoa; phylum Arthropoda; class Merostomata; order Xiphosura; family Limulidae; genus Carcinoscorpius; species Carcinoscorpius rotundicauda. Next base: position 7,414,822 of record CM022404.1, read on the forward strand.
TCTAATATAATATTTAACAACTTAGTATCAGACAAGATAATAGAATGTGATTTAGATGTGTGCGTAGTGGTTAGATATGTTACCAGTAACACAGAGTTTACATTGGTTTGACAACTTTATAAAAGTTTGAGACGTATAACATCAAAATAACTAATCGATTAAAATTATTTAATTCTTAATGATGTTTGGTTTCTACTCTGAAAATGTAATTAGATAATACAAGAATTGTATTAACAACTCCTACATGGGAAAGTCTAGTTTCATCGGATTGGCTGTGTCCAATCTAATTTAGTTCTCTCTTTCTCAAAAGAGGATAAACAGTTTTCTTGGCGGTATTTTTTTTTTTTTTTTTTGCCAGAGATCAGGGCCTTCTTAAAATATCAACCTGTCGCTGGTGATTCCAACCATCAAAGAAGATTCCGGTGTGTTAATCGTAAATGGAAAAGTTGCTATGGCAACCAATCACTTCAGGGACTTAAAGCAGAAGACTAATGACATGTTTTGTATGTGTTTGGTCTGGCTTTCCGTTGATTTGGCGGGGAAAAAAGCGAACAGACTCATATATTGGATTCAAGGCCTTATTCCAATGTAAGGCGCGTGCGACATTGGGTATCTCGCAAGTTTATTTTGCCATCTACCATCTGGAATTATTAAGTACAATTGAAAATTATTTATTCTGGAATTTGTACTTAACAGTTTTATTTACTACAGTTCAGAATTTTTTTTAAATTATATGTTGTAAGCTAAGCAACTCTTTTCTTCCCCAGTGGCATAACGGTATGTCCGTAGACTCACACCGCTAGAAACCGGGTTTCGATACCCGTGGTGGGCAGAACATGCATAGCCCATTGTCTAGCTTTGTGCTTAATTCCAGAACAAATTGAAAGCTAAGCATACAGCTACACAATGGGCAATATGTGCTCTGCTCACCCTTAGTTTTGTAGTTGTGCTCCCAACTCTGTATGTATTACTAGCTTTATATCTGAGGACAGACATGAGATGACACTACCTATCTACTATTTTTGAAGAAATATCATCCAATTTATGTCTATCGGCACAGCATTGTTATCCAACATAAACAGTGTTTTCGAAGGCTTGAAGTCTGCCATTTTTTCTCCTAGTTGGGCAGCCTTACACAGTCAACTCATTGTGTTTTTTAAATAATCTAACTCTGTTTATAATGTTGTCATTTTACATCGTTGTGTCGTCGTAATCAGTTAAGAATTTAGAAGCCACAACGACTCTCGTATGACTTGTCAATAAAAAGACCAAGAACTTGTGTAGCTAAACAAACAAACATTATTTTAAGAAGGGGTGGTCACGCCTTACTAGATTGTTTTAAGTAAAAACTATACTTTAATAAACACGGTTTTAAGTGTTGCCCCTGCCCAACGCAAAGCTTGTAGGTTTGTGACGCCCTATGTCGGGATTCAATCCATACAATGAAGACAACGCAACTACATTTTGTAAAGCTTTGAGCTTAATAAAAAAGAAGTCCAAATACTGTGTTATTTTTATAAGGATTATGCGTTATTTTACCGAAGTAAATAAACTCGTGCTAGCCTGTAAAGGTAATGGCACGGTTTTCGAATAACATTCAAAATTGGCCACACTAACACGCACGTAGATAAATATACAGAAATAGAAATATTAATAGAAAATAATGGTTCTTGTGTAAATTTTGTGTGTATCAAGTACATAAGAATGTTTTGGGAAAAAGTACTTTTATTAAGACATTTTTTTCCAGATCACTAGTTTCAAAATTTCGCGAATCACGCGTGTGAAAACTTGTAGACATGAGATGAATCTCTCACGTAATTTCTGTGTCCAAACGTCCCCTGCCATAATGGCTTTGGACGATCGTAAATTTGTCGTTTTTGTGACAGCAAAAACTAAATTTCTTACAGACACAAACTAGTGAGATATATTGACAACAATAATAAACAAGTTTCAACTGTCTTTAGACATTTGAACATCTCTGATTTTCACGTTAGCTTTATTTCGTCAGTTTAAAATGGCCTACAGGGTGTGAAATTCATGTAGAATATTTTAAGAATATTATATAAAATAGACATTCGACAGCAATAAGAGAGACAGCACACGTTATAAGACCTAAATTAATTTCCGAACAACAAGTCAAGCAGGTGTAACTTAGATAATAATGCTTAACGTAAACGACAGTAAGATCTCTCTTTCTTGGTCTTTGGATATATATATTTGTATACACATGAGGGTCAGGTACACGAGACCTCTTTCTGATTCCATTATTTTGTTTGAATAGACTCATTAATACATTTTGAGTAAATACAAAGGTCTGGAGTAATAGCATAATTTTAAGTATTTTCAGGGCAATGTCCATTTATATTGTTCTTTCATTTTTTAAAAATAAGTCTACAACGTAGGTGGCGTGTTTTATTTTAGCACTATTTTATTACTATTGTTATTATTATTTTAAATGATTTTATCTTAATTATCTGATGTACAAATTTAACGGGGAGAGGTGTTTGGGTCTCTCTTCACCACATATGCAATATCTGTCTAGTTCGCATAACAACTCATTTTTTCGCCAATTTTTATCAAAATATTTTATTGTACTCTGTAGAAGTCCATCTGGTATTGTTTGTGTATTTGAGTAATTGTGCATGAACTTTGAGGAAGTGGTTTTAGGTACTCTGTATGCTGATGTAATTCGTGTATTCTGTAATGTTTGGAGTTCGGTTTGTATTTGTTTTACACTTAGATTAATCCATGCAGGAGCTGCGTGGTCTATTACTGGTCTAATGTATGTCTTGTATATTTTAGTGATGTTTTCTGGCGTTGTTCTGTGGTTTTTACCAGTTAGACTCCTAGCATAGATTATTCTTCGCCAAATTTTTGTTTTTATGTTATTTACATGTTTTATCCAGGTAAGTTTAGAAACATATGTTAGCCCTAACAATTTTGAAGATGTAGCAGTCTGGAGAAGCTCTCCGTTCATGTAGACCTGAGGTTGAACTCTTTGATGTTTCGTTGATTTTGAAAATTTTCAATAACCGTGTCTTTGCTGTATTTATTTTAATTCTATATTTTTCTCAATATTCACATAGTCTGTTTAGTTGTGGTTGTATGTTAGTGGCTGCTATTTCTGGTGTAGGGGCGCTTTTCCAAATTGCTACATCATCAGCGAACTGTGACGAGTATCCATGGTTTGGGTCTTTAAGTGACATATTATTCACATACATGATGAAGAAAATAGGACTTATCACCCCTCCTTGAGGGTCTCCAGCTTCTGAAGTGAAGAACTCCGAGAAAGTTCCCTCTAAGTTTATTCTACATTTTATATTTTTCAAAAAGTTAGATAACCAGCTAATAATTCCACATGGTAGTCCCATTTCTTACATACAGAACCAAAGACCATTGTGCCATACAGTGTCGAATGTTTTCTCGATATCGAGGAAGCAGGCAACAATGCATTCTTTATTATTAAAGCTGTTTATTATTGTTTCAATTAACCTAATTAAGTGATCTGTCGTTTGTCTGTATTTTTTAAATCCGTTTTGTTCTTTTGGTAATTTAGAAGTAATCTCCAAAAATGTAGAGAGTCTGTTACTTATTATTCTTTCAAGAATTTTCCCTGCACGACTAGTCAGGCTGATCGGTCGATAACTGTTTGGCTTATTAGCTGGTTTTCCTTCTTCGTGGAACATTAATATATTAGCTTGCTTCCAAGAAACTGGAATGTATCCAGAGTATAGAGATAAATTAAATATGGCTAATAGGTGGTCAAATAATTTTGGAGTGCCTTTTTTGAGAAGAATTATTTGTATTCAATCATTTCCTGGTGCTTTGTTTATTGAATGTTTAATTGCTTGTTTAAATTCAGTTAGTGTGATTTTTTTGGTAAGTAGTTGTGTGTTGTAGTTATGTGTATTATTAGAGTTGCTGTTCATAATGTTGACTGGAAAATGTGGTTTATAATATTCTAGGTTAGTTGTCACATGGTTGTTTACTTTATTGTAGCAATAGTTGTTCATGTCCGAGTCATGGTGTGTTTTAAATAGCTGCCTTCCAAGCAGTTGACCTGCGTTCAATTCCCGCCCGTCGCAACGACAGTAAGATTAAAAACTTTTTTATTCAGTATAAATTTCGCATAAAGCTACAGGAGGACAATCTGCACGAGCAGTTCATGATGTCTCGTAAGGTAGCCAGTACATTACTACCCGCGTCCAACTCTCGGGTTATTCTTTTACCAACCAACAATGGGATTGACTGTAACAATATAACATCCCCACGGTAAGAATGTATGATGGGTGGGATTTGACCTCGCGTCCCTGAGGTTACGAGTAAAGCGTCCCTAACCACGTGGTCATGCCAATCCGTTCAATAATTGACATTAGTTACCAAACTAAGACAGTGGTTCTTAACCTTTCTCATCGTCTTAACCCCTGAGACTCTACAGGGTATTACTGTGACCCCTGTAATAATTTTTGCAACGGTGAAATTTGCGTAAAGGTAGAATAAAACAAAACTATATAAAGATCCTAATTTATTGAAAATTTTACAAATAAATGACCTTGAGTAATGCTACAAGTGCTAAACAAATGTAAAATCCATGGAACATCATACAAAACCTACTTATTCACTCAGTGTGAAGGTTGATATACATGAAAATTTTTACTCAAAATTAGACAGGTGGTTGCGCAACAAGCATCTCGACGCGGTTCAACTGCCGCACTTCAGCGTGTTTCTCATTGGTGGACAGTTACAGGTACTTGTCACTCATCGTGTTTCTCATTGGTGGACAGTTACAGGTACTTGTCACTCAGCGTGTTTCTCATTGGTGGACAGTTACAGGCACTTGTCACGAAACTACAAACTGCTCTGTGATTTTCCCAATAATTCCCAAACCTTCCGAGACCCCTCGAGAAACTTCAAACGAGTCCCCAGGGGGTTACTACCCCCATGTTAAGAAACACTGAACTAAGGGTACCATGACTTATAGTTTACAGCCTTGTTGGCTTTTATCAGTTCGGCGATGGGTCGATAGTAAAAAATACTTCAACTAGAGTTTTACGTAAAAGTAACCATAGAAAACGTTATGAGGGCAGCTTTTCTGAGATACATTTTTGCTTTAAGTAGGGTTTTCATCATCACGTCATGTTTATAACCAGGCGTTCTATACACCCTTTAAATACATTTGTTCATACTGTCATCATCACGTCATGTTTATAACCAGGCGTTCTATACACCCTTTAAATACATTTGTTCATACTGTCATCATCATGTCATGTTTATAACCAGCCGTTCTATACACCCTTTAAATACATTTGTTCATACTGTCATCATCATGTCATGTTTATAACCAGCCGTTCTATACACCCTTTAAATACATTTGTTCATACTGTCATCATCACGTCATGTTTATAACCAGGCGTTCTATACACCCTTTAAATACATTTGTTCATACTGTCATCATCACGTCATGTTTATAACCAGCCGTTCTATACACCCTTTAAATACATTTGTTCATACTGTCATCATCATGTCATGTTTATAACCAGCCGTTCTATACACCCTTTAAATACATTTGTTCATACTGTCATCATCATGTCATGTTTATAACCAGCCGTTCTATACACCCTTTAAATACATTTGTTCATACTGTCAATGCACTATGAACACTTTTGTTGTCATACATTTTATACCTTTTATTGTTTGTTTTGAATTTCGCGCAAAGCTTCTCGAGGGCTATCTGTGCTAGCCGTCCCTAATTTAGGAGTGTAAGACTAGAGGGAAGGCAGCTAGTCATCACTACCCACCGCCAACTCTTGGGCTACTCTTTTACCAACGAATAATGGGATTGACCACAAATTATAACGCCCCCACGGCTAAAAAGGCAAGCATGTTTGGTGCGACGGGGATTAGAACCAGCAAACCTCAGATTACAAGTCGAACGCCTCAACACGCTCGGCCATGCCGGGCTCTATACCTTTTAAACAAGTTTGTAAATCATGACATCGATACGTTTTAAACAAAGTTGTCAACATTCGATACGCTTTAAACTCGTTTGTCCCCCACCATAAGAACAATCACGACACACAACACTGTGTCACGCGGCCAAAATAACCTGCTGCAGTGCACACTGCGTGACAGTTTAACTATATTTCACTTTTTGTACCTTGGACTCCGGTAATCCAAACTATCACATGTTTACAGTGAGAATGTTCTACTGAGCTCTTACCTCAGCCACAAAACTTCAAATTAATCTGTTCAGAAAATCGTAAGATATAATATGTTAAGATATAATATGTTACGATATAATATGTTAAGATATAATATGTTACGATATATTATGTTAAGATATAATATGTTACGATATATTATGTTAAGATATAATATGTTACGACATAATATGTTAAGATATATTATGTTAAGATATAATGTGTTACGACATAATATGTTAAGATATAATATGTTACGATATATTATGTTAAGATATAATATGTTACGACATAATATGTTAAGATATAATGTGTTACGACATAATATGTTAAGATATAATGTGTTACGATATAATATGTTACGACATAATATGTTAAGATATAATGTGTTACGACATAATATGTTAAGATATAATGTGTTACGATATAATATGTTACGACATAATATGTTAAGATATAATGTGTTACGACATAATATGTTAAGATATAATATGTTACGATATAATATGTTACGATATATTATGTTAAGATATAATATGTTACGATATATTATGTTAAGATATAATATGTTACGATATAATATGTTAAGATATAATATGTCAAGATATAATATGTTACGATATAATATGTTAAGATATAATATGTTACGATATATTATGTTAAGATATAATGTGTTACGACATAATATGTTAAGATATAATATGTTACGATATATTATGTTAAGATATAATATGTTACGATATAATATGTTAAGATATAATATGTTACGATATATTATGTTAAGATATAATATGTTACGACATAATATGTTAAGATATATTATGTTAAGATATAATGTGTTACGACATAATATGTTAAGATATAATATGTTACGACATAATATGTTAAGATATAATATGTTACGACATAATATGTTAAGATATAATGTGTTACGACATAATATGTTAAGATATAATGTGTTACGATATAATATGTTACGACATAATATGTTAAGATATAATGTGTTACGACATAATATGTTAAGATATAATATCTCCAATTTTTATTGACTTTCTCCTTATTTCTTTCTTCCCACCGAAGGTGAAGAACTTTATGTGATAAAAATATACTTAACTTTTATGGATTTTTCACAAAGTTTGTTACGCTGATACATGTTTTCAACTGGCAATTAGGAGTTTCACTTGGTGTAAATATAAGTCATGTGTGCAAAGTTATTAAACAATAATCACTTGCACCTACGCAAAAGCCACGTGAGCTATCGGATAACCGACATGGCCAAGCGTGTTAAAGCGTGCAACTCGTAATCTGAGGGGCGCGGGTTCGCATCCCGTCACGCCAAACATATTCGCCTTTTCAGCCGTGGGGGCGTTATAATGTTACGGTCAATCCTACTGTTCATTGGTAAAAGAGTAGCCCAAGAGTTGGCGGTATGTGGTGATGACTAGCTGCCTTCCCTCTTGTCTTACACTGCTAAATGAGAGACGGCTAGCACAGATAGTCCTCGTGTAGCTTTGTGTGAAATTCAAAAAAACAAACAAACAAACAAACAATTGTGGAAGGTAGTTTGGTTTCGTCATTAGTGTATAATGAATATCTACTGATGAGCCAGTAGTTGTGTATTGTCAGTTCTACTGCTTTGTATAATTTAGGAAGATTGGGATATGCACGCCTTCTACTTAGGAGCCTAATGAGAACACAGGTTTACAGTTAATGGTTACTGCACTGTGAGACTAACTCTGTAACAAAACAGCAGAATTGTTACTCCAGTAAGATTTTGTTTGAAGTTTTTAATTCTTTAACCAAAATAATTTCTTTAAGTTATGTGAACGTATCAAAGCATTTTCATTTTGAACTTTCAAAAATTAGAAATAAAATCACATGAATCACTACTTATTTTGAGATTTAATGCTGAATAAAAATACAAAAGCCAGGATTAGATTATCGTATTCTATAAAGGGTATTACTTCAAGTTTAAAGAAACTATTTCTGAGAATAAAAAGGATAGTTTCAGGTTTGTACAACTAATACACTTTTATAATTTTGTTTAACTTGTTGTTAAATTAAATGAAAATTTAATATTTCTCTGAAGTTTAAGAAATTAGTTAAATAAGATTTTTCGATTAATTTTCATGGAATTTATAACTCAAAAATAAATATGTTAATTTATTTATTTTTAGATTTCTTTTAGTTTTAGACACAGCTCTCTTTATATTTGGACCAGCATGGCCAGGTGGTTAAGGCACTCGACTCGTAATCCGCGGGTCGCTAATTCGAATCCCAGTCACACCAACCATACTTGCCCTTTCAGCATGCTCGCCTTTACGCCTTTAGGGCGTTATAATGTGATGGCCAATTCCACTATTCGTTGGTAAAAGAGTAGCCCAAGAGTTGGCGATAAATGATGATGACTGGCTGCCTTCCCTTTAGTCTTGCATTACAAAACTAGGGACGGCTAGCGCAGATAGTCCTTGTGCAGTTTTGTGAAAAATTCAAAACAAACAAAAGCATTGAAAAAATAAATTTCTCATGACATATCTTTTTTTTGCTTGTGTAAAAGAAAAAACGATTAGAATTTCAAAATTCTAAGTTTGATTGTAGACTTACAGTTTCAGAGTTTGTGGTTAGTTTTGTTTCTCTTCACTGTGTTTGAAGTTTAATAATAATTAAAACTGTACTCACACAAGTTTGGTCCTTTAATTCTTGTTGGTATACCATTCGTGAAACTACTTATGAAAGACTTACTTTCAATAAGTTTGTTTATTTTTCTCACACAATGTTACACAAGGCCTATCTGAGATAGAATACAGGGAAAGCAACTAGTCATCAGCACCCATTCCCAACGAATAGTGGGATTTACCGTTACGTTGTAACACTTTCACTGCTGGAAGGGCGAACATGGTTGGTGGGACCAGGATTCGAGCCCCCGACCCTCAGATTGCAAGTCGAGTGTCCTAACCAGTTTGCTACGCTAGGCCTCTTTCAGTTAGAACAGCAGAGTTGTTAAGTTAGTCCATTGTTATCTTGAAACTAATAAAAATTTCTCTTTAGGATTGCGAGTTCTTTCAGCAATGACATTTCTATTCGCTCCTAATTTCATATCCAATGTCAAAATTATATGTAGTTTCTAAGTAATTATATTTTGTACAACTTTATATATTTATGTAAAATACCATTCTAACCACGTGTGTTTTAAATCTTTAACAGTAGTTATTTCTTTACATTTGAATATAGTGATATAAGCAGCCAGACTTTCCACTGGAGAAGAAGTCTCAGTAAGATGGGAGTATTTCATATCTATAAACGTTTATCTCAAGATAGTAGGAAAGATAATATAGTTCTGTACATACCTTGATCTTTTCTGGTTTTGTCATTACTAAAACTAAATGTTTTAAAAACTCTCACGTGCTCACTGGTTATCTTTACCTTTCGGCACCTGATATCGCTCACACACAGCTGAACGCTTTAATCAGGAAAGTGGGATCAGCTGATTGGCTAAGGCTTAGAGCTATAAGAACTGGAGTTGTTTCGTCCAACTTTGATGTCGTCTTTCTAGCTTCGGGCTCTATAAACACTGAGAAAACGTGATAAACGACAAATTGAAGTTGGAAACTGTTTGACGATTGTCGCTTTCTAGCTTCCATGAAGATTTATTAAAATATACTTTTTTTATCCAAAGGAATATAACATGAAAGAAAAAAAATAATGTTTTGTGACTGATCTATTTATATTATGTGTTAGCTTATATATATATATATAAATACATGAGTGGCAAACAAACGCCCCTAGCGAATAAGGTGTAAAGTTAACGAACTTGCAACGCTAAAAATCCATGGTTCGGATCCCCATAAAAGCGATAACGTGTTATCTTCTCATGTGGAATTCGGGTCATGGCCTTACTGTTCTGAGCACTTTTAACTGGATTTTTACCCATTCTTAAAGTATTTGTTTAAATGTTAGACTTCCAGTTTATTTCATAACTGATGTCAATTCAGGCCTTGTTTGGGCTGGATTTTGCATTAGTATTAACAAATAATCGAAAAGAATACTAAGGTACCAATTAAACTACGAATTTCATAACAAAATCTTTTATTTTCAACGTTTTAGTTCAAAGTCTTCTTTAAGAAAGAACTTGTTACAACAACTGGTATAAGAAGTGAGATTATTCATGGTAGCGAGAAATCAACTTGAAGGTTAACAAAGCCTGAATATAACCTAAGAAGTTCCAAACGTTCTTTTGTACTTTATTTTATTTACAGTTTTAATACCCATACCAAACATGCTCGTACTTTCAGGCGTGGGGGCGTTATAATGTTGGTAAAAGAGTAGCCCAAGAATTGGTGGTGGGTGGTGATCACTAGCTGCCTTCTCTCTAGTCTTACACTACAAATTAGGAACGGCTAGCGCAGATAGCTCTCGTGTAACTTTGCGCGAATTCAAAGCAGACAAACAAACTTATTTCTATTAATTTCTCTCCTCTGCCCTCAAAACAAATGGATAAGTGTTTACCGGCCTAATATCAGTTTAGTCAGCCTTATTTGACATCACATTGTAAAACAGCTGGTTCTTAGCTTTGGAATAAGACGCTTCGGTTTTAACCTTCATTAAGATTCCAGTTTAATGTCAGTTTCCATGCGTTAAAGTCATCACCATAGTGCCAAGTGTTTAAAAATACCTTGAGCACTTTCCCGTCATGCAAAACATGCTCGCTCTTTCAGCCGCGGGGGGCGTTATAATTTTACGGTCAATCCCACTATTGTTGGCGGTGAGTGATGATGAATGTTGAATTAGAAATGGCTAGTACAGATAGTCCCTGTGTAGCTTTGTGCAAAAATTCAAAAACACTCAAACAAACCTTGAGCACTACAGGTACTTCTTCAAAAAACTGGTGTTTTCCGTGCTCAGTAGACTTAATATCTGTTGCAAATTCTTGAATTTCTTACTCACTGTTTCAGACGTTCACGTCATACACCGTTAATTGACTCTCTTGTTAAATTCTCGAGCCTTTGTTGTTGCGAAGATTCCTACACGTCTTCAGTGAGATATTTCTAACAAGAATGTCAGGCCCACAACAACAAAAAAGATAGAGTTAATAACAAATCAATCAGTTATCCTAAATATAAAACAGTATAAAAATTGAAGTTTAGTTTGGCGAACATTAGGCCTTCGATGTACGTTCTTTAATTGCAATGAGGATATGTTGAGAATAAGACTAAATATAATTTAACCAAAAAGCTCTATTTTTCTGGAAATAAATTAATATTATCAATAGGGCGTGGTTTGAATGTCCAACAGAAATTAGCAAACAAAAATATATCATAATAATTCACAGTTTCTGTCTGTCAAAAAAAAAAAAAAATACGCACGTGCCTAAACTTTCTAAATGTGCATGCGCGCAAACTTGATTTATGTACGTAAAATTTAACCCTAACTAAAAACATTTACACGACTTACAGTGTTAACTTGTCTCTTTAGCAACTGTATGCCATACTATTTGTTTTTGATTTCGTGCAAAGCGACACGAAGGCTATCTGCGCTAGCCATCCCTAATTTAGGAGTGTAAGACTAGAGGGAAGGCAGCTAGTCATCCCCACCCATCATCAATTCTTGGACTACTCTTTTACAAATAAATAGTGGAATTCACCGTCACGTTGCAATGCCCTAACGCCTGAAGGGGCGAGCTTGTTTGGTGCGACGGGGATTCGAACCGCGACCCTGTGATTACGAGTCGAACGCCTTAACCCATCTGGCCAAGGTGGGCAAACACCTTACTACATAAAAGCTTAACTAATGTTAGGCCTTTCGGGGCACTCCCGTTTTCCCCCACATCAAAAACTTAGGCATTGGATTTTTAAATCCCAGCCCAGACAACTTTATTGCCAGACCCTGAATCGTGCCATTTGATTTGATTTGAATTGTATTCATGTTCACATTTGCTTGACTTCTTCCTTTCGGGACAGGTCCCGGCCTTTCTTTCCGGTGCTGCCTTTGCCTCCACCCAAGACAACATTTAGAGAGACATCCTCCACCCAAAGAGTTAAATATAATAATAATAATTAATTTACTTAAAAAAAAACACTTATTCCTAATAACAATTCATGAAAGGGGACGAAGAGGAACCACAACGTTCGTGAACACCCCAGTTGGAGAGAGAACTCTTCTGATTTCTCTCTCTCTGAACTAAACCCCTGCCACGTTAGTTTGAGTTTGGCCTGAGAGATAAGTGGGCTTATAGAGTGCAGTGTCTACGTATTCCCCGCTAGTACAGCTATATGTCTTCGAATTTACAACGCACAATTAGGGGTTCGATTCCCCTCCGTGGGCTGAGCAGATAGCCCAACGTAGCTTTACTATAAGAAAACACACACATTCAGTGTCTACCTTTATAATTATTCTAGAAATAGTGTATTTATAGCAGTACTGTTGCAATAAAGATTTTAACAAAAATGCTCTGCGAGTCTTTGCTAATAATTTATATCGTTTGATTCTTTAACTGAATGCTTTGAGTCTATTTATTGGTTTTCTGCAGAGCGACACCTGCTCAAAACCGTCCTTAGTTTTGTACTAGTAAACTAGCCAACGCAAGTCCTTGGATTCACAGTTCAGGTACATCAACCAACAGGCTACGCCTGGTCAAGTTACTTTGTAATAATGTCTCAGATAGAATTTGAATTAAATATCTTTTTACAAGCTGAAACTTTTGGGAATAGAGAGTTTATCAAACTAATAATTCAGTGCAATTCCAATCAATCTATGTTTTAATCCCAAGGCCATCCTGTGTCTTCAGACTGTAATCTATTTTAATTTCAGGCCGTATTATAAAAACTTTCATCTGTCACTGTAGTAAGTAACTCACACCACGTGCATACACTTAGTCGTATATCTCTTCCATCGAACAATGTTCACTGAAGTACATTTTAATTAATTTTAAGTAGTGTTCTAATAAGCTCATTTGTATTCGGAAATTAATTGTGATGTGCGCTGATTAGTCAGGTACAATACTGGTTTCCGTTAATAAACGTCTTACATAACATGCGTATATTGACAACACACCGGTGTAACTAATGTGTAGAGATTGTAAGTAAAAAAGAGCGTAATACATCAAGCGAATTTATGTAAACTGACTGCTTCGAATTAATAGTTTTATAGCCATGTTCAATATTTTTCTCTTCCAGTCGAATCATGCAAATTTTGCCTTAAAATATGTTTTACGTCATACCAAAGCGCTGTTGACGCAGCTTATCTGCAAAATTACTACAACATGAAAAACAATGTACATGTTTAGCATACATATACATGAAAACATACATATTAACCATTACCTGCTACCATCATACGTTTCTCAAGTATGTATACGTTTCCATCCTACCTTTCTTTACTACTTAAATACTACCATGCTATATTTTAACTAAGTACGTGCTACTAGTGTAACTGTTATTTGAAATTTTCGTTTCGTAATAAATATATTAGTAAAATGTTTTACTATCTGCCAGATATGGATATTAAATCAACGTGACATCATAAAGTTGCGAGTAGCTCGAGATGACGTCGCAAATTCCATTAGACTAAAAATTCGTTATGAGAATAAAATATATGTTTAAGATTAGATCGTACTTCTATAAATATTCTACCTTGTGCACGCGCACAAACACTTGCCTATTATGTTACAGTAAGCCCACGTCAATAAAAATGATAAATGTTATTCAGAGTCTAAACTGATTTACACAACATCCAAAAACGTAATTTTGTGCATGCCAAGTTGGTGATAACGCGATTCAACGTCTCGTATTTAACGTCGTGGATGTACAGAAACGTTTTAGGTTCGGTTTGGAATTTCTCGAAAAGCTACACGAGGACTATCTGCGCTATCCGTCCCTAATTTAGCAGTGTAAGACTAGAGGGAAGGCAACTAGTTATCATCGCCCACCGCCAACTTTTGGGCTACTCTTTTACCAGTGAATAGTGGGAATGACCATCACAGTATAACGCCCCAACGGCTGAAAGGACGAGCATGTTTGGTGTCACGAGAATTCGATTCTGCGACCATCAAATTGCGAGTCGAACATCTTACGTACATGTTTACAAGCTTATTATATTAAATGTAATTATTGCTTTCATTTTGGAATCTGAGACTGTCAATTACTTTTTAACTTTAAGTCTCTGACTTTTGCTCAGTGCTTTCCCTAAATTAAACTTAAAATTTTGTTTAAGCCTTAGGTTCACTGGATTAATTGGTTAAAGTTTAAAGGCGTTTTTTTCCGAGAACACGGAACTCTTTTGTCATCTCCAAAGTTACTTGTCCAAAAGACTTCTATTGCTTTGTTAGATCAAACAATGGTTGTATGAGATCAAGAATTAGAGATCATACGTAGAATATTCATATAATCAGCTGTCCTCCTGTCCACTTTGTAAGATTGTAATTTTTCATCAATTGATCAATATTTTCACATCTTAAGAATTACATCAAACTTCATTGAGATTGAAAGATACTTTACGGATACACAAATTACAACCTTAAGTAGACACCTCAATCCATCACTACATGAGTTATGTGCATTACAGGGTTTCATAATGTTCTTTCTGACTCACTGTTTAAACACCAATAGCTGGTGAAGCATTTGAAATAAATAGGCCCATAATTGGTGATAAAAATCAAGTGAACCGTAAACGTCTTTTTCTTCATTTGTCTTAATTTGTCCATTTAAGATTAAAGATTAGAGGACTGTGAAAATAGTATTTTAAATATATTTTTGTTCCCTATAACTGAGCAGTTGCTTTAATATAATATATGATTTTCCAATTATTTTGACATTTAGTTTGAGTAACCAACGAGAATTATTTACAATTACGTCATCGGTCACGGCTTATACTTACTTATAAAAACAAATGACAAACTTACATTTAGAAAAACGTTGAGAATTTTATAATGGATCTATTCAGTGTCTGTTTGTTTGTAATTTAAGCATAGGAATATGAAATGTTCTGCATTTGCTGTGGTTCCCTGGTGGGAGAGCAGTAAGTCAGTGGACTTACAACGCTAAAGTTCGTGGTTCGCTTCCTCGTTATAGACACAAAAGATAGTTCAGTATAGCTTTGTTTTAAACAAAGATAAATAATTTTTACCGTGCCAACCACGGGTATTGAAACAGTTTTTGTTTATTATCATTATAAGCTCTCATACGTACCGTTGAGTCAATGTTGAGAGGGCGTTGGTTATAAACAAAACGATCTGGGCATGTCCTAAATATAAGATGTCGAGCAGAAAATTCAAGGAAGCAAGGTTCGAGATACAATTCCTCAAAACAGTCTTCAGACTTTGACATGTGCACGTGTTATAAGTGTGATAGTCAATTCCGTTATTTCGTTTAAAAAGAAGAACAAAATTGTTATGGCGATTTTATGCTAATTTGCTGTCTTCCTTCTGGTCTGTAGTTGTGGTGACGTTTCTACTAATTGATTGTCTTCCTTCTGGTCTGTAGTCGTGATGACGTTTCTACTAATTGATTGTCTTTCTTCTAATCTGTAGTTGTGGTGACGTTTCTGCTAATTTGCTGTCTTCCTTCTGCTCTGTAGTTGTGGTGACGTTTCTGCTAATTTGCTGTCTTCCTTCTGCTCTGTAGTTGTGGTGACGTTTCTACTAATTGATTGTCTTTCTTCTAATCTGTAGTTGTGGTGACGTTTCTGCTAATTTGCTGTCTTCCTTCTGGTCTGTAGTCGTGATGACGTTTCTACTAATTGATTGTCTTCCTTCTGGTCTGTAGTTGTGGTGACGTTTCTGCTAATTTGCTGTCTTCCTTCTGCTCTGTAGTTGTGGTGACGTTTCTGCTAATTTGCTGTCTTCCTTCTGCTCTGTAGTTGTGGTGACGTTTCTACTAATTGATTGTCTTCCTTCTGGTCAGTAGTCGTGGTGACCTTTCTTCTAATTTGCTGTCTTCCTTCTGGTCTGTAGT
Source organism: Carcinoscorpius rotundicauda (assembly GCA_011833715.1). NCBI lineage: Eukaryota > Metazoa > Arthropoda > Merostomata > Xiphosura > Limulidae > Carcinoscorpius > Carcinoscorpius rotundicauda. Next base: position 7,430,969 of record CM022404.1, read on the forward strand.
TGTGGTGACGTTTCTACTAATTGATTGTCTTTCTTCTAATCTGTAGTTGTGGTGATGTTTCTGCTAATTTGCTGTCTTCCTTCTGCTCTGTAGTTGTGGTGACGTTTCTTCTAATTTGCTGTCTTCCTTCTGGTCTGTAGTTGTGGTGACGTTTCTACTAATTGATTGTCTTTCTTCTGGTCAGTAGTTGTGGTGACGTTTCTACTAATTGATTGTCTTTCTTCTAATCTGTAGTTGTGGTGACGTTTCTTCTAATTTGCTGTCTTTCTTCTGGTCGGTAGTTGTGGTGACGTTTCAACTAATTGATTGTCTTCCTTCTAGCCAGTAGTTCAGAACTACATAGGTTTTTGCTTAAGCCTTAGAAGTTTCCACATCAGATACTATTCAAGTTGAAATACCATTTTACAGTCACAAAAAAGAAATGTGGATATTTAAATGTTTAAATAAAGTTGTTGTAATCTCGGTATTTAAATGTTTCATATGAACAAACATCAGTCGTTATTAAATGCACTAGAGTAAACCATTTCTAAACAACTGTTTCAACTTAGTATTGGATTATAAAGCTTACAACGCTGCTAACATCTACCGCCTAGAGCTTTCTAGGATTTAATGTAGAAACAGAGATTTTGGTGCCTCGTGCCGTCATAAAGCATGATTTATCAGTTCCTGTATGTTCAACATAAAACTGACATAGTCGTAGTCAGTTAGATAAGGGTAAACTGTCTGAATATAGCAAAAAAAGTGATTCGTCTCTAAATCACGGGCTCGGCATGGCTAGATGGTTAAGGCGCTCGACTTGTATTCCGTATTCAGGCGTGGGGGCGTTATAATATGACGATTAATCACACTATTCGTTGGTAAAAGAGTTGGCGATGGATAGTGATGACTAACTACCTTCCCTCTAGTCTTACACTGCTAAATTAGGGATGACTAGCGCAGATAGCCCTCGTGTAGCTTTGTGCGAAACTCGAAAACAAACAAAACTCAAAGTCATTTTATGTAGATATTAAATCTAACACGAACATCATAAAAACCTACTTCGTCTCTATATTTTTTCAGGTAACTATTAAGCAATACATGAATATTATAAAAATACGTGTTTTTCTCTGAGTCATGTCGTGTACATAATAAACGTAGCATTAATTTCAAAATGTGTCACAAATGCGTGTTTTTCTCTGAATCATGTCGTGTACATAATAAACGTAGCATTAATTTCAAAATGTGTCACAAATGCGTGTTTTTCTCTGAGTCATGTCGTGTACATAATAAACGTAGCATTAATTTCAAAATGTGTCACAAATGCGTGTTTTTCTCTGAATCATGTCGTGTATATAATAAACGTAGCATTAATTTCAAAATGTGTCACAAATGCGTGTTTTTCATCGTTTCAACTTTGTACGGACCACATTTTGAATACTCGTCACTTTGGAGCTTTGTTGGTCTTTACATTTTTTAATCCATATTATCTATAATAAAATTATCTTTCAGTGTACTGGCACATTTATTTCTTGTTCTAATGTCTTCATGGACCTTATTGATTCACAGAATAGAAATTGAAAGTCTATTATGTCTGTGGCTGCCTACGAAAGTTTAAGATCCGCGTCTTGCTTTGATGATAACATCAACGGTACTCACACCAGGCACGCTAATTTAGTTCGTAGGCTTCATGTAGACGGCAGGACGACGTGCGTCAATCACCTGCGCAAGAGGGGAAATTGAAATGTCTGTCATACCCGCAAAAAAAAAGAAGAAGAGAAAATATAGTTAACGTGGAATTTAGATAGAGCGCCTTCTAGACATACAAAGGAATCCCTGAAAGATTCTTTGTTATCAGAGACAGGGAAGCAAAGAAGTTTTTATCATAAAAAAATGTACACCCAAAAACAAGTTGCTTGTGGTATAAATTATCATAAATAATTTTTTTAAATAAAATCTCGTTGAATTTTATTGAATGTTCGTTGCTGTAATATTGACTGTTTCATTTACTCTGTAGTTCTGGTTTAGTTGTTATTAATCAACTTTCCAAGCTCTGTCCATCATGAATATCGAACCTCGAATCTTACATTCACGCAGTTAATCTTCACTAACACGTCACACTTTGTTGCTGACGGTCGAATTAAAAACTATTGCAATAGATTATATTTCTTTACAAAATAGTTTTTTTTTAATTTCGCACAAAGTTACACAAGGGCTATCTGCGCTAGCTGTCCCGAGTTTAGCAGTGCAAGATTAGAAGGAAGGCAGTTGGTCATCACCACCCACCGCCAACTTTTGAGTTACTCTTTTATCAACGACTAGTGGAATTAACCATTACTTTATAACGCCTAAAATAGCAAGCATGTTTGGTGTAACGTGGATTCGAACCTGCGATCCTCAGATTACGAGTTGAGCGCCTTAACCACCTGGCCTTAGCAGAATAGTAACATATTATTTACGAACAATCACTTTTATATTCCATATCATAAAAGAAATAAAATTTCCTAGATAATTTACATTTACAACAATATTATTTCTTTCCTTGATTTTTTTTTTAAATTTTATTCAATTCATAGTTTTATAACTTGCATAGTAGTTATACATCGTTTATGTATAGTAGTACCTGTTACTTTGTAGAAACTTATATTTCATTTTTGAATAATAACATGCATAACTAAACCGAGTTTATTGGAATTCTAGTTCATTTTCTATGCTCTTTGTGATGTGTTCAAAATAAGAATAATGGTTGTGTTTATAATACTTTTTATTCCTTCATATCCATAATATTTATTCCTTTGTTACAAGATGTTTTTCACGTTTTTTTAGGTTAACGAAACATGGAATTTACACGTAAGTACAAGCATTGAGCAGGACAATAAATATATATATATAATATTAGTAATCTCAAAATACTAGCTACGTTTTCCATAACAGTTGCTTTAAAACCACAGAATATCACAGACGTTACCGAACATCAATTGATATTTATGTACTCAAACACAAAACATAAAAATTGAACACTACAAGAAATATAAAATGGTAACTTAAACGTATATAACACCAATACAAGACATCATAAAATATATGTCTTGATATATCCACCAACAAAACATCATATTTACAACACCAAACACTTCTTGCTGTTTGTTTTAAGGTCTATTGTTGTTTATTTTGATATCAGTAAAACACTTATAAAGAGGTATAATTTACAGTAACACAAAAACTGCCGTCTCCAAACAAACTAATATCTTTCAACTAAGTTTACACAAAAAAATTGTACATGTGAAAATCAACCATCACAGTTTTTCTCACCTAGTAGTTTTCAAAATTCAATCAACTCCCCATCAACTGGAATAAAATTAGATCACTCTAAACACGTTTCATGCTTTATTTAATGATCTGTAATAATTAACTTCTGATATTCCTCTGACCAAGTTTTCCAATCGATGTTCGTATCACATTTCATCGAAATCTGTTGAGGTTTTGAAGTATTAAGTTCTAATTCTACATTCATGAGGATCAAAAATGATCATTTTGAAAACAAAACAAGTAGATTATTGATTGAAATACGAACGAATCCTGAGGTGTAAACCATGTATAGATAGACGGGCAGAAACTCTTGGTTGTAAGAACTAAGAACTGTATGTAGAGAGGCAGGCATATACTCTTGACTGCAAGAAATGAGAACATCGGGACGTAAACTTTACATAGAAAAATAGTTAAATGTGTATAGGAAAACAGACATAAACTACTGGTTGGAATAAAACAGCCTCCGAATGTGAACTGCATCTATAAAGTCAGGCAGATGAAAGATGTGAATTAGATATATAAGAACTGGCAGATGATTGGTTTAAAGAAGTAAAAACCTCAAGATGTAATGTGAATATAAAAATATACAAATTGTATTGGTTGAAAGAAAAATGGGCCTCACGAAATAAACTATATTTAGAAAGACAGGGAAATATTTGGTAAAACTCAATTTAAGAATACCAAAGTAAAAACTAAATAAAAAGCTGAATTATTATTCCCGATTCTTAAAATTTTGTCTTAAAGCTGCCGTTATTCTATCAATGTTGCACTAAATGTGATTATATAAATTATAATAAAAACTTAAATCAGAAGATATTTGATTTTCTTTATTTGACGAATTGAGGACGGTATGAATTTTAAACCGTTCTCACATAAGTGTAACCATAAACTAGAGGTATTATTCCAGATGCTTCAAATGTAGAGCTAAGACAAAAACGGAAAGTTGCTAACAAATTATATCGAGAGATTATAGCATTATAATCCACACAGACATTTTATACATTCACAACATACAGTAATCTTACAGTTACACTAAACAATGAAAATACGGACCAAGAAAACAATGTTTCTTGCTGTCGTGGTTACTTTGAATAATACGTAATGCTTTACTCAACAATATTTTCGCTTAGGGCAGCAAAATGACCAGAACTGATACGAGCGAAGTCATGAGAGAACACACGTCTTCATTTCTATATTTTACTCAAGCAGTCAGTAAACCGCGTTATCGTATATAATATTTGAAAGAACTGGGGAACACTTTTTCAGTAACTTTGAAATTAGTTTTTCTCTACAAGCTCTAGTTTGTATGCAATTTGAGGTTAATGAAATTGTACAAATGTGAACTTGCGTAAACCATATATAAGCATTTTCACGTCCATATACATAGATAGCTTCTAATATTTTGATCATTCCTCTTTTGTTTCAGATCAAACATGGCTTCCAAAAATACATATCATTGCAGAAACAAGCCTGATACCTTCTGCTACATATGGGGATGCTACACATTCAATCGTCAGAGACGTAACATATCCTCGTTCATCAAGCGTGCCTACAAGGCATATTTTGAAGTTCATCTTGGTCATCAAGACAAGCAATGGGCTCCTCATGTTGTGTGCCACAATTGTGAGTAAATGCTTCGAGACTGGACCAAAGGAAAACGCAATGGTCTGCCTTTTGGTGTTCCAATGATTTGGCGCGAACCCACCAACCATGTAACTGACTGTTATTTCTGCATGGTAAACACAACGGGTGTTGGGAAGAAAAACCGACATAAGATTACGTATCCGAACATTCCCTCAGCTATTCGGCCTGCTCCGCACTCTGAAGAAGTTCCTGTTCCAGTTTTCAAAGGCTTGCCTTCATTGGACGATAAAGACATTGGACATGATACAAGCGAACAAGACAGTTGTGACAGTGAATTTTCAGAAAAGTGTACACAATTGGAGAACTGTTCTTCAGACACCGAACCTTTCCCCGTCCCCAAGCCTCTTCCCCATTCTGAACTGAATGATTTAGTGCGGGATTTATGTCTTTCAAAGAAGGCAGAAATCTTGTTGATCACTGTGTTAAAGTATCATATTTCAGAAAGCGTGACCAGCTTTTTGTGACCTTCTTTTCAGAAGACAGACAGTTTGTTTACTGCCATGACATCCAAGGGCTTCTCAAAGAACTGGGTGTACCTTACTATAGTCCTGCTGAATGGAGACTCTTTTTAGACAGTTCAAAACGCAGTCTAAAGTGTGTTCTTTTACATAATGGGAATGTTTATGGAGCAGTACCTGTCGGTCACTCAGTGCATTTGTGGGAAGACTATGATGATATGAGAATGGTCATGGACTTATTAAAATATCATGAGCACAATTGGATCATTTGTGTAGACTTAAAGATGGTCAACTTTCTTCTTGGGCAACAGAAAGGTTTCACCAAGTTTCCATGTTTCCTCTGTATGTGGGACAGCCGAGTACGAGACAGACATTGGGTCCAGAAGGACTGGCCTATTCGTGACACCCTTGAAGCAGGCATGCCAAATATCGTACAAGACCCAATTGTAAGCAGAGATAAGATCATATTTCCACCTCTTCACATCAAATTAGGTTTGATGAAGCAATTTGTCAAGGCACTGGAAACCGAAGGTGAATGTTTCCAACACATCATTACAGCTTTACCAGAGTTACCATTTGAGAAGATAAAAGCAGGCGTGTTTGATGGCCCACAGATTCGAACCCTAATTCGTGTTGATCAGTTTGTTGCTAAGATGACCGCTTTAGAAAAGGCAGCATGGTTATCCTTTGTGGCAGTCGTTCAGAACTTCCTTGAAAACAATAAGGCGGAGAACTACAGTGAACTTGTGAACAGAATGCTTCTCGCTTTTCGTGATCTCGGGTGCAACATGAGCATCAAGCTTCATTTTTTGAACAGCCACCTTGATAAGTTCCCTGACAACCTGGGGGCTGTGAGTGATGAACAAGGAGAACGATTCCACCAAGACCTAAAGGTCATGGAAGAACGCTACCAAGGGCGCTGGGACAAAAGTATGATGGCTGACTACTGCTGGAGCTTTAAACGAGATTGTCCAGATGAAGTGTACAAACGCAAAAGTTACAAACGCAAATTCCTACCTGAATAAAATACACAAACAAATCGATAAGCTATTCCTATAATTTCCTATAATAACGAAAAATTAAAAAATAAATAAAAATGTCAAATTGCATAAAATCTGTAGCTTGCAGACAAAAACCGACTTCAGATTTGAAATCGACACACTCAAATGGACTATAGAAAGGTCTTTTTTTAAATGCAACAAAATGAGTGTTCCCCAGCGTAACGAATCAGTTTTCTTTCTTCCACGAGATTTACCACATTCTGATGGGAACGTTTTCTAATCTTTAATGTTAGTGGTTTTGACTGTTCAGTTAATAACCTTTCTTTGTTTTCAAGTTTAATTCTTGACTTAAGATTAATCCATGATTCCATTTTAAGCGATCTCAAAAATACCACGCATTTCTGTTACTCCAAGAAAAGTATTCTGTATCAAATAATACGCTGTATTTTTTCATACTTCGTCACTTATTTTACGTATTAAGTATACGTTTTGGTCAATCAATTTTGACACATGTTGTAACGATTCTCATACAATCACTTCTTCAAGTATTTCATTATTTATTTCTCATTGTTGTTAAATAATTTAAATGATTCCCATCTGTTTCGTGTTAAGGACAAATATCGACACATAAGTCATATAACAGCATAATAATTCTTAAAAGGTCAGCCTAAGGGATTATTTCAAAGATACACAAACGGATATCTTTCTTCTGCCCTCCACAGGTATCGAAACCCGGTTTCTAGCGTTGCGAGTCCGCAGGCATACCGCTATGACATTGAGGGGCTATTTCAAAAAATACGTTTATCCTCCAGCTATCGTTAAGTATTCTAAGTTGTTCATTCCAATTTCATGTTAAAAATAAGTCTCAAATCTCCAGCAATGGAACCTGATTTAAGCTATTTTGCTAGGAGACTATCTCATACACACCTTAACGATCGTTACTGACTTTTTAAAGTTCAATACTATCTCATACACACCATTTAACGATCGTTACTGACTTTTAAAAGTTCAATACTTATCGTTTCGTTTTCACAACTCCTATTTTACCAGTCTTGAAACATTTTAACAAGTATTTGAATGCCACTTCAACAGGACTCTCCCAAGTAAAATGTTTACAAACCACTGTCTTCACTTACGACAATTATACCATATTTTTTTACAGTGTCACTTCTGTTTCATGTTAAGTAAAGACTTTGACTTAATAATACTGAAAGGTACCCTTATATACACTTCTAATGGTCTTTTGGAAGGAGATCATTTAATCAACTAATAATATTCAGTGTCATAAGCTAATCTCTTCTATTCCATCCCAAACACAGTTCTTCTTTGGCGAATCAAGAGAGATACTTTAAGGTCCTTATAGAACATTTCTATGGGTATATTTTATGAGTCACTAATAATCAGTGTTATAAGTTGGTAACTTATGTATCGTATTATGAATAACATTCGACTTAAGAAATAAGTATCAATCCTGGAAAATATTTTACTGACTCCTATAATATAATTTTTACGACAGTATATCAAATAGAGTATTTAACCACGCTCTAATATTCATTGTTATATTTATAATTTATCACGTTTGTTTTACGTTAAGCACAAGTCTCAACTGGCCAACCAATGATTCATAGAAGGAAATTTCTTCGTGTTTATTCCAAGTACAGATTTTTTAATACGTAGAATGTCGCTTTTATGTTTATGTTTCATGTTTCATGTGAAACATAAACAGTTGTTGTTCAATCTTACACGTTGGTCACTTTTGTTTCTTGTTAAACGCCAATCTCAACTGACCAATTCTGAGTTTCATCTTAACTAATCGTATGCTTTGGTGTATAGTTTTCACTGTTGTTCCTTGCAAATTATTATGAACTCTTCTATGTTATAGATTGTTAGTTGACCACTTCTCTTCACGTGCCCTTTTGTTCGTGTTGATCACTTGGCTGTCCAGCCTTCAGGAATTGAGTTCAAACAATTACAGTAATCATGGCTTCTGCAAGATGAAAACACACACGCACACAAGTGTATATATATATACACATATAAATTTGACTCTCTGTACTGACATTAACTGAACAACCCTAAAGCATATATTTAAAAAATCATTTTCTTTAATTTTTCCATTTCGATTGCTGCCTCATACATAGAACTGTTAACTTATCTCAGCAAAGCTGTTTCATACCTTAATTATTTCTCTTGCAAAAGGACTTACCTTAATATGTTCTAAAATAAAAACACTTTTCCAATTTAGCGTAATAGTGTCATTTAACGTTCTTGTAGCTTTGAAACGTTAAGATTCAATGGGTTTCTTTGCTGAGCACGTACTCATCTTGAAGTGACTCAACCCTTAATTTGTATTGTTATTACCAATCCGGCTTCCAACCGAAACTTTCCAATCAAACAAATCTTTATATTTCTGCTGTTCACGGCAACTTCGGTATTCTACGTTACTTTCAGCACCCAAACTTGTGCAGAGTCCTTACTGTATCCATGTTAACGTTGAGAGAGTTTATTGGAATCCAGCTTAATGTTGGCATAAGCTTTTATAACTTCTGCATCCACTTTAACGTCAAGAGTCACGAAAAGAAGCATTTAATGTTTTTATCTCACAACCAAATATTTCTAGTATTGAGACTTAACGGTCCAGTGCCACCGCAGAGCCCATACTATGGCCTCTGTTGCCAACACTACTAGAGCAGTGATAGACTGAAGAACCCCTAACGCTACAAGGTTTCTGTCCTGCCCACCAAGGGCCATACACGCCAAGGCTAGTAACAGGAGTGATGCTAATACACAAGCTAGAGTTGGCAATAAAGGACGAAGGACCTGTAGAAGAGGTGTTTGGCGGGATCCACCAGACCCAAAAAACAGTGACGAGCTGCCAGCAAGAGCAGCATGGAATTGACGGCGAGACGCCTGCATGTGCAGGGCAGCAGCGAGCACAGTGAGGGCACCGGCAGGAATGCCAAACCCTAGAGTGGACCTGGTGGTTGAATCTAAGCAGGCCACAGTGCCAAATAGGACAGTCACAATTCCGGCCACGACTTGTGTTACTCTTAGTCGAAGAAGCACAGCGAAGGGTCTGCTTGCCACGAGGGGCAAAGATGTAGTGTCTTCGGAGCCAGAGAGTGAGATGGACCCGGAACAGAAAGACAATGGCGGTCGGAGTTGTACTCGGCGCTCGGACTTCTCACAAACAATAACATCAGGTCGGGTATCCGATGCTCCCGTCGTTGGTTCGTCGGGCGGCGCCGTCACTGCCAGTGTCGGACGAGCAAGACTCAGCGTCGAATCCGCTTCAGTCTTGCTGATGAAAAACTTGTACACTTCGCCGTTGCGAATCAAAAACACGGTCCTCAAATGTTTGTTTTTCTTTCGACTTTCATCTCTGGATCGTGACGCCGATTCATCAGTCACAGAGACAGGAACGTGTGGAACCTCCACCTTGGCAACTAGTCAAGCATGTCGTGGAAACAACAAACCAGCTGCACAAGCAGGTTTTCAGCTAAGCTGGCCTACTGTGTAATCTGCTGCATTCAGGAAGTTTATCTTTTTGGTTATACAGGAATAAAAAGACAGGAACTAATGTCGATTTCAAGAATCAGCGACTTACTGTAGCAGACACCGACGACAGTAATGAACTGTATGTATCTCTCCCCGAACAGGTAATCAAAACATACACCTACAGCCATACATACATAAGCGACATCAGGCGGATATTGCAAGAACTGTTTGCTCATGCGAACCACGTAAAATATGTTTTAGAATAAATATACATTTCGTAATAAGTCCTGTAGTCTTGTTCTTTCGATTAGCATTACGGGCTTCGGATAGGATTTCTCGAAACCAGTATAGACAAGTATTGAATCCCATGTTTGATGGGAGCTTCTTTATATTTATGTTTTAGCATTTTAAGCGGCTGATCCACTGAAAAATTCCGAATAATATTTCAGTACCACCAATCCATATAAAGATAGGTTAACATTGACGAGTAAGAGAAAGCTAAAAACATCATACATATAAGATGTCTATTATGAGATAAGCTCTTTCTTAAACTAAAATTTCGTTCTTATGAGAACTTAAATAGTTCAGTTGGTTTTGCGGAAAACCGTGCATCAGCGGAGAAAAATGTTAAAATCCTCAGAAACTACGCATTTCAGAGTCTGAAACTTTCACGATAAAGAAATAGTAGAATACTTGTTGACTATAAATGTAAAGTTCTCACGGCAAGCAAATATACATCAAACCAGAACTAGAAAGAACATAGCATGAAATAAATGTATGTATCAAACTTCAACAAGAATGAATAAAACGTAAAATAAATGTATTTATCAAACTACAACTAGAATAAATACAACATAAAATGAATGTGTTATCAGACTTAAACAAGAATGAATAAACATAAAATTAATCTATTTATCAAACTACAACTAGAATGAATACAACATATAATGAATGTATCATCAGACTTCAACAAGAATGAATACAACATAAAATGAATGTGTTATCAAACTTCAACAAGAGTGAATACAACATAGAATAAATTATTTATCAGACTTCAAATAGAATGAATAAAACATAAAATGAATGTATTATCAGACTTCAACAAGAATGAATACAACATAAAATGAATGTATTATCAGACTTCAACTAAAATGAATATAACATAAAATAAATGTGTTATCAAACTTCAACAAGAATCAATACAACATAAAATCAATGTATTATCAGACCTCAACTAGAATGTGTACAACATAAAATGAATGTATTATCAGAGTTTAATAAGAATGAATACAACATAAAATGAATGTATTATCAGAGTTTAATAAGAATGAATACAACATAAAATGAATGTATTTATAAAACTCAACAAGAATGAATACAACATAAAATAAATGTGTTATCAAACTACAACTAGAATGAATACAACATAAATAAATTGTTTATCAGACTTCAACTATAATGAATACAACATAAAATGAATGTATTATCAGACTTCAACTAGAATGAATACAACATGAAATGAATGTATTATCAGACTTCAACTAGAATGAATACAACATAAAATGAATGTATTATCAGACTTCAACAAGAATGAATACAACATAAAATGAACGTATTATCAGACTACAACAAGAATGAATACAACATAAAATGAACGTATTATCAGACTTCAACAAGAATGAATACAACATAAAATGAATATGTTTATCAAATTTTATTTATCAAATAACCGTCGCTCTTATAGCAACCCACATCTTAAAGTACGTGGAATATTTTATGTTTTACCTGAGGTTCGATCCAAACTCTAAAATCCAGTGCTTTAGAACAAGAACAGCTGAAACAAACACGAACAAAACGCTCGACTTTACTACACTGTTTTAAGTTTTTATTGAGTTCCGGCATTGTTATATCATAAAGATTTTTCGTGGGTTTTTTTTTAACTTGTTGACAACAAATCGGATATGACCTGTTATAAATACATTTCACGTCTCATATTCTACCTTTAAGCCTCTAGTTTCAGGTTTCTAGTTCAATTATAATTAGCGAGATCTTTGCTCATTTGCCATACCTGTAGCGAATCATGGGATAAATGCACAGGTTGAATAGAATACAAAAATCTCCATCATGCTTTCAAAGCACAGGCGACAGGTAAAACTCTCTTCATTTAGATGTTTTAAAAAACAAACTCAATAGTACCTGAAGGGAAATAAAAATTTATGTTCACAAACCGCTGCAGATTAGTAACCATGACATTCACTCAGAAACCTGCTTCAAAAAACGATTCCTTACGTAATTATTGTAATAATCATTATTACCTTTTAGCCTCACTGTTTATGACAGACATCTTTCAATAGCGTGCGAACAGTTCATTTGAAGTGTCTCTTCCTGAGTGACATGATAATTTTGTACTAGTTTGATGTATTGTGATAAAAAAAATTAATAACAGCGTTTTTAGTTTGTAGACTTGATAGTAGTTCTTCTATTGATTAAATACATTCACAAACAACTTGATAGTACTTCTTTTATTGATTGGAGACATTCACACACAACTTGATAGAAGTTCTTCTATTCATTGGAGACATTCACACACAACTTGATAGTAGTTCTTCTATTGACTGGAGACATTCACACACAACTTTATAGTAGTTCTTCTATTGACTGCAGACATTCACATACAACTTAGTAGCAGTTCGTCTATTGATTTAATACATTCACACACAACTTGATAGTAGTTCTTCTATTGATTCAATACATTCACACACAACTTGATAGTAGTTCTTCTATTGATTGGAGACATTCACACACAACTTCATAGTAGTTCTTCTATTGATTCAATACATTCACACACAACTTCATAGTAGTTCTTCTATTGATTCAATACATTCACACACAACTTGATAGTAGTTCTTCTATTGATTGGAGACATTCACACACAACTTGATAGTACTTTTATTGATTGGAGACATTCACATACAACTTAATAGTAGTGCGTCTATTGATTTAATACATTCACACAACTTTATAGTAGTTCTTCTATTGATTCAATACATTCACACACAACTTGATAGTATTCTTCATTGATTGGAGACATTTACACACTGATAGTACTTCTTTTATTGATTGAAGACATTCACACACAACTTGATAGTAGTTCTTCTATTGATCGGAAACATTCGCACACACATGATAGTAGTTCTTCTATTGATTGGAGACATTCACACACATTTTGATAGTAGTTCTTCTATTGATTGGAGACATTCACACACAACTGATAGTACTTTCTATTGATTGGAGACATTCACATACTTAATAGTAGTGCGTCTATTGATTTAATACATTCACCACAATTGATAGCAGTTCTTCTATTGATTGAAGACATTCACACACAACTTGATAGTACTTCTTCTATTGATTGGAGACATTCACACACAACTTGATAGTAGTTCTTCTATTGATTGGAGACATTCACACACAACTTGATAGTAGTTTTCTATTGATCGGAAACTTCGCACACAACTTGATAGTAGTTCTTCTATTGATTGGAGACATTCACACACAACTTGATAGTAGTTCTTCTATTGATTGGAGACATTCACACACAACTTGATAGTAGTTCTTCTATTGATTCAATACATTCACACACAACTTGATAGTAGTTCTTCTATTGATTGGAGACATTCACACACAACTTGATAGTAGTTCTTCTATTGATTGGAGACATTCACACACAACTTGATAGAAGTTCTTCTATTGATTGGAGACATTCACACACAACGTGATAGTAGTTTCTATTGATTGGAGACACACACACAACTTGATAGTAGTTCGTTTATTGATTGAAGACATCACAACAACTTGAGTACTTCTTTTATTGATTGGGGACATTCACACACAACTTGATAGTAGTTCTTCCATTGATTGGAGACATTCACACACAACTTGATAGTGGTTCTATTATTGATTAAATACATTCACACACAACTTGATAGTACTTCTTTTATTGATTGGAGACATTCACACACAACTTGATAGTAGTTCTTCTATTGATTGGAGACATTCACACACAACTTGATAGTATTTCTTCTATTGATTGGAGACATTCACACACAACTTAATAGTAGTTCGTCTATTGATTTGATACATTCACACACAACTTGATAGTAGTTCTTCTATTGATTCAATACATTCACACACAACTTGATAGTAGTTCTTCTATTAATTGGAATCATTCACACATACTTGATAGTAGTTCTTCTATTGACTGGAGACATTCACACACAACTTGAGAGTAGTTCTTCTATTGATTGGAGACATTCACACACAACTTCATAGTATTTCTGTTATTGATTGGAGACATTCACACACAACTTGATAGTATTTCTTCTATTGATTGAAATCATTCACACACAACTTGATAGTAGTTCTTCTATTGACTGGAGACATTCACACACAACTTGATAGTAGTTTCTTCTATGACGGAGACATTCACACACAACTTGATAGTAGTTCTTCTATTAATTCAAGACATTCACACACAACGTGATAGTAGTTCTTCTAATGATTGGAGACATTCACAAACAACTTGATAGTACTTCTTTTATTGATTGGAGACATTCACACACAACTTGATAATAGTTCTGCTATTGATTGGAGACATTCACATACAACTTGATAGTAGTTCTTTTTTTGATTGCAGACATTCAAACACAACTTGATAGTAGTTCTTCTATTGATTGGAGACATTCACACACAACTTGATAGTACTTCTTTTATTGATTGGGGACATTCACACACAACTTGATAGTAGTTCTATTATTGATTAAATACATTCACAAACAACTTGATAAGACTTCTTTTATTGATTGGAGACATTCACACACAACTTGATAGAAGTTCTTCTATTCATTGGAGACATTCACACACAACTTGATAGTAGTTCTTCTATTGATTCAAGACATTCACACGCAACTTGATAGTAGTTCTTCTATTGACTGGAGACATTCACACACAACTTTATAGTAGTTCTTCTATTGATTGCAGACATTCACAAACAACTTAATAGTAGTTCGTCTGTTGATTTAATACATTCACACACAACTTGATAGTGGTTTTTCTATTGATTCAATACATTCACACACAACTTGATAGTAGTTCTTCTATTGATTCAATACATTCACACACAACTTGATAGTAGTTCTTCTATTGATTGGAGACATTCAAATACAACTTGATAGTAGTTCTTCTATTAATTCAAGACATTCATACACAACTTGATAGGAGTTCTTCTATTGATTGGAGACATTCACACACAACTTGATAGTAGTTCTTCTATTGATTACAGACATTCACAGACAACTTGATAGTAGTTCTTCTATTTATTTGAAACATTCACACGCAACGCGATAGTAGTTCTTCTGTTGATTGGAGACATTCACACACAACTTAATAGTACTTCTTTTATTAAGTGGAGACATTTACACACAACTTGATAGTATTTCTACTATTGATCAGAGACATTCACACACAATTTGATAGTAGTTCGTCTATTGATTTAATATATTCACACTCAACTTGATAGTAGTTCTTCTTTGGTTCAATACATTCACACACAACGTGATAGTAGTTCTTCTATTGATTGGAGATATTCACACACAACTTGATAATATTTCTTTTATTGATTGGAGACATTCACACACAACTTGATAGTAGTTCTTCTATTGATTAAATACATTCACAAACAACTTGATAGTACTTCTTTTATTGATTGGAGACATTCACACACAACTTGATAGAAGTTCTTCTATTCATTGGAGACATTCACACACAACTTGATAGTAGTTCTTCTATTGACTGGAGACATTCACACACAACTTTATAGTAGTTCTTCTATTGACTGCAGACATTCACATACAACTTAGTAGCAGTTCGTCTATTGATTTAATACATTCACACACAACTTGATAGTAGTTCTTCTATTGATTCAATACATTCACACACAACTTGATAGTAGTTCTTCTATTGATTGGAGACATTCACACACAACTTGATAGTAGTTCTTCTATTGATTGGAGACATTCACACACAACTTGATAGCAGTTCTTCTATTGATTGGAGACATTCACACACATTTTGATAGTAGTTCTTCTATTGATTGGAGACATTCACACACAACTTGATAGTACTTCTTCTATTGATTGGAGACATTCACATACAACTTAATAGTAGTGCGTCTATTGATTTAATACATTCACACACAACTTGATAGTAGTTCTTCTATTGATTCAATACATTCACACACAACTTGATAGTACTTCTTCTATTGATTGGAGACATTTACACACAACTTGATAGTACTTCTTTTATTGATTGAAGACATTCACACACAACTTGATAGTAGTTCTTCTATTGATCGGAAACATTCGCACACAACATGATAGTAGTTCTTCTATTGATTGGAGACATTCACACACATTTTGATAGTAGTTCTTCTATTGATTGGAGACATTCACACACAACTTGATAGTACTTCTTCTATTGATTGGAGACATTCACATACAACTTAATAGTAGTGCGTCTATTGATTTAATACATTCACACACAACTTGATAGTAGTTCTTCTATTGATTCAATACATTCACACACAACTTGATAGTACTTCTTCTATTGATTGGAGACATTTACACACAACTTGATAGTAGTTCTTCTATTGATTGGAGACATTCACACACAACTTGATAGTAGTTCTTCTATTGATCGGAAACATTCGCACACAACATGATAGTAGTTCTTCTATTGATTGGAGACATTCACACACAACTTGATAGTAGTTCTTCTATTGATTGGAGACATTCACACACAACTTGATAGTACTTCTTCTATTGATTCAATACACTCACACACAACTTGATAGTAGTTCTTTTATTGATTGGAGACATTCACACACAACTTGATAGTAGTTCTTCTATTGATTGGAGACATTCACACACAACTTGATAGAAGTTCTTCTATTGATTGGAGACATTCACACACAACTTGATAGTAGTTCTTCTATTGATTGGAGACATTCACACACAACTTGATAGTAGTTCGTTTATTGATTGAAGACAATCACACACAACTTGATAGTACTTCTTTTATTGATTGGGGACATTCACACACAACTTGATAGTAGTTCTTCCATTGATTGGAGACATTCAAACACAACTTGATAGTGGTTCTATTATTGATTAAATACATTCACACACAACTTGATAGTACTTCTTTTATTGATTAAAGACATTCACACACAACTTGATAGTAGTTCTTCCATTGATTTGAGACATTCTCACACAACTTGATAGTATTTCTTCTATTGATTGGAGACATTCACACACAACTTAATAGTAGTTCGTCTATTGATTTGATACATTCACACACAACTTGATAGTAGTTCTTCTATTGATTCAATACACTCACACACAACTTGATAGTAGTTCTTCTATTAATTGGAATCATTCACACATACTTGATAGTAGTTCTTCTATTGACTGGAGACATTCACACACAACTTGAGAGTAGTTCTTCTATTGATTGGAGACATTCACACACAACTTCATAGTATTTCTGTTATTGATTGGAGACATTCACACACAACTTGATAGTAGTTCTTCTATTGATTCAATACACTCACACACAACTTGATAGTATTTCTTCTATTGATTGAAATCATTCACACACAACTTGACAGTAGTTCTTCTATTGACTGGAGACATTCACACACAACTTGATAGTAGTTCTTCTATTAATTCAAGACATTCACACACAACGTGATAGTCGTTCTTCTAATGATTGGAGACATTCACAAACAACTTGATAGTACTTCTTTTATTGATTGGAGACATTCACACACAACTTGATAATAGTTCTGCTATTGATTGGAGACATTCACATACAACTTGATAGTAGTTCTTCTTTTTATTGCAGACATTCAAACACAACTTGATAGTAGTTCTTCTATTGATTGGAGACATTCACACACAACTTGATAATAGTTCTTCTATTGATTGGAGACATTCACACACAACTTGATAGTAATTCTTCCATTGATTAAATATATTCACAAACAACTTGATAGTACTTCTTTTATTGATTGGAGACATTCACACACAACTTGATAGAAGTTCTTCTATTCATTGGAGACATTCACACACAACTTGATAGTAGTTCTTCTATTGATTCAAGACATTCACACGCAACTTGATAGTAGTTCTTCTATTGACTGGAGACATTCACACACAACTTTATAGTAGTTCTTCTATTGATTGCAGACATTCACAAACAACTTAATAGTAGTTCGTCTGTTGATTTAATACATTCACACACAACTTGATAGTGGTTTTTCTATTGATTCAATACATTCACACACAACTTGATAGTAGTTCTTCTATTGATTCAATACATTCACACACAACTTGATAGTAGTTCTTCTATTGATTGGAGACATTCAAATACAACTTGATAGTAGTTCTTCTATTAATTCAAGACATTCATACACAACTTGATAGGAGTTCTTCTATTGATCGGAAACATTCGCACACAACATGATAGTAGTTCTTCTATTGATTGGAGACATTCACACACATTTTGATAGTAGTTCTTCTATTGATTGGAGACATTCACACACAACTTGATAGTACTTCTTCTATTGATTGGAGACATTCACATACAACTTAATAGTAGTGCGTCTATTGATTTAATACATTCACACACAACTTGATAGTAGTTCTTCTATTGATTCAATACATTCACACACAACTTGATAGTAGTTCTTCTATTGATTGGAGACATTCAAATACAACTTGATAGTAGTTCTTCTATTAATTCAAGACATTCATACACAACTTGATAGGAGTTCTTCTATTGATTGGAGACATTCACACACAACTTGATAGTAGTTCTTCTATTGATTACAGACATTCACAGACAACTTGATAGTAGTTCTTCTATTTATTTGAAACATTCACACGCAACGCGATAGTAGTTCTTCTGTTGATTGGAGACATTCACACACAACTTAATAGTACTTCTTTTATTAAGTGGAGACATTTACACACAACTTGATAGTATTTCTACTATTGATTAGAGACATTCACACACAACTTGATAGTAGTTCGTCTATTGATTTAATACATTCACACACAACTTGATAGTAGTTCTTCTTTGATTCAATACATTCACACACAACGTGATAGTAGTTCTTCTATTGATTGGAGATATTCACACACAACTTGATAATATTTCTTCTATTGATTGGAGACATTCACACACAACTTGATAGTAGTTCTTCTATTGATTAAATACATTCACAAACAACTTGATAGTACTTCTTTTATTGATTGGAGACATTCACACACAACTTGATAGAAGTTCTTCTATTCATTGGAGACATTCACACACAACTTGATAGTAGTTCTTCTATTGACTGGAGACATTCACACACAACTTTATAGTAGTTCTTCTATTGACTGCAGACATTCACATACAACTTAATAGCAGTTCGTCTATTGATTTAATACATTCACACACAACTTGATAGTAGTTCTTCTATTGATTCAATACATTCACACACAACTTGATAGTAGTTCTTCTATTGATTGGAGACATTCACACACAACTTGATAGTAGTTCTTCTATTGATTGGAGACATTCACACACAACTTGATAGTAGTTCTTCTATTGATTGGAGACATTCACACACAACTTGATAGTAGTTCTTCTATTGATTGGAGACATTCACACACAACTTGATAGTACTTCTTCTATTGATTGGAGACATTCACATACAACTTAATAGTAGTGCGTCTATTGATTTAATACATTCACACACAACTTGATAGTAGTTCTTCTATTGATTCAATACATTCACACACAACTTGATAGTACTTCTTCTATTGATTGGAGACATTCACACACAACTTGATAGTACTTCTTTTATTGATTGAAGACATTCACACACAACTTGATAGTAGTTCTTCTATTGATTGGAGACATTCACACACAACTTGATAGTAGTTCTTCTATTGACTGGAGACATTCACACACATTTCGATAGTAGTTCTTCTATTGATTGGAGACATTCACACACAACTTGATAGTAGTTCTTCTATTGATTGGAGACATTCACACACAACTTAATAGTAGTTCGTCTATTGATTTAATACATTCACACACAACTTGATAGTAGTTCTTCTATTGATTCAATACATTCACACACAACTTGATAGTACTTCTTCTATTGATTGGAGACATTCACACACAACTTGATAGTAGTTCTTCTATTGATTGGAGACATTCACACACAACTTGATAGTAGTTCTTCTATTGATCGGAAACATTCGCACACAACGTGATAGTAGTTCTTCTATTGATTGGAGACATTCACACACAACTTGATAGTAGTTCTTCTATTGATTGGAGACATTCACACACAACTTGATAGTACTTCTTCTATTGATTCAATACACTCACACACAACTTGATAGTAGTTCTTTTATTGATTGGAGACATTCACACACAACTTGATAGTAGTTCTTCTATTGATTGGAGACATTCACACACAACTTAATAGAAGTTCTTCTATTGATTGGAGACATTCACACACAACTTTATAGTAGTTCTTCTATTGATTGGAGACATTCACACACAACTTGATAGTAGTTCGTTTATTGATTGAAGACAATCACACACAACTTGATAGTACTTCTTTATGATTGGGGACATTCACACACAACTTGATAGTAGTTCTTCCATTGATTGGAGACATTCAAACACAACTTGATAGTGGTTCTATTATTGATAACATTCACACACAACTTGATAGTAGTTCTTCTATTGATTCAATACATTCACACACAACTTGATAGTAGTTCTTCCATTGATTTGAGACATTCTCACACAACTTGATAGTATTTCTTCTATTGATTGGAGACATTCACACACAACTTAATAGTAGTTCGTCTATTGATTTGATACATTCACACACAACTTGATAGTAGTTCTTCTATTGATTCAATACATTCACACACAACTTGATAGTAGTTCTTCTATTAATTGGAATCATTCACACATACTTGATAGTAGTTCTTCTATTGACTGGAGACATTCACACACAACTTGAGAGTAGTTCTTCTATTGATTGGAGACATTCACACACAACTTGATAGTATTTCTGTTATTGATTGGAGACATTCACACACAACTTGATAGTATTTCTTCTATTGATTCAATACACTCACACACAACTGATAGTATTTCTTCTATTGATTGAAATCATTCACACACAACTTGACAGTAGTTCTTCTATTGACTGGAGACATTCACACAACTTGATAGTAGTTCTTCATTAATTCAAGACATTCACACACAACGTGATAGTCGTTCTTCTAATGATTGGAGACATTCACAAACAACTGATAGTACTTCTTTATTGATTGGAGACATTCACACACAACTTGATAATAGTTCTGCTATTGATTGGAGACATTCACATACAACTTGATAGTAGTTCTTCTTTATTGCAGACATTCAAACAAACTTGATAGTAGTTCTTCTATTGATTGGAGACATTCAACACAACTTGAATAGTTCTTCTATTGATTGGAGACATTCACACACAACTTGATAGTAATCTTCCATTGATTAAATATATTCACAAACAACTTGATAGTACTTCTTTTAGATTGGAGACATTCACACACAACTTGATAGAAGTTCTTCTATCATTGGAGACATTCACACACAACTTGATAGTAGTCTTCTATTGATTCAAGACATTCACACGAACTTGATAGTAGTTCTTCTATTGACTGGAGACATTCACACACAACTTTTATAGTATCTTCTATTGATTGCAGACATCAAAACAACTTAATAGTAGTCGTCTTGATTTAATACATTCACACACAACTGATAGTGGTTTTCTATTGATCAATACATTCACACACAACTTGATAGTAGTTCTTCTATTGATCAATACATTCACACACAACTTGATAGTAGTTCTTCTATTGATTGAATACATTCACACACAACTTGATAGTAGTTCTTCTATTGATTCAATACATTCACACACAACTTGATAGGAGTTCTTCTATTGATTGGAGACATTCACACACAACTTGATAGTAGTTCTTCTATTGATTACAGACATTCACAGACAACTTGATAGTAGTTCTTCAATTTATTTGAAACATTCACACGCAACGCGATAGTAGTTCTTCTGTTGATTGGAGACATTCACACACAACTTAATAGTACTTCTTTTATTAAGTGGAGACATTTACACACAACTTGATAGTATTTCTACTATTGATTAGAGACATTCACACAACTTGATAGTAGTTCGTCTATTGATTTAAACATTCACACAACTTGATAGTAGTTCTTCTTTGGTTCAATACATTCACACACAACGTGATAGTAGTTCTTCTATTGATTGGAGATATTCACACACAACTTGATAATATTTCTTTTATTGATTGGAGACATTCACATACAACTTAATAGTAGTTCGTCTATTGATTTAATACATTCACACACAACTATATAGTAGTTCTTCTATTGATTCAATACATTCACACAACTGATAGTAGTCTTTCTATTGATGGAGACATCACACACACTTGATAGTACTTCTTTATTGATTGAAGACATTCACACACAACTTGATAGTACTTATTTTATGATGAAGACATTCACACACAACTGATAGTATTCTGATTGGAGACATTCACACACAACTTGATAATATTTCTTCTATTGATCGGAAACATTCACACACAACGTGATAGTAGTTCTTCTATTGATTGGAGACATTCACACACAACTTGATAGTAGTTCTTCTATTGATTGGAGACATTCACACACAACTTGATGATAGTTCTTTTATTGATTGGAGACATTCCCACACAACTGGATAGTACTTCTTTTATTCATTGGAGACAGTCACACACAACTTGATAGTAGTTCTTCTATTGATTGGAGACATTCACACACAACTTGATAGTAGTTCTTTTATTGATTGGAGACATTCACACACAACTTGATAGTAGTTCTTCTATTGATTGGAGACATTCACACACAACTTGATAGTAGTTCTTCTATTGATTGGAGACATTCATACACAACTTGATAGTAGTTCTTCTATTGACTGGAGACATTCACACACAACTTGATAGTAGTTCTTCTATTGATTGGAGACATTCACACACAACGTGATAGTAGTTCTTCTATTGATTGGAGACATTCACACACAACTTGATAGTACTTCTTTTATCGATTGGAATCATTCACACACAACTTGATAGTAGTTCTTCTGTTGATTGGAGACATTCACACACAACTTGATAGTAGTTCTTCTATTCATTGGAGACATTCACACACAACTTGATAGAAGTTCTTCTATTGATTCAATACATTCACACACAACTTGATAATAGTTCTTTTATTGATTGGAAACATTCACACACAACTTGATAGTTCTTCTTTTATTCATTGGAGACATTCACACACAACTTGATTGGAAACATTTACACACAATAAAATATCTTGTTTTTTGTATTTTAGGTTGGTTACTGACAATAAATGAAAACCAACTATTAGTTGGTAAAAGAGTAGCCCAAGAGTTGGCAGTGGGTGGGTTGTGATGATTAGTTGCCTTCCCTCTAGTCCTACACTGCTAAATTAGAAAAGGCTAGTGCAGATAGTTCTCGTGTAGTTTTTCGCGAGAAATATCAAGAGAAACATTTTTTGTAAGAACCGTTATTGTAAACTGTATTATATTGAATGTATATTAAAGTTCCCCGTTTCGACAGCGGGAAGTTTTCGGGCTTACAAATTAAAATAATTTGTGGACACAGCAAATGACCCGATGTGGCTTTGCTGTACGAAAACTTACAAGCAAAGAATTGTATATCAAAATATATCTTTATCTTTAAAAACTGTGTGTCAATCTTGTTGGTAAGTATTATAAACTGGACACATTATTTAACTACCAGACCTAAGTTATCATTGAACTCAGTTTCAGGTAATTCCAAATAATATGTTATGTCATAAACTGGAAGCTCATCATGGATAATTGTAATACATAACATAAGTTCTTGTGATGGTGTAGTTTTGACATAGTATTAGCAACCCTTCTGCTTCTTGAGTTGTAATGTACTGTACCAGACATCATGGATTTATCGGGAGAGCTCCGTTTCTTCTGGTGTTCGCGTTGTTGTTTTTTGGCAGGTTGTTCCAGTATCTAGAGAACCTTTTCTCTGGACGTACAAAACGTCCAAGTTTTAAGATAAAGATATTGTTAGTTACATCAGGTTCCGAATAAAGTTGGCCTACTTCACTTCCTCATCGTTGTGACAAGCACTCTCCTGCAACCCAACTCTCTCGAAAGTTCCACCCGTGCGTGGTGAGAAACCCAGGTCCGCGAACGTTTAATTTTTTTTGTTTAGTTAGAGGAACTGTTGTAGACCTGTGACAGTTGGTTAATGTGTGGTATCGCTAACTATTGTAGACTTGTGGCAGTTGGTTAATGTGTGTCTATCGCTAAAACATGTAGTTGAAATGATTTCAGAAACAATGCCAATAAATATAAAGTAAATCAAATAAAAGTCAAATTAATTAAAATTTGTAGCAACCATTTTGAGATTATTAACTGAAGGTCTGAACTTTTCTGTTTCTCGGCTTGGAAATCTGGTCACTTTACTCATAAGATCCATTATTGCTAAAGCAGACCCATTTCCTATCTGCACGAGTGGCCCTCATTAGTGACATAGCAATATAGCTGCAGGCTTATACCTCTAGAACCGAGGTTTCGATAACCGTGATTGGCAGAGCACATATAGTTCATTGTTAATTTTGGGCTCAACTACAAACTTAAAAAAAAAAAGTATATGAGTGTAATGAAATGTTAACTGCGCTATCTGGGGGATCTTTTGGTAAATTTAACGAGCTGCCTATTCAATCTCACACTTTATGACTCGTGAGAAAATTTGAAAGATGCATGTGACAAGTTTTAAAAAGGAATGAAATCAAATTCACAATAAAAAGAAAAACAACAGCTATTAGCTGTTAATAATTAGAATGGTTATTAAGCACATGAGCCATAATTGTCACTCTTTTAAGTTTTAATTCAAATAGAAGCAAACAACACAGCTCAGCTTTCAATCAGTGGGTTTAATGCACTTCGCCCACCGCATGTTATCAAAGCCTATATTTTAGGTTTGTATGTCCTAGAAATTACTACTGACATACAGGGAAAGCTGAAAGTAATTTAACTTTATATTTTTCCTGCGTCTTTTATTTTTAATCGAGGAATTTTTTACGCGCATTTACCACTAACCAATTTTAAAAAGTACAGAATGACATCTCAAAAGCCTGGCATGGCCGAGCGCGTTAAGGCGTGCACTCGTAATCCGAGGGTCGCGGGTTCGCGCCCGCGTCGCGCTAAACATGCTCGCCCTCCCAGCCGTGGGGGCGTATAATGTGACGGTCAATCCCACTTTTCGTTGGTAAAAGAGTAGCCCAAGAGTTGGCGGTGGGTGGTGATGACTAGCTGCCTTCCCTCTAGTCTTACACTGCAAAATTAGGGACGGCTAGCACAGATAGCCCTCGAGTAGCTTTGTGCGAAATTACAAAACAAACAATAGACATCTCAAAACCGTATATTCAAAGGGTCAATCTTACAGGAGGGAATAAGGCGCTTTTCATAAGAAAATTTATTATAATATTTAAAACGGTTTGGTTGGTTTACTTTAAATTTCACGCAAAACTACACGAGAGCTACCTGCGCTAGCCGTCCCTAACTTAGCAGTGTAAGACTAGAATGAAGGCAGCTAGTCATCACCACCCATAGCCAACTGTTGGGCTACTCTTTTTACCAAGGAATATTGAGATTGACCGTCAAATTACAACGTCCTCACAGCTGAAAATGCGAGCATATTTGGTGTGACGAGGAGTCGCGCGCCTTAAGCACCTGGCCATGCTGGGCCATTTAAAACGGGGGTGTTTATATTAGTTTGATCTGGTTATTCAAGACTTACGATTAGGGAAGAAAAATTTATGAAATTTTAACCCAGACATTTTCTGTAAGTTTAAAAGATTTATTGTGATGCTTGGTTTTATACCGAGTTTATAGCATCATTTGATAAACCTCTATGTTATAATTATCCTGTGCTGAAAACAATTAGGAGTTTTATTACAAAACGTGAACGATTCCTTTTCTTAGCTTTAAGTGAGAAGCACGTGTTCCTTCGCTCGTCTATTTTGATTTCAGGTCGAACTCTTGTGGATCTTAATAAACTATTTCCTGTCAGCAACAGAAAGTACTAACTTTTGATATGTAGATATCCAATTACTTCATGGTAACATAACTTTGTGTGTGTCAGAAATAATTATACGTCTGTAAAGTGAGTTGCAAGATGGAACTGTTTCCATGTCTTAAATGACAGGCTGGAAGTATATAGTTTATTCTTAGAAGACATTCGTTATTTCCATAATAACAAGAAGTCTACTTTAATGATTTGTTAACAGAGTTCTAATAGTTAATGCAATCTTTCACTCTGAATAACATTACTGTAATTATAAAAACTGACAATATAATTATACTTCATACTAGACAATAAAAACACTGTAAACAGTGATGGGTAGATGTAGATGAGAAAGCAAAGGTTACAACTTATTTGTTACACATGAACGGTTCTATAATGGTAAATTATAATCTACACAACCGTCATGTATAAGACTATAAAAGCATATTTCGAGCGACTAACAACAAGGGATTTACCTCTGATAACTTTCACGGCTACTAAACAGTGTAATTTGATGTCTTAATAATGCAATTAGTCATGTATTATATATGTAAATAAGAGTAATACACACTGAGGTTTGTGTCTCATGTATTCATACGCGGTTGAAACAAGGCAATGTTTAATTTTCATTATAAGGATTCCAATTTTGCGACAACCTCGCCACAACAAGTGCTTTATCGCACAGAGGGAGAGAGGGTAGAACTGTAACATTTACAGAACGTGGTTTTTTAAGCTACATTAATACATGTAAACTTAGTTTAAGGCAACAACTACGGTTTTAACAGACGAGATTTCTACTCGTTTCAACTTGTGCAAGATATTCATGCTACACGGTAGTCGAAGAAGGGGATAATGTAGTCCGTGTAACACTTGTCACTTAATTTTTTAAAAACTATTTATGAATTTAAAAACACTGAAGTGTGGTCTAATATCTTGTTCTCAATTCGAAATGTAAAAGAAAAAATTGTGTTCAAAATAATCATCCTTTTGTTTTGGTTTTTCTCTCTCTCTCAGACAGAGAGAAAGAAATGGAAATATGTTTCTGATTTTTTTAACTTTGGCAAAAATAGTAGGAAACGAAACTACAATGGTATTAAAAAAATTCTTAATATTCAAATCAGTCCGTACCATTACTAGGACCCGGCATGATCAAGTGAATATCAGTCCGTACCATTACTAGGACCCAGCATGGTCAGGTGAATATCAGTCCGTACCATTACTAGGACCCAGCATGGTCAGGTGAATATCAGTCCGTACCATTACTAGGACCCAGCATGGTCAGGTGAATATCAGTCCGTACCATTACTAGGACCCAGCATGGTCAGGTGAATATCAGTCCGTACCATTACTAGGACCCAGCATGGTCAGGTGAATATCAGTCCGTACCATTACTAGGACCCGGCATGGTCAGGTGAATATCAGTCCGTACCATTACTAGGACCCGGCATGGTCAGGTGAATATCAGTCCGTACCATTACTAGGACCCAGCATGGTCAGGTGAATATCAGTCCGTACCATTACTAGGACCCAGCATGGTCAGGTGAATATCAGTCCGTACCATTACTAGGACCCAGCATGGTCAGGTGAATATCAGTCCGTACCATTACTAGGACCCAGCATGGTCAGGTGAATATCAGTCCGTACCATTACTAGGACCCGGCATGGTCAGGTGAATATCAGTCCGTACCATTACTAGGACCCAGCATGGTCAGGTGAATATCAGTCCGTACCATTACTAGGACCCAGCATGGTCAGGTGAATATCAGTCCGTACCATTACTAGGACCCGGCATGGTCAGGTGAATATCAGTCCGTACCATTACTAGGACCCAGCATGGTCAGGTGAATATCAGTCCGTACCATTACTAGGACCCAGCATGGTCAGGTGAATATCAGTCCGTACCATTACTAGGACCCAGCATGGTCAGGTGAATATCAGTCCGTACCATTACTAGGACCCAGCATGGTCAGGTGAATATCAGTCCGTACCATTACTAGGACCCAGCATGGTCAGGTGAATATCAGTCCGTACCATTACTAGGACCCGGCATGGTCAGGTGAATATCAGTCCGTACCATTACTAGGACCCGGCATGGTCAGGTGAATATCAGTCCGTACCATTACTAGGACCCAGCATGGTCAGGTGAATATCAGTCCGTACCATTACTAGGACCCAGCATGGTCAGGTGAATATCAGTCCGTACCATTACTAGGACCCAGCATGGTCAGGTGAATATCAGTCCGTACCATTACTAGGACCCAGCATGGTCAGGTGAATATCAGTCCGTACCATTACTAGGACCCGGCATGGTCAGGTGAATATCAGTCCGTACCATTACTAGGACCCAGCATGGTCAGGTGAATATCAGTCCGTACCATTACTAGGACCCGGCATGGTCAGGTGAATATCAGTCCGTACCATTACTAGGACCCAGCATGGTCAGGTGAATATCAGTCCGTACCATTACTAGGACCCAGCATGGTCAGGTGAATATCAGTCCGTACCATTACTAGGACCCGGCATGGTCAGGTGAATATCAGTCCGTACCATTACTAGGACCCGGCATGGTCAGGTGAATATCAGTCCGTACCATTACTAGGACCCAGCATGGTCAGGTGAATATCAGTCCGTACCATTACTAGGACCCAGCATGGTCAGGTGAATATCAGTCCGTACCATTACTAGGACCCAGCATGGTCAGGTGAATATCAGTCCGTACCATTACTAGGACCCAGCATGGTCAGGTGAATATCAGTCCGTACCATTACTAGGACCCGGCATGGTCAGGTGAATATCAGTCCGTACCATTACTAGGACCCATGGTCAGGTGAATATCAGTCCGTACCATTACTAGGACCCGGCATGGTCAGGTGAATATCAGTCCGTACCATTACTAGGACCCAGCATGGTCAGGTGAATATCAGTCCGTACCATTACTAGGACCCAGCATGGTCAGGTGAATATCAGTCCGTACCATTACTAGGACCCAGCATGGTCAGGTGAATATCAGTCCGTACCATTACTAGGACCCAGCATGGTCAGGTGAATATCAGTCCGTACCATTACTAGGACCCGGCATGGTCAGGTGAATATCAGTCCGTACCATTACTAGGACCCAGCATGGTCAGGTGAATATCAGTCCGTACCATTACTAGGACCCGGCATGGTCAGGTGAATATCAGTCCGTACCATTACTAGGACCCAGCATGGTCAGGTGAATATCAGTCCGTACCATTACTAGGACCCAGCATGGTCAGGTGAATATCAGTCCGTACCATTACTAGGACCCGGCATGGTCAGGTGAATATCAGTCCGTACCATTACTAGGACCCGGCATGGTCAGGTGAATATCAGTCCGTACCATTACTAGGACCCAGCATGGTCAGGTGAATATCAGTCCGTACCATTACTAGGACCCGCATGGTCAGGTGAATATCAGTCCGTACCATTACTAGGACCCAGCATGGTCAGGTGAATATCAGTCCGTACCATTACTAGGACCCAGCATGGTCAGGTGAATATCAGTCCGTACCATTACTAGGACCCGGCATGGTCAGGTGAATATCAGTCCGTACCATTACTAGGACCCAGCATGGTCAGGTGAATATCAGTCCGTACCATTACTAGGACCCGGCATGGTCAGGTGAATATCAGTCCGTACCATTACTAGGACCCAGCATGGTCAGGTGAATATCAGTCCGTACCATTACTAGGACCCGGCATGGTCAGGTGAATATCAGTCCGTACCATTACTAGGACCCAGCATGGTCAGGTGAATATCAGTCCGTACCATTACTAGGACCCAGCATGGTCAGGTGAATATCAGTCCGTACCATTACTAGGACCCAGCATGGTCAGGTGAATATCAGTCCGTACCATTACTAGGACCCAGCATGGTCAGGTGAATATCAGTCCGTACCATTACTAGGACCCAGCATGGTCAGGTGAATATCAGTCCGTACCATTACTAGGACCCGGCATGGTCAGGTGAATATCAGTCCGTACCATTACTAGGACCCGGCATGGTCAGGTGATTAAAGAGCCCGACTCTTAATCTGTGTGTTATAGATTCGAATCCCCCTTCACACCAAACATGTTCGCCCTTTCAGTCATAGGGGCGTTATATTGTCACGGTCAATCCCCCTATACGTTGGTAAAAGAATAGTCCAAGAGTTGGCGGTAGCTTCCTTCTCTCTAGTCTTACACTGCTAAATCAATGATGGCTAGCGCAGATAGCTCTCGTGTAGCTTTGCGCGAAATCCAAAAACAAACAAAATGCGTACCATTACCATAACGGCGAGAGGATGTCACTGCTGACTTGTGGCAAAAACTATTTACATAAGTCTACCAAAATGTATTGTTTAATAATAATAATTAATAAAATTTAGAAGAAGAGAAACGGATGAACAGAGATTAAAGTATGAAATGTACAGTGTTTATGTGTTAAGGCATGTTGTTAATAAACCAAAGCTGTTATTCATAGTATCGAGCCATTCTCGTTATTAAACATGTTATCCTATCGAACCCTACAATTACATTTATATAGACAACAGCAAAGTAAATTAAAGAAATGAAGTTGTCGGATTTTTCAGACAAGTCAAACCAACCTTGACGTCTGCTTCATCAGCCTACGATTAGCTTTTGAAGTTGACCTCTAAAACCGTCAGAGGTTCATCTCCAATTGCAGAGTCCAAGAGTGGTTATTCAACCTATATTCTGCCCATTGATTTCGCCCACTAACTATAAGCCTCGATGAGAAAGGTCATGAGTGTTGCTACCAAATAATCAATATATCTCATTACACTGTAGATATTCCAAACTTTTCAGAGGATATATAAACACTGTTTTAAAACTTAATTAGAAAAGTTCAGAGCGGTCTGCACACTAGAACACAAACTAACAACATTTAGATCTGCGCTGAACTAGAAGAACGTGTTCAGCTGAGGATAAGGTGTATCTGTCTGTTTGCTTGATTGTTTTTTGAAATTTGCGAAAAGCTACACGAGGGCTATCTGAGCTAGCCGTCCCTAATTTAGCAGTGTAAGACTAGAGGGAAGGCA
The DNA here is from genome assembly GCA_011833715.1 of Carcinoscorpius rotundicauda. Classification (NCBI taxonomy): domain Eukaryota; kingdom Metazoa; phylum Arthropoda; class Merostomata; order Xiphosura; family Limulidae; genus Carcinoscorpius; species Carcinoscorpius rotundicauda. The sequence goes on from CM022404.1 coordinate 7,462,258, forward strand.
ACTAGTCATCACCACCAACCGACAACTCTTGGGCCACTCTTTTACCAACGACTAGTGGGATTGACTATCAAATTAATGATGATAACGTTCCACGGCTGAAAAGGCGAGCATTTTGGTGATACGGGGATTCGAACTCGCAACTTAGATTACGAGTCAAACGCCTTAACACACCTGGCCATGCCGGGCCCGTGCAGCAACGAATCTTCAGAATATCATGAAGTGAGAGAAAGCGAGTGTTGTAGATGTAATAGATTCTGATGCCAAATAAAGGGCCAGTTTCAATCATAGAAACTTTTCCATACAAATCATAGATTACCGCTTCAGGGTCATCATTAAGCTCAGTTAAAAAAACAACTATAACAACGGAAAAGTTTGTACAACATAGTATTTTATTATCAATTTTAGATAATTAAAGTATTTCCTTTTAAATTAACGTATATGCTCTATATAATAGACTGTTGTCGTTTGTAATAAAGCACAAAGTTATGTGTTCTGCCCATCACAAATAGTTTGTTCAGGTTAATCAGTGTTAATTCTTCAATACCAACATTAAATAATGACATCTTTTTATTTGAAATAATAATATAAAGTTTTGGTTGTTGATACAAATAAATTTTTTATTGATTTTTCCGGTTCTTGTTTCATATATATATATACATTGATTTTACTTTTTACCTATTGCATATTTAATTCCTAGATCTATTTAATGTTTTATAAAGATGTAATTTACACATAAGTAACATATTTATATTTTTAGATACAATTTTATGTTATTATACTGTAATAATAATCACATACACTTTATGGCACTTTGTTGTAAGCCATATTTTCAATATTTTAATTTAGGTATTTGTTTAATAGTGTTTGCTTGTTACTAAGTAAGGATAATTCAGCATCTAAAAAATTCATGAAGGTTCAGGCCCAAGTAGGATCTGGAAACTTCATAAAATATATAGCATACTAGATTATAAATAAAAAATAAACTGTTATTTAGTTCAGTATCAGTTAGTGAGTTAGACCGTAAGGGTTAGTAATCTATCTCAGTGACCAAGTTAGTAAGCTAGTCAAGTATCTTACATGTTATCAATGGATTGACGAGAAAATTGTACAAGTAAGTTTATTTGTGAGTTAGGTATTGATTCTGTTAGAACCTGGTTTATGATGTTAATTCCAACAGAGAACGCAATCTGTGTCAAACATTATTAAATAAATAAATAAGTTCGTAATGGTACGTGGACTAGAATTCCTTTCACTTTCACCAAATAAAAAACAAACAAACTCGCGCAACAATAGAACAACTACACGCTTCTCTAGATGCTTTTATTACAGTTTTTTCCACGTTTTCGATTCCATATGAATCATCGAGTGCCTTTTCATAAAACCTCAAATAATCTTATATTCAAAAGCAGCTTTTTAATATTTCAAAACCTGCTGGGAAACTTTCACAAATAACCAATATAAAAGTAATACGAGAGCATATTTGTTTTCAGATGCATAAATAGATATAAAGTCTTTACAGCAGGCTTTAGCTAGACGTGAAAGATTCGAACGCGGTAAGTTAAAGTTTGTATACAATGTGTAGAGTTAGTTTATGTTTCATGGGTTTCTAAATTACAATTGTAAGTAAAACAGTTATTACCTTCTGCTTTTCTAACCATCCTCTCTTTCTCTGTAGAATGATAAACCTTGTGACTGTAAACTGGTATTAGATAAGTTATAATACAGGGTGGTCGCTAGAAAAGCGGAAAATTTGAGGGTCAGATGAGATCATGAATAAAATGCGTGCTTACTCATTTCTATTTTGATTTCTTTACATCATGAATAAAATGCATGATTTTAATATGATAAAATGCGTGCTTACTCATTTCTATTTTGATTTGTTTTAGGTTCTATTTGATACCCACAAGTTATTCTATGTGAAAATAAATAGCTGTTTGACAAATTTTCCGCTTTTCTAGCGACCACCCTGTAGATGAATATATATCGCAGTGCACTAGCACTTGATAGGTAAGAATGACAGTGAATCCCCTACTAAAGTAATACAAAAGTCATCTAGATTATCTTCTCTAAAAACCATGATAAGACAGATATGGAGCAACATGGCGTAGTCCATCTATTTCGCTCCCATTGGCTCAACGATATGTCTACGAACTTAGAACGCTAAAAATCGGGTTTCGATACCCGTGGTGAGCAGAACACAGATAGCCCATTATGTAGCTTTGTGCTTAATTTAAAACAACGACAACAACACTTTATTACTTGTGTATATGCCACTTTTCTGCTATCCAGAGCGTCACAAAGTTGAATAGAGATTTCTTATTTTCGTTCATCATCATTGTTTTTCAACAGGCCTAGCGCTCAGCTAGTTCTAACAGCAACTATACTTTTATCATGATTTGATAGAGCAAAACACGATCTTTGACAACCTTTTCTATCATCATCCATGCAATAAACAAAAGAAACATATCACCAATTTAGGGTAAACGATTTTATTTCCCTGTGAAATAGTTTTCTTACACGTATTTGATGTTTCTTTAAAACGTTTGAATACAGGGTGAAACGTGATGAATGTTTCATGTAGAATATGTGTGTGTGTTTTCTTATATCAAAGCCACATCGGGCTATTTGCTGAGCCCACCGAGGGGAATCGAACCCCTGATTTTAGCGTCGTAAATCTGTATACTTAATGCTGTACTAGCGGGGGGCTACATGTAGAATAATCGATGATTTGTACACTATCATCGGTGTGCGATGTAAAGGGGTAAAACAACAAATCATAAGCTAGATACGAGGAGCTAACTGGCACAGCCGTTCTATCTTTGGTGTACATGCTGCTTTTCAGCTTTTCAGAGCGTCCCGAAATCCAAAATTGGCGAATAGCAAAATCCGAGGTTTATTATCTTCATTCAACTTTATTATCTTTTTTCAACCTAGTTATAGCATATCTATAATTTTATTATCTGATTGAACAATGCATTCTTCACTATCTTTGATTACCTATTATTATTAACAAGATTTATAAAACTTTATAATATACTCTATAATCTAATAACCCACATACGTCATCTTTTAAAGAAAGTAAATAAGTCAAGCTTTGTAAAGCTGGCTACTGAATTTGACTTGATCCCGCTAATGACCACATAGCAGGCTAGGCTATTTCAGTTTGACTTGATCCCGCTAATGACCACATATCAGGCTTGGCTATTTCAATTTGACTTGATCCCGCTAATGACCACATAGCAGGCTAGGCAATTTCATGAAGAATAAAATCCCCACATTATTAGCTTCGTAACTGACAAAACATATAGAATCAGAATTTAGAATCATGTTAATTTACTGTAAAACAGCCCTAAAAACATTATGTTAAAGTTAACTAGAGAAATGATATAATAATGAAAGTTAAGGTTGTATTCAAACACTAAGTTTTCAGCAGACAACGTGAAGAAACCAGTAATGTGGTAATTTATTTCTCTAAGTAAAGTCGAGACAACGTAGTCCGCTTTGTGATCAAGTAATATGTCCTCTTCCATTCTTGTCTTGGTTTATTTCTTTATTCAAGTTCAATAACCAACTTGAATAGTATTAGAAACTTTCTACAACATATTAAAAGCTTACCAAAACTTTGAAAAAAGTTTTACTTTAGGTCTTACAATAACATTATAAGTTTATTTAATGATAGTATTAAGTAAGTAAAACTAACTAATCACACCCAAGTTACAATGTTAATTTATTTCTTTAATAAATATAGATCACATGTGTATGTTTTCTTATAGAAAAACCACACCGGGTTATTTGCGGAGTCCACCTACGGGATTCGAATTCTGATTTCAGCGTTGTAAGTCCATAGACTTAATGCTGTCCCAGCGGGAAACAATATAAATCGTCCTTTATAAAGGCTTAATTAATGTTAGGCTTAAGACAAGTAGTCTCACAGATCTTAGTGTCGACTATTAGAACTACTTCGTATTGTTCTAGAAATACCGTACTTAATGAATATACTAATCTGACCGCAAATATTTTACGGATTTTTGGTAGTAAACAAGTAAATATCTCTAACGAAACAAACATTCTTCATCAAAAAACGTAAATAAAATTCTTCGCAAATCATTTAGTATCAGGTTATTTTGTTAGCTTGTTTTGTTTTAACCTCACGTTTATTTTTATTTCTTGCTAAACAAAAGAGTAACAAGCAATGAAAAGAGGTCTGTTTTACTGATATATTACCCATTGTCTTTTGCTATACGATCATATAACATACCTCGGATCTTGTTTCCAGAAAGTTATTTCCTTTTTCTTTAAAGATGACTGTTTTTCAACAGCGTTTGGTAAGTAATCACTGAAACTGATTTCTAGGCTACAGTATTGACAAGAATAGAGCGACCAATCAGTAGATAAATAAATAGAGACACACATCACCCTTAGCACCGAGAAACTGGATTGTTTCACGAGGCACTTATAAATTGCTAAGATAAAAGGGAAAGAAACGTATAACCACTTTGGACAAGCATAACACTTTCTCATCGTTAAGATAAACAGTGCCCAACAGCGAAATTGAGCAAAGATATTTAAGATGTTTGTTTTTTGTGTAAGTAATAAGAGGCTTGCCGTGAAAACAAATCAACAGGAAAACCAGCACCTGACTGGTTGCAGGGACATAGAATTAATGTAACTAAGACATGTGCAAGCTGTTATATCTGAATGTCATTCCTTAATATCGTTCTAAAAGAAGTACACACTTTGGTTTTGAAGAAAATATTCAGTGATTTACGTGTGTTTGTTTGTTTATGAAATCCACGCAAAGCTATACGAGGGCTATCTGCGCTAGCCGTCCCTAATTTAGCAGTGTAACACTAGAGGGAAGGCAGCTAATCACCACCCACTGCCAACTCTTGAGCTACTCTTTTACCAACGAATAATGGGATTAACCACTGAGGGTCGCGGGTTCGAATCCCGGTCACACCAAACATGCTCTCCCATTTCAGCCGTGGTCAGTCCCACTATTCGTTGGTAAAAGAGTAACCCAAGAGTTGGCAGTGGGTGATGATTAGCTGCCTTCCCTCTAGTGTTACACTGCTAAATTAGGGACGGCTTGCGCAGATGGCCCTCAGGTAGGTTTGCGCAAAATTCCAAAAACAAACTTCAGTTAATTCAGCACAGTTCCAATTAATCGCCTAATATGGCAAGAAAAGGAAAACACTAAAACAAAACTAACGAGGTTTTTCATAGAAATACTAATGACATGCAATAACTGATTTCAATGATGAAATTTACCTCAGGCTGTGAATTTTGTTGTTGTTAAACAGATTAGATTTTTGTTTTAATTAATATTACGATAGTTAATATCGTCATAAATTAACTTCCTTTACATATCTTCTAGCGACTAATGTTTGAATAACGGTTTCTTTTATATTATCCTTAAAGAGGTCGTAACAGCGAAATGTTGGAATAAATAAATGTTGGTTTATTTGAAGTAAATTATTGATTTCTTTTTTTTGTTACGTAAAGTTCAATTATTCTCTAGTTAGTACTAAGAAGTTTGAGCTCGGCAAATATTTTAACATTGTACAAAATTAAACGAGTCCTCTTTCTAAACTATGTAACATGATATTCTTTGGTGAAATCACTAAACTATGTAACATGATACTCTTTGGTGAAATCACTAAACTATGTAACATGATATTCTTTGGTGAAATCACTCATTGAGCTTTCACCCGTAACATAGCAGAAAACAGCGTTTATCACTTTGATTCAAATGTCTCAACCATGGCCCTTGCAATTACAAATGGCATTTTATTGATCGCTTTTTCAAATTACCAGGTGGCTCTACCGCCGCTGGCAATGTCGGTGATAATTATTCGAAACGGTTAATCACAAACCTTAACATAAACATAAAATCCTTCCAGATGGTTGAAGTACTTTGAGAAATAGTAAGGCAATGTGTACATCAAACGATACGATATGTAATCTCAAGACGGCTGGCATGGGTATTAAAACAAGGTTCGAAACGTTGTTATGTACTTTATTTTAATTAGTTTCAATACCAGGCGTCTGGAGAATACATTTTTACTTCAAACGGGTTTCTCGTCATCACGAGAAACGATACGATAGACAATTTTTTCCTTCTCTGTCAAAAACACCTTTTATACATAGCATCAAAAAATAACGGGATTCATTCCTTAGGTACCCACTTTACAAATAATAATTATTTCTAAATCGATACAACTTTCTCACGCTCATATTTATAGTATGTTTCTCAGACTTGTAACGTTTTATAATCCTTGTAAACTGGAATTAATTACAGTTTTGTTGATACTTAGCGTTTTCTGACTATAAATAATGATTAATAATTTAGAGATACTGGAAGAGAAACCAGTTGGCATGGTCTACTTTAGCGTAAAATGTCGTTATTTCTAATCATTGACAATGATAAGCAGCGTCTACCCCGCCACGAGATGTCGCTTTAGGACATTAGGAATTTCCAGCATATACATTGACATCAAATATTGTTTCACAATACTTAGCGAGAGTTGTTAGCACTCAGTTTTGAATAAAATATTCTTTCTAGTTGTTAACATTAAATATTCTTTATTTCATATTTTTCTTTACTAAAAAACATGAATTTCAGTGATGAGAAAATAACAAAAACCTATTTCGTTCTTTCCTATGTCCCTAGAATCCATTTTAATATGAAATGGTAGTCTTCATCATTGACATCGAAAGGTATTTTTACAAAGACCCAAATAGCTTGATCATGGGAAATTAAAGCTCTAACATTAATAACAAATGGATATAAATAATGTTCTTCAGTGTAATAAGACATCACTGTTATCTGTTGAAAGTTTCGTACAATGTTACTTTGGTTTCATCATAAACGTTACCTTAAATTACTCTTTACCTTACATTTAAGGCAAAGATTTGATTTGAATGAAACATTTATGTATAATAAAATTTTCAATAATATTTATTCAAGAACCCTTGATGAAAATAAGTTCAATCTATTTTTCTCGACAATTTAATATCATGTTTTACTTTGGTACACCTTAAAATATACAAAATTAATTTTAATTATCAAAACCTCAACTCTTAGAACTTTTACCAATGGGCCAAATACATTTCAACCGGATGTAGTAAGCGCAGTGAATTTTCTCATTTGTGAAACGTCAAATTTGATGCATGCTAACACTGCATGTTACTCAAAATATATTAGCATAAAAAATTATGGCACTAAAACTGCAGATTCATACCAGAAACCTGGTTTCGATACCAGTGGTGAGCAGAGCACAGATAGACCACTGTGCTTTGCACTTAATTTTAACCAAACAAACAAAATAGGACACCAAAACTTTATATTGTGCAAACATGGAACAAATGTCAGGCTCTTTCACAAAAGATCGAGGAGACAATTTTCTATTGTAGTATGGTCAGGTTAAAACTGGATAACCCATGTATGTAAACAATGAAAAGTTACAAGTATGGGTCATCTAGTTTTAAAATTTCAACATGTGAAGTTTGAGATTTTTAAACTTAAAAAGTAGAAATCTCACCTTAAAGTGTTATTTTACTTTTATATTGATTATAATTGCCATCCATACATGTTCTAAGACAAAACTTAGTCAGATAAACAAGTATTATTTTTCTTTTACATTTTTCTATGAGGTAGAAGCAGAGATTCCAACTATTTCAAATGACTAAGCATAATGATAGTAGACAGAGCCGTTTATCATTTACAGCTACTAGGCCTGACCAATGTCTCTAAGCTGTTTATTATTATTATTATAACTATTATTATTTATTAGTTATAGATTGCTCATTTATGACTTTTATGTATTTAATATTTTTTAAAAAATCTTTTGAAATTATATCTTTTATTTACGTGGTTTCGTATTCTGAATTCTTACTCATAAGTGTCGTTATCTGCATCTTTTTGGCTTCGCCTAAGCCTTTTGTTGGTGAGATGCCGATTTTGCATGTCTGGAACAATCGTTTATCCCGCCATGCACTACAGAAAAATCGATGTGACAAACTGCACAAAACGCATGACTATCACTGACCGGATATTTTGCACTTTACTCTTTCCTAAATTTTTGACCCACAGTTTTAGTCCTTTTATATTTACCAGAAACAAGACAACCTGATGAACGAGGCCTCTTTTTTTCAACTTGTGAACGATCGCATTGGTGTTTCTATGCCGCTTAGAAAACGAGATATACCCATCTACGCGAGCGCTGATTGGCTGACAAGCACTGGTGGCGTAACTATGGATTCCCCCACGTGTCCAGTACGGAGAAGCACCACACTCAGACAATTGAAGGACGTCGGAGATACAAATATTTTTTATTATTTCAAGCACAAACGTGATTTTTGCAAGTAGCCATTTGGACTATGTCTTATTTATTAACAAACTATTTGTATTTCACAATGAATTTTCTTTTCACCCCTTTCAAGCCCTGGGGGAACAATTTATCATTTTATATAATATATAATAGTTTGGGAGTTGCAACAAGTAATATTTGTCTGTATGAGAGTATAGTCGTAATGTATATCAACTTTTGTAATGAAAATTTCATACAAAGCAAAACTTTCAGATTTAATTTTTTTATTCAAACTCACATTTTACATCCAAGTTAAAATTTAATAACCACTTTAAAGAATTTTTAATTCACACACTTTTTATTTTACCTACTGGTACATAGTTGGTTCAAGATTACCATTATCTTTACCTGTCATTCATATTCTAAAAAACGCTTTTATTAAATACGTGAAAAAGAACAACAGAAATAAGACCAAACAACAATGACCAGTCTTTGTTAAAACTTTAAACAAACATCTGCCAAGGTAAAGACTGTATAGAAAGATAAAAGATCATATGAATTTTTTTATTAGTGACAAGAACAAAGACAGAAAGCATAAAATATCAACAGAAAACTATTATCAAAGAGAGGTTTTACCCAGAAATATTTCTATGAAGTTAATACACCATTAGTGAAAGACAACCGACAGTTAGACCTACTTGGGTTGAATATTGAAACCCATTCGCTCTTGAAAGTCTCCATATTAAAATAATTTTTCTGAGTAACAAGCAGTAATTAAAAAGAAAAGAGAAATGACAGGTGTCAAAATCTTGTGACGACCACACTATACATACATATTATGATACACACATGCTTTCATCATTAGTTTGATTATTTACAACTTTTTGTTATGTATAAAAATATACTATAAAAAACGAGACATCTCTCACTCATAAATTATGATGTGATTTTTAAAATTTCTATAGTTATTTTAATGCTTCGTTACTTTCATATTTTCAATAAGATGACTTGTGGTGGTAGTTTTTTTTTGTATTTAATGGAATGCATTAATACACCTAATTTATTTAGGTAGCACTAAAAATAAGTTTATAAAATATTACAAAACCTATTTCACAGCAACCTGTGCGAATGTTTGATATTTTTGAATCTCTAATAATTTTGATGGGCTTGTCTTTTCCTATGATTGGAGATTGTTCTACTTATGACATTTTTATTACAGAAAGCTGACTGGATAAACATACAGTAAAATAAGATCATAACATATACACGTAAATTTTAAGCAGTTTAGGTACCTCACTGATTTCAAGCATGCTTGATTCCAAAGACCTATTTATGTAAAGATACTATATTTTCTTCCAGGTATTTTCATTCCGTTTCAAAGTGGATTTATTTTGTAATCATGACTTCAGTATTTGATTCTCCTGCAATCACAGAAAAAGTTTTTATTACATTTTGAGTCAATTAATATTTTATGTCAGTATCAAATTGCAATTTTTTTCTTTTTTTAATCACAAAAACTGAAACTTCTGAAGCACTTTCTCATTTACAAATTTAACCACAAGTTTTAACGAGAGTTGTTTTCAATGACAAACTATCTAAAATGCTTTCTCTAGATTTATAAAATATATTATGAGAGAAAGCTAAACATTAAGTTTACAGTCATTGCAGCACATTTTAAAAAAAATATCAAAACACGACTTTATTTACCAACCCAATAATTATTACATTATAAGAATCACTTTCAGCATGGTGATAAATGCTTACATTACCAAAACAACATACAATTGAGAGTTGGGTGTTGTGGAATCATGAAATGTACAAAAAAATATGTATAGATTTGGTGAGTAACCTTTGAAATGTCACTAGAGAGGAGAGTTTTGTGTAATAGTGTAGAGTGATACAATGAGAGATCTCACCAATTTCTCATAAGAGCATGATACACTAGCAATAAAAACCTAAATCAGCAATCCCAGTTGAAACACCCGACTTTTATAAATGTCAATCAATATATTGTATTCTTCCTAGAAATCACTAAGGTATTTTTCAAATCACTCTGCATTCTTTATATTTGTTATTCATTGTAGTTAACCACTCATACATATTTCCAGCTTTAGAAGCCTTAATTAAAAGTATAAAATTTGGTTTGTTTTGAATTTTGCACAAAGCTACATGAGGGTTTTCTGCTCTAACTATCCTTAATTTAGCAGTTTAAAACTAGAGGGAAGGCATCTAGTCATCACCACCTTCCGCCAACTCTTGGGCTACTCTTTTATCAATGAATAGTGGGATTGACCATCACATTATAATGCCCTCACAGCTGAAAGGGTGAACACGCTTGATAAGACAGGGATTCGAACCTGCAACCCTCATATTACGAGTCAAGTGCCTTAACCACCTGGACATGGTGGGCTAGGTATAAAGTAATATAGTAGTAAACACTCAACTCAAGAAATAAATCTAAATACACTGATGTCTTATCTAACATGTCTACATGTTTCATAATAGTAGCTTTCCACATACAAGTCAATACTCTCAAAGTTGTTTTCTGTAGTTCACTTATTTCCTAACATTCAGCACACCAAGAACAAAATGAGAAAGAAAAAAAATCTTACTTGGCAGATGTCATTCCTGTAGGAGGTTTTTTATGGCCTTCAACATTAATGGCACACTGTTAAAATAAAAAGATAATAAGGAGAAAAGGAAACATAGCTTTATTCTGCATCATAAAGAATTGATATAGAAATCCGCATAGGCTCGGAAATACGACAGAGCAAAAATAATTTTATTTTAAATTTCCTTTTTCTACAAACATAGAGCCAGTTAGTTTAACAGAACACAGAGTTAATATATATATAAATTTATATTTGGCATATAATAAATGTGAACTTGTACACAAAATTTCAGTGAAGTATACTGCCCCAGAAAAGTGCCAAAAAAGCCATTTGACGTAACATAAAAATATAAACACCTTATGAGAATTGTGTGTATGTAAAACTATAAATAGATAAAGACAATGGTGCATAAAACATACATTTTTTTGTATATCTTCTGTTGTAGATCCTTCAAAGCTACGTTTCCTATAAGGAAAAGAAACAATAGATGAACACTTTCAAGTGAGCACCAGTTACCATGTGTATTTAATGCAACTTAACTACTCCTAAAAGATTATAATAAACAAAAGTTTACACCAGTTACCATTTGTACACTTAACCTAATCTAGTTAATGCATACAGTGAAGTTAAAAATTGATTTTTCAAAAACATTTTAAAAGTATTATGTATATATTTTCTTTGCAATTACTTTTGATTCTTAATAGAAACGTTACTAATCACAAAAGCAATTTAAATAACAAATCCATATAGCCTATGACAAATTCCCATTTACCTTAATTTATAAGGATGAGTAGGAGAAGTCTGTTTCAAAATTTCAACATCATCAAATATCACTTGAGCTCCACCCCCTGACGACGGCACTATATTTCCCTACAGGTAAAGTAGAAAAAATAAAACATTGTGTCTTCTTGTTTTAAATATTTCCATTCAGAGGCTATAAAAACTCCTTATTGATTGACCAACAACCTAGTTATTAAAATATGGTCAACTTTCACATATGTCAAGTTACCTTGTACAACTTTGTTTCTACATCTCCATCCGTATCTTGTTCTTGATGAGTCAAAATGTATCCATGTGCTGCACTTCTCCCAGTAATATCTTTAGTTTCCAACTTGCTAACGGACTTTTTCTTTTTCATGTTGGGTTGCAAAACAGTGCCTTAAAAAAAAAGTTACAAATTCAGTCTCAACATAGAGAAAAATGGTCTTGAAAGGCTAATACAGATCACACATATAGTACTTGTAAAAGTATGGTGTTGTGACACTTTGTTCAATAAGTCAGTCATTACTTATAAAATACATTAAGAACACTATCCAAAGTGGCTGCACATTTAATTGGAAAATACTTTTGATTATTAATAAACAAGGTTTCAAACCCATGAAACACACTAATATATTAAATTTCTATCACTTTACAATTGGTGTAATTTAACATACTTATCTATCATATCTTGTCTATAATTCCAACTTAAAACACTGAAATGAAAATTTATTACTACAATTGCAAAAATTAGTGAAAGCTGTCAAAGTGAAGAACCAAATGCACCTTGTAAGATTTTACATTTTTTCTATAATACCTGACAACTGTATCAACAATGGATACATATTTACTCACACATTTAAGATTATAATTATTTTTGGGCATTTTTTTCTTTTCTTTTTCACATTTTCATTTCTCTTAAATAACAGTAAATACTTTCAAACAAACCATATTCTAGACTCCCAGGAGGACGATGGTCAATCCATTTCTCACCCCCAGAAGACCAGGACCGTCTGTGTCTAGGATTGGCCACTGCCAGGCTCTGAAGCAGTTAAAAAGATAACAAATTTTACTCAAGGCAGAATGTTTCATCATTACCATTTTAAATAAGTGTTATACAACAATGAGCACATAACCTATTTTGATATTTAATTAGAAAGGAACAATATCACAGATGAAAACATATTACTGGATGTCCTAAATTTGAACTGATAGAGAAGAGGTAGCTAGCCAACAACACTGACCACCAACTTTTGGGCTATTCTAATCAAATAGTCAGTTTTGATCATTTCTCTAACAATGCACCCATTGTTTCAATGTGTAGAGAATAACTTTGTAGCACCAACACATGAAGCACACTTTTGGACCTGGATTCTAGTATACTAACCATTAGGCCAGATCTGGCCTTATAACTCATATTATAAAAGCATAAGTCAAAATTTCCCAAAGTGTTTCATTACTTATGACCAATCCAAAATTTTACAAAAATAAACCATTTAAAACCAACGTCAGGAATAACCAACATTAAAATGAGTATAACAAAAAAGAACATATTCAAAGAGGGAAATACAGGGTTAATCATAATTACTGGAAGATAAACTTATAAAAAAAAATACTGATTAAATGTACAATCAATAGTTCATAAAGGTTTTTTTAGAACAAGTTTACTAACTTTAAAGAGATTTAAAACAAACTTTAAAACCAAATCAGTCAATATTTATACGCTTACAAAGGAAATTCAATGATCACATTTTCAGACTATAGATTTATAAAGTTTGATGTACAAAATCTTTTTTTCCTAAATATAGTTTAAAACTCAAATAATTTGACTGGCCAAACAAACATTCAATGAACAAAATAATGCTAAATGTTTTCAACACAAGTTCTAGCCACTCATTGTGTGAATTAACAATTCAAAGATTCATATGCATGTTAAAACACAGTTAAGAATCATGATACATTTAACTGAAAATATCTCAAACCAAGACTTTACCAACCTTTACAGGTGCTGATCTTTGCTCCACGTTCAACATTGTGTCTAACTGAGGAGTTGAAACAGGAGTATTCTGAACTATGGAGTTCAAATAAGACAAAAAATAAATTACCTGTTGGTAATAAAACAATAACAAGACTTTAAAAAAATCAATACAACTTAAGTCTTTTTTTCTGCGAAGTTCTATTACAAACAGGCTTACTGTAGCTTATAAGCACTTCATAATGTTATCCAATATTTCTCTTAGTCATCCATCCACTTACTCAAGTGCACAATGTTATCCAATATTTCTCTTAGTCATCAATCCACTTACTCAAGTGCACAATGTTATTGTCACTTACTTCCAGGTGTAGCCGATGGTCCTTGGGACAAGCGAGGTTCAGATCTTGATGACACAAGCCGAGGACCCAAGCCTTCACCTAACAAAAATTCCCAGTCTTCCTGGGAATTCAGAATCTCCCTCAACTGCTGGATTTTCTCACCAGTCAGGCACATCTTAGCCTCAAGTTCAGCCTGTTTTTCTGCAAGTCTTCGTTCCTGTAAAGTGGCATTGAAGATACAAGAATTTAATTATGCATTCAAAAAGATAAAAAAAAATCAACTTACACCACTGAAGATATTAGATGGACTTAAACAGCTGATCAACAACAAATTTCTGTTTTTAATAGTGCTTGCAACAGACACAAGAATTTAGTTTTACATGGAACGAAACAGAGAATTTATTGTAGAGTGAAAAATAACCATGATCTTAAGAAATTGTGTTCTTATTAAATGTCTAATGGTTATTCAAAATTAAATCACAAACACAAATGATATTTTTATAAAATATCTAAGCCAGTTTATATTTCTTAAACTATTCACATCTACTACAGACCAAAAACATAACTTGGAACTAGAATAAAGTTTACAGTGAATCGTGAAGTACTTTTTTCCATTGATTTGTTTTGGTAAGTAAACTAGTAGTTGTAAGAATTTTCAATCATTATTGAGTAAATATTATGTAAAAGTTACCAGGTGTGAATGCTTCACTGATGTAAAAGACAGTACAAACACAAACTTAAAAAAACATTGTAACTATCCTAGAGTAACAGGCGTATGTCATACGTTAACTAATTTTGGACAGTTATTAGAATAAATGCAACATTGTCATCAGTCATGCTATATAGAGATAATAATAATAATTGTAGGTATATTTATATATAAATTACTGAATACACTTAAACTACCATATGATGTAAATTTCTACCATAATTCTCCTCATTCGTCCCCGTTCTGTAGCTAACCGATCCTCCATCTGTTCGCGGATTCTCTGTTTCTCTTGCTCTCCTTGATTTAGCAACATTTTCTTTTCATCCAGCTACAGTATAAAATAATATATCAATGTACATGTACATATGCCGAGACTTTGCTTCACAAATTTGAGTTCCTTTTTCACAGAATGGCAATCATAAATTCATGTTATGATAATTGTGAATCACTGAAAATGTATCATCACTAAACAAATTTGAAGATGATAATTTATATATTTGGAAACTGAAACTATGGAAACTTAAAACTGCTACATCAAAATAAATGCTAAAATTTTAATCAATATACACCTTATATCTGTTTTATAACAGCATCTCAAATCTGATTATGTTCCAAAATATAGATTGCAAAAAAACAAAAAAAATAACCGAATATATTAAAATTTTTTCTGAAAGAAAATAAAAACAAATCTGATACCTTTTAAATTGCGACTTATAGCAACAAAAATACAACAAAGGTCATTTTAAATTATCTAAATAAGAATAGACTAAAGTACATTAGTGACAAAACATTATCAAACAAAATCTACACTATTTTGAATAACAAAACTGCTCAAATGTACCTCTAAACTGAGTTTAAAGAAATATTTTACTGAATAAACTATGGAAATGAGATACCACAATGGTACACCTTTTTCAAAACAATGAAGACAATAAAAATGAAACAAGATTCATGAAAACATTACTGCTGTGTAAACATATTGACAGTAAATATTTTATTATTCTTTAACAGTGCATGTGAAACAAGTATTCAAGGCCAAGAAACAGCATATATGTAGAGGAATTAAAACAAAGACGATGCTTTAGATCTGAACATAATACACAATATATATCTGTGATGTTATAACTTAAATGCAGCTAACAAGCTAAATGTGATGTGTAATCTGGCTTTATGTGAAAGATCTCAGATACAAAGCTTCATTATTGTGCTGGTACATAAATAACACTTTTAGGGTGAAAACAAAACACTCGTCATAAAGATGAGCAGTGGAGAGACTACTCAAGATTGGAGACTCCTTAATACTTCTACCTAACTTGTTTCATACCAGAAGGACACATTATGAACCAAACTTGACTCAATTTTCCTCAAACAATAGGAGTAAATAAAGAGAAAATATCATAACGCCTACTTGTCATTGCTACATCCAATGCACTTCACAAGAGCTCAGAAAGATGGCAGTACAACTTTTATCCACAATAGTACAAACTGTTAATAAATCCATTTGTTTCTTCTAGGTAAAAGCTTTTATTGCAATTGTTGAAACAAAGGGAAATAAATAGTGAAGCACAAAGATGGTAGGATTTCAAAAGCACACAACTTACTACAAATTAAATTATTTTAAAAAAATTAACTTAAATTCTGAGACCAAATTGGAGTCTGCAGTATAAACTCTACCTTATATTCTAAAGTTTGCTTGCTTCGTTCATAGTAGCCAACTTTGTGACGCAGGATCTCTGTAGCATGTTCTGCATTTGACAATTTGCTCTCCAAGCTCCGAACTTGTTGTATTCGAGTTTCCAGTTCCATCTTTAACATTTCAATTTCCTAAACCAAATATTAGTGAACCTTCAACCCTTTATTGTCTTCCAATAATTTAATCTCTGATAAACATTTTCTCTCTTTTATGTTACATTTCTAATACAACAACCTAAACTTTATAAATACAGATATTCAATGACTTAAAAAAAAAAGAGAGAGAGAAAGAGATACAGCTTTTAACCTTCCAGTCAAAAATAACATGTATAAATAATAAGAAAAAAATCAAAATGTAGATGACACTTCATGTCTGGAAGTAAAAAATTAAAAGAAACTATAAGAGTCTAATAATATTTTGTTTCGGTGGAAGTAGAATTTGAAACCAAAACCAGACCATGTGCTCTAATTTTGATATGTTTTGTACCTGTAATAAAATATGGAGTTCTAGCATCGAAATTAATATATTCACATAAAAAATAGAAAATTGTAATATTAATTATATTTATAAAGTTGAAGATGGATAATGATGAACATTTTATTACAAGTTCAACACAGTAATAAATGTACAACACTTCGACAAGGTTTTATCACCACCTTGTTGATTTGTTTGTTTTGAATTTTTGCACAAAACTACATGAAAGCTATCTGCACTAGCCATCCATAATTTAGCAGTTTAAGGCAAGAGAGAAGGTAACTGGTCATTACCACCCACCACCAACTCTTGAGCTACATTTTACTAACAAATAGTGGGATTGCCCATCACATTATAACACCCTCCCACTGACTCTTGGGCTACGTTTTTACAAACAAATAGCGAGATTGAAAGTCACTTTATAACACCCCCATAGCTGAAAGGGCAAAAATGTTTGGTGTGATGGAGTTTCAAATACATGACCCTCAAACCATGAGTTGAGCACCCTAATCACCTGGGCATGCCTGGTCTCACCATGTTGAAATAAAGTTAACCATTGGTTATTATGTTAAATTAAGTTTCTCCAGTCTATGTTCAAAACATCTGCACACCCTTTAGTCTTGGATTAGATTCCTTGTTTATCAAACTACTAATATTTATTTCACCTTCCATAAACGTTTAGATCGCGACTATATTATATGCATTCCACTCGTGCCTTTTCCTTTCTTGATACTCAACATCTGTTGGCTTGACATTTTGCTTTATATTTCACTGTCATGTTGTACATGCATATCACTAATTAAAATATATACTGGGTGTCAAGAATTCTAACTTCAAGTATATTAGATATAAAATAACATCATTTATGAACAATCGGCAGATTTTCTAAAAATATTACTTTAAGGGCCAACTAAAAAAAACAAAAGTGAAAGTTTTAATATAAAAGTACAAGTGCAGCTACCAGATTTTACTACCATATTACTTACCTGCTTCATACCAACACTTTCTTTTTCCATCTCTATGATTTGATTCCTGAATGTATTTTCTGAAAATATATATATTTTTATATATGCAATTCAAAATAATTACAATTTACAATAGTATTAATATTTTTGTTAATTTAATCACTTCAAGTTAACTACTTTAGTCCGTAAAATTTTTTTTTGCTTTTTTTATGTTTAGTGTAAAGATTGTTGCAAAGTCAATACATTTATGTAACGTTCCAGAACATGACTACTGCTATAAAAATTAATAAGTGAACTGAAAATATCATGCAGTAATTTTCTGTGCTCAACCAACTTATAATGAACAAATTAAGTGAAGTTAGCAAAAATTACGCTCACACTTTTTAATCATATTTTATTATTTTGCCAACTTCTGATTATTCACCTTTTTCAAATGTTTTACTCGGTCAAATTATGAGACAGTCTTCAACATAACAAATCACCACTATTAAAATTGTTTACCTTCTAGCAATTTTCATACATGGTAAAGGAGAACATGGCTGTTATACCTATTATTAAATAATGTGACACTGACCAAAATTTATCACTAAAGCTAAGTAATTACCAATATTAACTAATCAATTACCCCATTAGTTTATTACCTTCATTTAATTTCAGAACATTATTCCCCCAAACCACGGTATATACAATAGAAAGATTGGCAGTGAACGCTGCTAGACAGTTGTCATCCCTCTGGTCAGCAGCTTCAAATTTGTGACAGTGGTACATAATCGTAATAGGTTTAACTTGCCTTCACAGCACAATGATAAGTTAACTGACTGGATCAATCAATTACAAGACACTAATCAATATAATTACTTCTAATAGATCATTGATTACAAGATTAATCAAGTTGTCCAGATCTAGTTTACTACACATTCTACATACGTTTATTAGCTAGATCGCTTAACAAGGTTTCTCGACGAGATTTTCTGTCAATCAAGACTTGGATAAGGCTCTCGAATGATTCCTCATCATCAAAGTTCTGAATCAAAAATATGTCAACAAATAAGCCTCGAGAGTTTACGTGTATAATATACAACATTAAATGTTATTAACTTGATCTTCTATCTCAAGCTACAGTATTTAATTGTGTGAAGCTCATATGTAATATAAAAATTGTAAATAGACAATTATAACTTGTTAAAAATAAAGTATCACAAAGTAAAAGAACAAATGTTGTATGTTGTATTGCTTGCATTTGTTATCTCTATACTACAAACACATTTCAGTTTCATGAAAATATAGGTTTTATTAATCTTTTTGTGTTTTGTTTCTTTCAGTTATTGGAATCAAAATTAGTCCTTCACCATTAGAAAATCCTCGGAATATATTACAGTAACTATTAAAAATGGAAATTTACCATTCATCTCTTAGAATAATTACTATACAAAGAAATAGTTTAATTTAAGTTTCTTGTTGGTAATTTATTTTTCAGTCACAATCAAGACAATTTTATACATTCAGGTAAAATCCTTTAAAAGCTTCGACTGTTGTTAACTGCAAACCTACACAATGGGCTATCTGTGCTATGCCCACAACAGATATAAAAACCTGGTTTTTAGCATTGTAAACCTTCAGATTTACTAGTGGGATGTTTCAGAATTAAAAATAAAATTAACTTTTAATTTTCTTTGCTCCATTGTAAAAGTTTTATAGTCAAGTAATGTGTGCAATGATTATAGTATCCCTATTAAAAACTCCAAAAATAATGGTGTATCAAATATTTTGAATAAGTATACTTAAATCAAATGAGAGTTGTAAATATACATTACAACAACCATAAATACCACAGAACTACAACTGCTAAGTGGTAGCAGAAACCAGTGGCATAACCACCATGCAACAAAGAGTGCAATGTGGGATAGTGGGGAATCATAGTTATGCCATTGACACAATTATGAAAGATATTTTACTAAAATGAACTTAAGCTATTGGCATTAGTTTTAGCAGTTATTAAACTATTCAACTACTTCAGTCACCAATGCTCTCAAAAAGAGGTTAATGTACCTCCCCCCCTTAGGTTTTACTTTTTATTTAAAAGCATTCAAACAATAAAATTGAAATAAAATATAAAAAAGTTATTATTTATTGTTAAAGTTTTTAGTTCAAAATACCATTTGGTGGTAGGTTAGCCAGAAACAGTAACACTATAAAAGTTACCATGTCCAGTTTATTCTAGGAATCAAAACAGATAAAAATTCTTGTGATCTAATGTACAATATATTGACATTCTTCAATACCTTCTAGTTACATTGATGTTCACAAAATAAACTTTAGTCTCACAGATAAAAATACATTTATTTCCAATAAATCGACTAACTGAAAGAGAGAAGCATGCCTAAATCCAAAAGGTATGGCATTTTTACATCAACAAAAAATTTAAATTAATGCAAATCGGAAAGCACAAAATGACCTGGAGCTTACTCGGTTCACTACAAAACAATACCTCACGACTGGAAGATTTGAATATGTTTCAACATTGCAATGAACTGTACTCATACACATTTTAAATTCATCTCATACTTTATACAATAATAAAAAGATAAAATTATATCAGATACATTATTATCAATTTACCATCACAAGTTCACTTAAATAACAAAATTATTTAAAACTGATCTGAACATATTAACAACAGAATAACAGAAGGAAAATATTACACACCATTATATCTGGGAAGGAAGGGCCAAGACTATATACACCTGGAGCTAAAAGTTCTTGCAAATTTCCTAATACAAAAAATATAAACAAACACCTTTGGTAAAAATGTACATATACTTTAACAGTTAATTTCAGTATGATAAATCTAAATCAACAGAAAAATAAAACTAAGTGATTATTGATGAAAATAAAATGTGACTTTAATTAGTCCTGAAATTACAAAAATGCTCAGGTATTACATGCAAACAATTTGTTTTCAGTTTAAGAAATTGTAAAACCCAAATTTAAATCTGTGAGTATAAAAAAATTACAATAGATCAAATGTTTGTGCATATCCTCTAATTTTCTTAGAGCAGCTTCTAACTGAATTTTACAGCACTGTTATACAAAATTTTGACACTATTTATTAGAAAGTTAACATTCCAAACATACATTACAGAAACCAGGCAAAAAATAAATAAATAAATAAAAGAAAAACATTTTTCAACACTAATATAAAAACACCACAAAGATTTGTCTTACCTCCTTCTTCCTTAGTTTTCCGGAAAGCCTCACGATACAGAGTACCTCGTCCTGGTCGGAGACCAAGTGAAACAGGAGTATTGGGAACGGGTGTGGCTCGGCTGATCATCACTTCTTGGGTCACTTCTGCAAACCTCATTACATGCTGTATATATAAAAATGTAATGAAATCCCTGAATTATCAAATTTTAAATAATGAGACAATGTTGTCACTTCATTCATTTAAAAAAACATTGCTATTCAAAGACCTTGTTGCTAGGTAAGATATTATTATGTTCTCAATTAGTGCATCCAATAAAACCTCCCAACATCTTGTAGGAAATGTGTCCTCAAGAGCGAGGAACATAAATACTGTGACCCATAAATTACACTTTATATATTTCATACACACATCTCGTGCAGCATTACAATACTGATAAGAAATTCTTTTATACTGCTACAAGAAGTTTGAGAAATAAGCCCAGAAGATGTAAACACCTCATTATAATGGTCCTCAGTCCATTTCTACACACACACACACACACACACACACACACACACTGAAATAACACTAATTAAATAATTGTTAAGTACAATATCTGACAAAATTATTACATTTTGAAAAGAGGCATAAACAAAATACTGAAGAATACGTGAAGCTTAAGAGCGAAAAGTACCATTATTTAAAGAAAAGGTGTGAGGTAGCAATGCTTTCATTGTTTGCTGTTAAGGTTCTACTGAGAATATATTGTGTATTCATTATTATAGTTTTTCACACATTGGGAATAGAGCTGACAAATTCGATTAATCCAAAAACATGAAGTTTAGTTTTACAGTTTTTGACATCACCTACTTTTAAAATTTAGCTTAGGTAAACATAAACTTCAAATTTATTCTAAACCTGCACATTTCCAGCTTTGTTTCATCCACTGACAAGTTCTTTCTTTGCAGGTAGGAAATACACACACCATTAACAATTTGTGCTAGTTTTAAATATTGCTAAAATTATTTCATTGAAATATATAATAACAAAACTTGCATCAAAGAAAAGTTTAAAATCTCGACATTTCAATTACACTGAATAAAATTCGTGGAGATGTTTCAGAAAAACATTTTTCTTATGTTAATTTCCCACTTTCACCATATGTGACCTGAAATGCTTGGGCTGGAAAGGGTTAAACTTTTCATTCATAATTTGATCATATTCTATTACACCTATTATTTGTTTATCAAACTGTTGAAATTACAACAGTTAAGTGTACTGTTTATTTGTACATGTTTAAAACTATGGTTATCACACAGCACAGTAATTTTGAAAGAAATCCTCATTTATATATTATTTTTAGAAAATAACATGAGGAGGCAGTTATTCTTTTCCCCATTTGGACCTCTTTATACATTACATTTAGAACAAAATAAAATACCCTTAAATTTAAATAAAACATTAAAGGATATTAATATACTTTCTTCATAAAACAAAAAAAAGTCCTTTCCAAAGTAAGAAAGCATATTTTCAAATTTAGTGGTTTTTGTTTGTTTTGCATTTTGTGTAAAACAATATGAGGAATATCTGTGCTAGTCATCCTAATTTCGTAGTGTGAGACCAGAGGGAATGCAGCAAGTCATCACACCACCCACTGCCAACTCTTGGGCTAGTCTTCTACCAATGAATAGTGCAATTGGCCATCACATTATAATGCTCCCACGGTTTAATGGGTTAGCAAGTTTTGCTGGAACATGGATTCAAACCTGTTATTATCAGATTGTAAGCCAAGCACCCTAACCACCTCACCATGCTGGGTCTATTCAAGGTGTACATACATAGAACTTCCTGTTACCAGGTGGTACATAACATCTTAATGCTGACACTATCCTAGGCAAACTCCACATAGACAATACTAATAAATAAGCATTTTCGTATGCTAATACACTACATGGTTTATTTATCTGTAGCATAGTTACATTGGTTAGAACAAACTTATGATAAATTAAAACAAAAACTCACATGAGACAACACTTGAGAACCCAATAAATTTTTTGTTCAGACTTATTAATAATACATTCTTGCAACAGGCGATGTAAATGTAAAATTTAAAAAAAATAAGCTCAAAACAGGTTACTCCCAACAGGTATCTTTAGTTAACATATCTGTAGCTGACACAAAGAATGTTATTTTTTGTCTCGGAATCCTATTACATAAATTGAAACATGATTTTAAATACAACTTCATACAAAGTGATATGGATGAGAATCTATACTTATACTGAAGGAACCATGTTTGTTAATATTAATATTGTGTATTGTATAAACTTCTTCACAAAAACTAGGACGATTTGATACTATTCTCTTTCAGCATGTAAAAAATGTTAAATTTACTAATATAATGAAAAAAATTATAAAACTTTAAAAACAGAGTTACAAAGAAATTGAACGACGTTTCCAATTATAATATACAGAAAACTTACAAGTGTTTCATCATAATCATCAGCACGGGGATTGACACAAACTATCATCCGAACTTTACCTTCCCCTTCAAAAAACCTTTTAAATAAGTTGGTCAGTTTTGTTTCCCTATACGGTACCATCTGAAGAAAAATAAAAATAAGAAAAAAAACAACTAAAATTTAGTTATATTTCTAAAATTAATACAAATTATAATTAAAAAATTCAAACAAATTCTAAGTTGATATGTATTTGTATTAAATATATGTTAATTGAAAAAGGTTTGAACTACAAGTTTTATTCCTTGAGGTACTAAAAGTTACCTAGTATAAGGAGCTTTACAAGTTAATCACATGAAATAGTTGTGTGGAATGTATGCAGTCCGTGTACTCAAAATATCTGATACATTATAACAAAAATAGACAAGATTCAACTGGTAATCTCAGTGCTGACGTCAGTGCCAAAATAAAAGCGTTTTATGTCACAGGATAGATCTTTATGGGTCCTTTGTGGTATGCACACCTCCCACGATCAAGTTACTTCAAACAAGCTGATTTTAACCTTTTTTCAAAGACCAAATAACCTAAGTATAAACTTTTCCATAATCAAAAACAATTAAAAAGTGGTAGGACAGGGTTTAAAATTTATGGTTGTTGGACCTTTTAAAGTATGTCTGTTTTTGAATAATGAATGTAGATAGATAGATACAGCACATATTCCCTTACTTTAACCTTACATCAGTTGTTATTAAAACTACTATCTCATAGAAAGGTGTGCTTATCACAAAAAATCAATGTGTCAATGTGAAAGCAAATTTCGCTCAATTCTCACAGCTGATTTCAGAAGTGTAAAACAAAAATTTATTTCAAGAACAATAAGAGAAAAAAAACAGACAAAATTTCACTATATATCCAATTTACCAATGGTTCAAACAATTTCTGCTTCAAAACTGTATTATGTTTAGAAAATTAATATTACTATAATTATATTAATTAATCTAGTCTCATTTACAAATAAAAAAGAAAAAATATATAGTTTGATATAAATACTATCACAGGTGATTCTTATAAAAATAAAATGAGTCCTCCCAAAATGAATACTAATAGTTTAATATTAATAAAAAAATTTAAAATACTAGTTCAATATTTCTTCACAGTTTTAAACTTAAAGGAATTCTGATGAGACTGAGGCAGAAAATGACCAACCTTGTTTGTGCCCTGTGTCTGGTTTTCACGTAATACATCTATACACGTTCTTAGAGCCATAAGTGACGTGTTAATATTCCCTTAAAGATAACAGTGATGCAGTAAGATATTAAAATATTTTTTTTAAAAAAGCAAAACAAAGACTATTATCTTACAACAATCAATGATAAGTAAATGTTTTTTTATTTTTTGAAACAAGTTTTAGTGTCATTAACCTCACACTCCTTTGAATTCTAAAATGTACTTTTACAGTAGTTTCAAATATTGTACAAAAGCATTTAATTATTAGAAGATGAAATAACATAAATCTTATATTAACATCACATGGAAACAGCAATTAATATGACTACTGTTATGAAAACCATTAAAAAGTGGTGAAACAGAGAAATGTTAAACCTCTGATAAACTCCAGCATGAAATTACTTTAGTAAATTGATTGTTTCACCATTATCTGAACACATTACAATCCAATATCTCGTGTTTCTTATGATAGTAAATGGCATTAAATGTTCAAAAATACTGTCTGATTTTTCCCTCAAATCTCCCATAAATTAAAACTATAAATGAAATTTAAGTGTAGAACTTTGATTTAATGTACATTTGTTTTGGATAAAAAAAATTCAAACTGCTAACTTTAATTTATATCTCTGCTCCACCCTTAACTGTTACCTTTATTTGGAGATTATAAACACTGAAATAAAGCTGAAAACTATTATCTTTGTATGCACTTTATGTATATTTGTAGTTTGAAAATAGTGAATTTGAGATTTATGGAGACCAAAACTAAATTTCAACACAGGCTTGTTTTATTTTTACAACTTCAAAGCTTCTATAGTCCTTGACCCGATCTTTAAATATTTCATTTGTAGCTCATATGAAATACCTGCTTCTCTAAGTCTATCTCCTGTATTCCGTGTGCGACCAGTTCTTTCACTTCCTGCCAAATCCACCAGGGAGAGTTGGCTAATTCTCAGCTGGTCTTTATCCTTCAAAAGTTAAAGATAAAAGGGGAACACTCAATTTTAAATGATACACACACACACATTTTAAATGGGATTATCCAAGTAATTTATGGTAAAAATTAAAAAGGATGAAATGACAGCACTGATGTTTTGTTTAGATTTGTTGGCCCCCTCTGAGAACAGAATAAACAAGTAATATTATGCAGATGGATCACATTTTGTCTAGGGTTTGATTGAGATAGTTTTTGTGGTAAATGTGTTAATTCAATATCTATCTCAACAGATGCTTTGTTAATCTTTTGTAATACACTAGATGATAAAAAGAAATATCTTTAACCCTTAAACAACATAAATGTTATAGGTAGCAGCATCAATGGCAGCTGTTTAAGGGCTAATGAGAATGAATCACATAAAGTTAAGAATGTTTGTTTCATTTTTAACAAACATTTAACATTAACATTCAATGTTAATGCAGTCACTAAATCTACAGGGATCACCTTCAACCACTAAACAAGGCAGAGGACTTCAGACATCAGTATATCACCAAACAGATTGTATATCAAACCAAAGTGAGTATTTTTTGTTTAACACTTCAAAGATTGAACACAATTTGACAGTTATTTATAATTAATACAAAATAATGAGAATTCATCAAGAATACCATTTAGTACTAATATCCAAGATCTGTAAACATTACACATGACAGTAAAAGTAATGTAATTCCAGAGTTATGATGGAGGCAGATGTTAACACACTCTTTATAATAGAATATACCAAACACCTCATAGAAGTGAGTTTGAAATTCTACTTGCTAGAAAGGTAATAAATACCAGACACATCAATATACAGGTGCTGTGTTCGATTGTTATTGTTTTTTTATCACAACATTATCTTTATACAATAACAGTGGATAGGTATAAAACTTGTAGTAAATAATTTAGAAAACATTAGTTTTTTTGATAATCATTACAAAACAATACAAAAAGCATGAAAATGTGTTTACCACATCAAAATAATACGTATATATCATTAATACTTAGATATCACAAAAACTGTTGAAAACATAACTGTGAAAATGCATGTTTTCTAACAAAACCTACAATTTCTTAAATTATATTCTAAGAGCCCTTGAGTGGAGTGAAAGCAGAGTAAGGTTATTTGATAGTTAAGAGCAATGCTTTTCTTTAATTTTATGCAAAGCTACACAAGGGCTAGTTACACTAGTCATCCCTAATTTAGCAACATAAAACTAGAGGAAAGGTAGCTAGTCATCACCACCCACCACCAACTCTTGAGCTACTCTATTACTAAGGAATACTGGGATTGACCATGACAATAGCTAAAATGGAAAGCATGATTGGTGTGATAGGAGTTAAAGGCAGAACTTCTCACCTGTAGAACTTCAGCACCAATAGAATCTAGAGGAGCTTGGACCAATCGTATATTAAACACACTGTGACTTCTACTAGATTCTGTATTTAAAGCAGTATGTGCTACCCTCCTTCGTCGCTGACCTTTAAAGAAGGCATCAAAGGCTTCATCTGATGACTTAACTTCGAGCTCAGTAACTCCAAACACATACATATCATGGTTAGAATCTTCTCGTAAAATCCTAGACTGTGGAGGTCTGCAAAAAAAGTTTTGGAAACAGTCTGATTCGAGTGCCTCATCTTTGCATAATGCCAGTAAGTCACATTCTTACCTTGAAACAAAATGTTTATGACAGAAGCATGCAATCATACTAGTGTTTAGTAGACTAACTGAAGAAAGAACTACTTTCTTCAACACTGAAAGAAACTATATTTATAAACACAATAAAACATACATTGATTAAAAAAGAAAAATCAGCTATTTTTGGTTATAGCTGTTACGATCAGAACTATCATTACACTGAAAATGCAGCTTATTAATATTTCAAAGGGAGAGAAGCATGACTAACATTGAATAATTAGATATAGAGAAGACAATTTACTTACAGAATACTATATCTCTAAATCTATCATCTTCATTGTGGATCAACTGTATAAAACTTAGACAATAAAATGTTCCAGCTAAGCCTTTTTCTCATATTGATAAAGGAGAAAAAAACAATTTTAAGGCACGTTAAACCCTCTCCACAACAACAAAAAAATGGTTTGCAATAATAATAAAATATTTATCGATCAAAAACAAGTAGACCAGTTTGAACAGCAAGTGTTACCATCATCCCATCAATTCAAAAAATTTAAACAATGGGCTTTGTATTATGTGAAACAAAACCATCTGTATAAACAGATGCAATAGTCCAAAAATGTAATGTTATAGAAAAATTGACAAATTATTTCTGTGTCTCACTCTTATAATTTCATTCTGTGAAAACATGACAATGAAAAATTATTTACATTTGGTTAACGAAATTATTTTGTAGCAAATTACTTTAACCTTATACTTGAAGAGAATTATCAAAACTATATCAGACAGATACTTTACATACAGTACTCAAAACACAAGATATATAATATTATGAGGTTAATCTCTTTCAAGATTTATTAGTTACTATAATGATTGGTCTTCCTCTAAACTAAGGTGGTCATATGGTGTCCTAAGACACTGTGAAACAGTTAAATCAATAACATTACTCACACTGTCAAATATTTTAAATGCAAAAACGGCTCGTTTGGGTTGGGAAAATATTTTGCATAGAAGGTCGAAACGTTGTTCACTCTTCTATGTAAAATATTTTCCCAACCCAAATGAGCCATTTTTGTATATAAAATTCTCAACAAGTGGGTTTCTTGACATCACTGACTGTCAAATATTTGTTTCACTCAAATCTTATGCAACTATTACTCCAACAAAATCAGAAATGGCACAAAGAATCTTACTTTGGTTTTATGGGATCTATGGGCACATCTTCTAACAGATCATAGATATAATTGTTGTAAATCTCTATGTATGATACAAACACAGAGAAGGAATTGTCTTGGTTTACAACATCGATGACCGTTTCATCTGGTATTCGTTGAACCCATTCAAACTCTGCATCTCGTCTATAAGTATACAAGATTTATCAATTATTTTAGTAAAACTTTGGTTTTAAAAACAATACCAAAATAAATACTGTATTAATTGAGCCTCACAAATGTTTCTAGTGTTTCATAAATCACCTTTAGCCAGAAGTTCAGTGTAATGTTGTTCCTTTGCTGTTTGATATAATTACAACATTTTCAGAATGTATAAAATTACAGAAGGAAAATAAATATTTAGGGTGTAGTTTTAATTGTGTGTATATATAAAACTTTTTGAAACTACCACTATGCATGTATTTTGTCAAAAAATAGTCTTTCAATGATATAAATCACCAACAAATCTCACATAAAACCTAGTTATTAAACAATCAATGTTTAGAATACTATAATAAAATGGACATTTCTACTGTGTTAGAAATATGTTAATATGTTAGCTGCGAGTTCATTACCTGCAAATAATCTTTAACCCTACATGCATGCACAGAGTCGGTCTACTGGACTAAGTCCATATCGAAAATTTAATATTTACTCTAGATTCTAGTTCTATATTTACTTAACATAT
This sequence comes from Carcinoscorpius rotundicauda, assembly GCA_011833715.1. NCBI lineage: Eukaryota > Metazoa > Arthropoda > Merostomata > Xiphosura > Limulidae > Carcinoscorpius > Carcinoscorpius rotundicauda. The sequence continues at coordinate 7,491,478 of CM022404.1, forward strand.
CTAAATAACATATTCAGCAAACATTATTACTATGTTGTAAACAAAGTAGAAATTTAGAAGTGTTTCTAGTGTAGGTTTATTATTGAATTTATCTTAGTCAGCCTGACAGATTTACTGATCTATATGATGGTAATTTTCTTTAAAAATATTTCATTTATTTAACCTCTGGAATTTCCTAAATGAATATGAAGTTGTTTTTTTTAGCAAGACTTATTTTTTCTACCCTAATACTACATCAAATCAATCCACTTGACCAACCTTGTAATCAACACAAAAAAGTGAAATAAATTTCAATTATTTCTGTTTTCTTTCCAGAATGACTGCAGATTGTAACAGAAAATTATTTATCCTAAACAGCCTCAAGCTTGTACTATTTGCACCTGTTTTCATTTAATTTTGTCTTGTTACACTTTTAACTGTATAAATACTTCAGATACAAATAAATCACTCAGCAGGAGTGTAGAAAGTTTAAAGTGGATAAAATATTGGGTTATCTCATCAGCCTAACTACATGTTCCTCACACATTTCCCAAATAAAAAAAATTCCATATAATTCCTTTTTATCTAACCCAGTAACTTAATGTCTGCATTTTTGTTGCATTTGTTTAAAAAGAAAAAATTAAATAACACATTCAGTACTTATTGCAAGATTGAGGCCTTTCAAAAGCCAATTTTTCTTAACCTTAAATTTTGTTAAATTGGTAGTTGATAAAAAATTAAAGAAAAAGAAAAATCTGAAACAGAATTCAGAACAGAGACATCTTCTGACATCCAGAAGAGAAGTGTAAGAATTCATTTAAATATTTCCTTTCTGAATTAAAACAATCAAAACATTCATTACACAAAAACTTGAGTTGTAAACCACATTGTGATGCCAGGTTTATTAAGAAAAATGCTTAAATTTTGAAAAAGGCTGTGACATGCTCACTATGAAACCCACCTATGAATGTTAGGGTTAACACATAATATCCTTAGTTGAAGAAACAGGATCAGTGAAATTCAGAATATACTCAACCATAAATCAAACAATTGTACTTTACTTTCCTTGGAGATAATAAAAATTATCAATAATATAACTGTAAATTTCTCATTTTAGCCAACAAAGTTTAAATTATCTTAACACATTGTTCTATTAAAATATTGTTCACATGATTTAAACAAATTTAGTTGTACAAAGTTTTTCACAGAAATAATTTTAGATATTTGCCAATGTTTTCGGTTTGTTTGTTTTTTTACCATCAGCCTCAATATGCGGTTCACTTATGTGAACTGATTCAAACAAAAAATTCAAATTTCTTTACTGCTGTTTTATAAATGTGATGTGAAACATTAAAAGCTCATACAATACTACAAAATCTAAATAACTGAACAATCTAGAAATTAAATTTGAATGGAACACTAAGAGTTTATTATAAAACAAGATAACATTATACACCTCCAACATACCTTTTAGCTCTTGGTGTTTTCGGAGTCATTGTCATAAATTGACTTTGTTCTATCATTGCTTCAGCTTTTGTTTGGATATCAAAACCATTCATCTTATCGGATTTAAAAACCTACCAGTACAAAACTATCATTTACTAAGTGGTATAAACACCAAGTAACAGATTAAAAAAAAAAAAGTTTCTAAATTGCTTAAAACATAATACAATATTTAGATAAACTCTGAAAATATTGGTATTTCTGCTTATATTACGAATTATTAACTTCTAATCAGAACAAGATATAAACTTATATCAGAACTACAAATTAACTCAATTAATACAAGCAATATACAAGGTTTAGCTAGTCATGAAACAGTTATACAAATTAGAGTGCATTATTTCATGACTTTATTACCCTCATTGTTAGAGATATTTTAACTGTTTTTTTGCCATAATCCTACATCTCATGTGGTTCCACCAGATCAGATACGTGTAATAAACAGAAAGACATTTCATTAAACATACTAGTAGCTGTGTCTAATACAATTAAGCTGACTGCAACTATCTCCTAAAAACATGATCAGTTTACTAAGAAGTAACAAACCTCAAGTACTACTCAAGATGTATGTGATAATAAGATTCAAGAACCCAGAAATAATAAGAATTCAACAAAGTAATTTGTTTGTTTATTTGGGAATTTCGCACAAAGCTACTCAATGGGCTATCTGTGCTAGCCATCCCTAATTTAGCAGTGTAAGACTAGAGGGAAGGCAGCTAGTCATCACCACCCACTGCCAACTCTTGGGCTACTCTTTTACCAACAAAATGGGATTGACCGTAACATTGTAACGCCCCTACGGCTGGGAGGGTGAGCATGTTTGGCACGACTCAGGTGGGAACCCGCGACCCTCAGATTACGAGACGCATGCCTTAACGCGCTAGGCCACGCCGGGTTCTCAAAAAAGTAATAATAATATTAAATATGATAAAGTAAGAATACTAATTTAACTGAACTAAAGACAGCAGTACAACAGATTAACTTAAGTTGCATATCTAAATTTGTCAAAATGTTCTGAATGCTATATTTTCACAAAAAATTATAATTACAATAAAATTACATTAATAATTTTTGTTAAAAAAGATTTAAAAATTTCTAAAATATGTAATACATTAAAAATTGATTAAAAACTTGATTAACAGTTAAAAATGTCAAATTTAAACAAAATGCTACATAAACTAAAAGTTGAAGTGAACTAGCCAACAACTTGTTTACTATCACGTAACAATTTCATGCAATACGAATTAACAAGTAAGATCAACGAGACAGTCAAACCATAAATTGTAGAATATTAGGTAAGTAGATCCCACATATTTGAAGATTAAAGTAGGAGATATTCTACAACCTTAGATCTCACCAAAACAGAACATCTGAACTTTATACCCTCCAAAATAGCCAAACTTGAAATACTGGTTAGATGTGTCGTATAAGCTGTGGGTACTTCTATCAAAACAAATCTCTTAGCTATTAGAAATAATACTCAGACTTTTTTTAACATTTGTTTGTTTTCATCTAGTTGCCACCAATGATTATTTTCAGCTTATTGAAATTTACCAATGACAAAATCCCTAATAACAATATCCTTCTATAGCTTTGATCTGACTTTACTAGACCCACCCACACCTTTCCAAAAAGAGGTAAACAGTCATCTTTTTATATCTCAACATAACTATGCTCCGCTCGAGTCATTTATTCCTATCCAACAAGAAATTAATACAGACATGCCTTTTTCTTTTAGATCAATACAAAAACTATACTTTGCTACAATTATTCATTTCTATCCAACAAGGAATTAATACAGACATGCCTTTTTCTTTTAGATCAATACAAAAACTATACTTTGCTACAATTATTCATTTCTATCCAACAAGGAATTAATATACTTTTGTCTTTTTTTTTTTTTTTAAATCAACATTAAAACTAAAACTGATCTCCATGGAGTTCCCTAACTTGTGAATAAAAACTTTGAAACATGTTTAGAAAATCAGCTTCATCATTAACTTGAAAAGAAAAATTAATTACATAGTTGTCACTTTGCAGTAACTTTCATATATTCATTTCGTATTGCATTCAATAAGATAGTTTAAATAGTCTAATTTGCCTCTTATCATTTTTCATACCAGGTGCATGAAAATATCAAGTCAATATTTGAAAATGCTTTACATGGAAAATGCTCAAATTTTACACATATCTATGAAAATAGCAGACATAAGATAGCAAGTAAAAGCCATTGCTCCGACATTACTGCTGGACCATAATGTGGAGTATGATTTAACCAGTTTACAACACCTTCCCATGCTTGTAGTAACTCCAATAATTTGGTTAAAGCAGAAAGTCCAAGATTTTACATCAGAACGACCACCAAGAAATACCATGAAGAGTGGTACTGTATTTAAAAAGCAAGCTTTAAGAACATAACACTACTTTCAAGACATTACTTATTAACCCTAGGATTACTAATATCAAAAAATAATGTGAGGGGATCTGAATTGCCTACACAGATTATAGAAATTTCAGGATTTTCCCTTATACTGGATTTCAACCACTCAGCATTTAAACCTGTCATATGACTACCAGAAAATTAATTGCAGTACAAAAATCTAGCTTATAGTATTTAGGTGCAATACTTGCAAACAAAGAAATACTAATAAAAAAAGAGAGAAATCTGTTTGGAACATCTTCAAGCTATTATGATAGATGATTGTGATAAGTATTGTATCAGTACATTATATTAATAAATACCATGTATCTAAGTCTAGCAACCTTTTCATGATTAATATAGAATTGATGTGATAGGTATCTTGATAGACAATACAAGTACCTCTATCAAATATGTAGAATCAATTAAGGAAGGAAACAAGAAGGGTTTAAGTTAATAATTTTCCTTCAATGATAATTTCAGAAAATTACGATCTGAAGTTGTGTTTGTAGGTTTTGACATGTTAATGCACGTGTGTATATAGATACTTGTCTTGTATTTCCTGCTGTCATCTTTTATAAATAAAGTGCAGCTTTACATCCATTTCCTCAAAAGACTAAGTGTTACCACCAGGAAATGACACAAAACAATAGATAACTAAAGTGAAAGCAACCTAATTAATGACCATGTGTTATGTGAAAACTGCACATTCCACTGAAAAACTGACAAGTTTCCAAACTTTTTATATTAAAATAACAAAAATACATGTTATGCCCAAACATCACACCTGCATATTTCAAGTATGGATCTCTAAATTTAGATGTGTATTTAATCATGAATGCACACATTTAATCTTGTATTCTAATGCTCATTGTCTTAATAGTATTATAATAAACCATATAGTGTAAATAATGTGTCTGCTTGTATGCTGATATTTGAGACCATATTGTTGATTTTGGTCTGAATAACATTAATGGTTGGTTTTCCCAAGATTACTTTTGGATTCAGCAACACTTTTTTAAAACTAATTATTCAAATGCACTAATACTTTCTGGTTCTGTAATTACTAAATTAAAAATCAGTTGCAACAACTAATTGTGGATGTTTAACAGTCATTCTGGTAGTTACATATGCTTACACATCTTTGAGCCTGAAGATCTCTGATGCTGTTAAATATTACATCCAAACATCGTGGAAGAATTCCTCCATCCTGTGGGGTTCCTGTCATCGTGTAAGTCTTTCCAGATGATGTAATTCCATATGTAAAGAGTAAACCTTAAAAGAAGTGAATAAAAAACACACAAGAAGAAATTACTAAACTATTCAAGAATATTAATACTAACTTTACAGACACAAAAAATTCACTTTCATAACACACCTATAATGAAACTAGCCATTAATCGTACAGTTATCTATCAATAACTAAAACCATAGATAACTATTTTTATCCACATAATTTTCCAATAAAATCTTTTAAAATAACTACCAAATATTAACATTCACAACTGTAATGGATACATTTATAGCTCATGTAAAAGATTTTAAGAAACTACAATACTTTGAGTCTTGCAAACATTTACTACCATCAAGTCTCACACGACTAAAATTTACAAATTTAAATGGCTTAGTAGTTAAAAATTAAACACAATAAGCTACATGTACTCTGCCTACCACAGGTACTGAAACCCAGTTTCTGCCACTGGAGGGTAGGTTTAAATGGTAAAAGTTGGTAAAACATTAGAAATCTAATAGTCTTAAAACTTTAGAAAAACAAATACACATTCTTTTTTTCTTTAAAAATTTCTCACTTTATCCACTGCACCTCAGAATCCTAGGTGTGTAAAAAATAGTATTACATTTTTTTTCTCTCCCATGGGTTAATGTCATATAACATTATCAAGTTTTAATTTGATACCAGAACTTATCAATTGTTTTTGGTATGGTGAACTGAATTAAACATTTTTTTAACTAGTATAATTAAATAAAAACAAGTTGCTCTGTTATATCATGTATGCTATCACACAATAAAACTGGTCACCCAAGGCAAATGTTTTTTTGTTTGTTTTTTCATATGAACCACCAAGAGTAAGTCACTCTGATCAATACATGATGAGGCCATGAGCAATGCCATATGGCCAGTATTATTCAATATGGATGTGGTAAAAGGCATGAATAAAAGTATTCATTTAAACATATTATAGAAGCAAAAAAAGGAAGGTGCAAGTGATGTTGAAACAAATACATGAATATTAAAATAAAACAAATTCAATACACAAAACCTTGCACATTATTTTAACCACAGCCCTATCTCATGTCTAAAAATGGCCCTTGAATAAACAAAAGAGGAAATGAGATAAAACATTATAGAATTCAAACATGCTTACTGCAAAACATTTAAACTAACAGTCCAAAACCAGTAAGAAGCACAGCAAAACAAAACCAATGAACTTCAGAAATACATTAAAACAAGGCAGAAATGGCATTAGTTAAAACAAATACCAAAAAGATGGGAAAGACACTGGCTAAAGCAAATACAAAGACTCATATTCAAGGGTACTAGCTGTTACAAAGGCTGGATCTATTCCAAAATACAATAGAAATTAATAAACTAAATAATAAAGATGCAAAAAGTTGAAATGTATGTAATGAAAATTTCATTATAGTCAACAAATGGAAGCAAAAACAGGTTTGATCAACATAAATGTTTATTTTCGTTAAGCTACATTCTTGAAGCTACCAGATCATAGAAAATACAAAAAACCTTGTTGAAAAGTAAACCATAATAACTTGTCAAGTTCCAGTAAGTCATAATTTTCAGTTGTCATTAATATTTTATTTACACCAGAAGGTAAAAGAATCATATTATTGGCTAAACAAACTGAATCAGATTGGAAAGAAACACCTTTTGTTGTTTTTTTTGCCAGCTTACTAGATCTTTCAACATCATTCACAAGCCTTTAAGTGAGAGTAAAGGCCCACTAATGCAACAATCAGTATCTGCTCAAACCAACAATACTTTACTGACTAATATGATAGAAAAATAGCGTTCCACTCACAGGTTACAATATTACTCAACAACATGGTACTTTAACCAGGAGAAGTAATCACATCAATCATGGTCATAAGCTAACTGATCAATCAAAATTCCAGTTATATTTCCTTTCATGAAAATGATCAAAGTTAGGATTTCTGATTATTTCAAATGTCCAAATAATCAAAATACTACTGTTTGTTTGTTGAGTACAAAGCTATGCAATGGGGCTATCTGGGATTTTCCCACTTTTAACCCTATAATAAGTTGTTTTATTTCACGTTTCTTCAGCTAATGGCGATGTGGGGAGAACTCGTAATTTGAGGGTTTTTGCTAATCCTGTCTTTTTTATGACAAAGCTACTAATGCTATTTGCAAATGTAATAAATGGAATTCTCAATTGAACAGTCAGTACTAAAAATAATGTAATTATTTTATGTAGTCTTACTGGTGTAATATAAAATTAATCAAAAGGAACATTAAGAAAATAGATTAAGATATTCAAAATAATGGGTTCAGGATATTTAGATTCCATCATAACATCAGAAGAAACATATTTTAAAGAATTATTATACGTGAAGCAAAGTTTCACAAAAAGATTCAAGCACACCTTCAAGTGTTGTTAACAATAATACAGTAAATTATGGTAGAAACCATATTCAAAGTTACCAAATAGCACAAATAAACTTTTGCATGCATATTTATAAATAAAACTTTTGTTAAATGCAACACATCCACTCAGCCAGCACTGCATTTATAACTACATCTTACTTAATGTTTACTTACCATTTTTGCCATTGATGACGTCTGATACAAGAGGTAAGGCAACATTGTCGAACAAGGATTTCTGAGAGGTATTTTCATCAAACACAAATCTATAGGTATACTGAATCTGTGAAACAGAGAAGTGTAAAACTAAATTAAATATTACAGGTAATGTATAATAAAGTTCAAGAACTGTCAAAAAGATGAAGTAAAATTACTACCTGAGAGTTAGCACAATGTTATTTCTACCAAAAAACAAATCATGCAAAAAACAGTGCTAAAGAAAATACATTAGTTAATCTGTTATTGAATCAACTATTAACAAACTTTAGAATAATTCACCTCCTTTGAATTGTTTTTATATGCTAAAGATCCACCTGGTGGTACCAGTTGCACAACAGTATTGCCAAGTGAAGTCACACAAACTAAGTCATTCTGATTTTCTAGTGGACGTAAACGACAGTATACTTCAACTGGGTCTTTCACTATATTTTTTGGAGGCTTTGGTGGGGGCTTCTTGGGAGTCTTACCACGTCTGTGTCCCACATAAAAATAAAAAAGAACAATTAACTTTTATTTCACTCTGAATATGTCCAGAAACACACATTTACAAAACAATAACACTAACACATCTTGTGCTAAGAGAATTCTAAAATTTATTTTCAGCTTCAAGAAACAAGATTAAGGCAGATTCAATCTATATAGTTTTGTAGATTTCAGTATATAATACTAAAAGAATGGTATAATAAAAACCAATATTTAATAATCATACAAAACCATAAATATCTAAATAAGCTCTGTGTTTGACTATATTTAGTACTCACCTTAATTTTTTTAAATTATAAAGCTTTTCATAAACAGCTATACATAAAACTTACCTATGAAAATCACATCAATAGGTATTGAGGAGAGACCAGTTAACTGAAATTTAGAGTGATTAGATGGGAGAATTTGGTTGGTTGGTTGATTTAGTGTTTTAAGGCACAAAGCAGCTAGGCTATCTGTGCCAAACATCCAGTAAAAAGTTAAGTAATTTAGTAAAATTCATAAAAGGAAATTAAGGTGAAACAAAACAAAGTTAAAAAAAAACAAATTGCATAAAACCAATGTTCACATCTAGTCTACAACGTTAAGAGATAAACTAGAATAATTCAAGTTATAAAGAACTTTCTGTAGTGTAACTGTAATTATCATAACTTGCAAGGAACACTAACAGGTAAGTACAAAAACCACCATTAGTCACCTGTAGTTGACCTTTCCAGTCCTGGCTCCAAGTTAATTGACATTATGGCTATTTGCAAAATGGAAAGTAATAAAATGGTTTTAAGAAACATGTAGCAAAATTATAATAATAACTCGCCAGGATGACTAATGTGTAGTTCAAACAGCAGCATTAGTCACCTAAGTTGGCCTTTCCAGTCCTGGTTTTGAGTTATTTAATGTTACGGCCAGCTTCTAATTTCAAATTGAGCTAGATGAACTGTGATTTTTAAAAGGGAGCCACATTAAAAAGGTGTAATATACAGATTTAAAAACTTAAATGACATTAAAAAGATTAATGGCTTTTAAAAAACTAAACACATTACCAAGGTGGGCAGTGTCACCATCATCAATAACACTGTAACGTTATGGACAAACCTTGGGACAGAATATGTTTAAAATGGTGCCGTCGTTGAGAATCGTAATAATGACAAGAAAGTAAAATGGGGTTTATTGTGATCTGATTGTTACACAAACTAAACACTGGTGCATCAGTTCCAGATAAAAGGAAACAATGAGTTAAAAAACTGTGACCAATGTGTAGTCTAGTAAGAACAACTTTCTCTTTCTGATCCTTACAGAAGCAAGATGGCCAAAGACCAAACATGGATCAGCCCCAGAAGTGATACTGCCAGAGCAGATAGACTTAGCTGCAGTGTCGGCGAGCTTGTTCCAGTGAATACCAACATTGCCCAGAATCCAGAAAAACTGGAGAAAAGATGTTAAAGAGAACTGGGTTGGTCAATTTTAAACATCGGTGAGAACAGGATGTGAACTAATGTGAAGCAATTCCAAGGCCAGTAGAGAACTAAGCGTGTCAGTATAAATAGTGCAGTTTGAGTGCTGTTTAGCTTCTATGTGATCCAGGGCAAGAAAAATGGCATACAGTTCAGCAATGAACACAGAAGCTGCAGAAAGAATTTTGCATGCAACCACCAAACCACAACAAACCATGGCAAAGTCACCTGATTTCGAACCATCTGTATAAATAGGAATGGAAGGAAGGTTCAAAAGATGTTTAGCAAACAACAGACAGTATTTCCAATCAGAAGTGTCTGCTTTTCTCAGATGTCTGAGATAGGTCACAATTGGGGACTGTAAGAAGCCATGCTGGGATGGACTGACCAGTAGATACAGCAATGTTATCCAAGGACAAACACAATTCATCTAACTGTGCCTGGATACGAAAGCCAAAAGAAGTATTGGCAGACCATTTGTTCTGAAAAAGTATGGCCTACCAAGGAAGAAAAACACAACCCCAGGTGGGATGCTTTGGTAAGAAACTAAGTTTTGAAACATACAGTAAAGACAGTTGCAAATGGCAGAGGTGTAAAGAAGGTTCATGAGACTATGTATAAGCTCTGAACTGGGGAAGTGCAGAAAGCCCCAGCGCAGAGCTGAGGTCCTTGATAATGAATAGGGTCTAGCATCTTTAAGGCTGATGGTCTGGCATAGCCATAGATCCACAGTCAAGTTTCGATTGAATAAGAGCACAATATATCTTTAGCACAGAACTTGTTCCCCAAGTGGTGAAAGAGAGGACACGAAGTATGTTCAGTGCTCTTTTATATTTGACCATAGTTGCTTGTGTGGTATAAAGGTTAGCTTAATGTCAAAGATAAGCCCCAAGAACATTGTTTCAGGGACCACAGGCAGTGCAACTTCACCAATACGGAGTTCAGGATCAGGGTGAATACCCCATTGGCTGCAAAAATGTATGCAAATCATTTTAGAGAGAGAGGAGTTAAAGCCATTTGCTGTGGTCCACTTCAGTAAACAATTGAGGGCAGTTTTTAGCTGTCGCTCAATATACCTCATGTTCATCAACTGACACGAGATGTGAAAGTCATCGACACAAAAATCCATTTGCAACAGTGAGAGGGAATTGTTCAGTGATGGCATTAATATTTTTACACTGAAAAGTGTGATACTCAGAAACCAGCTCTGAGGAACTCCAAGTTCCTGCAAAAAGAACAGGAAAGTGTCGAACCCACACAAACTTGGAATCTCCTGTCCATTAAAATTTTTTTTATAAAAATGAACTAATGGCCACGTTACCCACGTATATATATGAAGGTTTCGCAAAATGCCATAACTCCATGTTGTATCATAAGCCTTCTCAATGTCAAATAATAATAATACAAGATGTCATTTGAGAAAGGCTTCTCTGATTGATGTTTCAAGTTGAATCAGGTGGTCCATGGTGGAACACTCTCTTTGGAACCCACACTCAATAGGCAAGTGGAGGTTGTTTGATTTGAGGAACCAAACAAGATGAGCATTAACCATCTTCTCTAAGGTCTTACAGAGACAGCTCATCAAAGCAATTGGACGGTAGTTGGAAGGAATCTTGGGATCCTTCCTAGGCTTAGAAAAAGGTAGAACAATAGGCTGGTGCCAATCATCAGGAAAAACATTCTCTTGCCAGATCTAGTTAAAAACAATCAGAAGAATAGCAAGAGAAGCAGGAGATAGATGGTGCAGCATGTCATAGCATACATTATGAGGTCTCTTTAATGATGTACTGCCAGACTGATGAAGGGCCAATTTGAGTTTCATCAGTGTAAAGGGAAGATTATAGTCATAGAGACAATCAACAGGAAAGGAAAGAGGTGATTGCTCTGCTAGAGTCCTGATGGCTGAGAAGGCGGAAGAAGAAGCAGAAGTGCTAGATACCTGGCAAAAGCTTTCACCTAAATTATTGCCAATGCTCTGGGTATCAGCTTCTTCCTGGCCATCAGAGAGCAAGATTGAGAGAGGGACAGAATTATATTGCCCACTAACCTTTCGAATCTTGTCTCATATGACTTTGGGACTGGTGGAAGAAGATATGCTGATTGTGAACTTAATCCAAGATTCCTTCTGGCTTTGACATCTTACTCACCAAGCATATGCACGGGCCTGCTAGAAAGTGATGCAGTTCAAGAGTGTGGGATATCTACGGAAAGTACACCAGGCCCGTCTTTGAGGCTTCAGTCAAAGAGGGCCAGTTTACCTGATCTAGCTTCCACCAGGGCCTGTGGGTTGGGTGGCACTGACCACGGCCAGTCTCTCTCAAGACAATGATCACTGCCTCATGGATTATTTTCAACACTCCATAAAAACTGGGTAATTAATAAAGGGGAGCAAACTGAAAGATCAAAAGCAGTAAAAGACTGACTCGGTGCATGGAAATAAATAGAACCAGTATTGAAAGCAGAAAGTTTGTAATCAGAGAGTATATGCTCTACAGAGCAAGCCCTCTTATCAATATCAGCACTTCCCCAGAGGGAATGATGTCCATTTAAATTCCCCAAGATGAAAAAGGAAGACACAAACTGTTCAATGAGAGCATCAAGGTCTGGTTAATCATATGTCTCTCCAGGTGACAAGTAGCGAGAACAAACAGTAATGGTATGATCCAAGGAAACGTGGTTGGCTACGGCCTTCAAGGACGTGTTGAGTGGCAAAGACAGGGTAGGCACATGCTGATCAACCAATAGTGCCACACCTCCATGCACTCATCCATCACACAGCTTGTCATTTCCGTACAAAGAAAACCAACAAAAGGTGACTGTATCAGCAGGTTTCAGAAATGTTTCCTGGAAGGAAAGACATACAGGATGGTAGGAAGCAATCAGTGTTTTGATGTCATCCAGATTAGAACGTTAATCTCGACAGTTCCATTGTATCAGGATGGCCATTTTAATTTATGTGTAGGCGAATTTGGTGAAGAACCCTTCTGTTTGCAACCATGTCTTTTTTCCTTACTGTCCTTATTCGACCTCCATGGATCCTGCCTTGGGTCGATTGTGCAGGTCTTTGCTGTTGGAAGAGGATTCCACTGATTGAGGATGTGAATGAATTACTGTTTTGCATATTGGGGTGGGAGAAGAAGATGTATCCGAAGAAATTCCTGTACCTGGAACCAAAGGATGTGGATCTTGGGGTTTGTGGGAATGTATGTAAGAGACAGAGATAGGGGTTGAAGTTGATTTATCAACTTCTTTAATCATGGAGGTCAAAACACTTTTCATTTGTTTGAAGAACAATTCTTTTGAAGGCACAGAGAAATCTGTCTGCACTCCCACTGTAGTTGTGAAATGAAATGCAGCATCATACATCCAAGATGAGGTGGTGAACAGCAATTTTCGAGCATCAGGATAAGCAATGTTATGAATTGTTTTCAAATGCTACACTTCTTTCTCTTCCAACCATTTAGGGAAAGAAAGAAAGTAGGAGAAAAGAGCCATTGCAATTGATGCAATGAGGGTCCATTTCACACTCGTAGGCATCATGGTCGTTGCCACTGCAACAAGCACACTTCAAGGAAACATGACATGATGTCTTCGAGTGACCAAACCACTAACATTAAAAACACTGGAGAAGGTTTGAAGACTGTTTTTCACTATTTTATTAAGATTTTTAATTGAAGTATCCATAATAAAGAAATAAATTTCAGTGCCCACTGACCCCACCCACCATGGAGCTATTCGAGTGGACAAACTGCAATGTCAAACAAGGACACCGCAACAATGCCAGAGTTTCATGAGCACTATACCCAAACACCAGCATCAGATACAATGTCCACAACAACTGCTGAGAACATCCAACAGTGGTACTTCGTTGACCCTAGCCTGAGTGGACCAGCCAATTGACACAAGGAGAGCCACCCATCTACAGGAATTCAAGGCCAAAATGGTGTGTTAGAGTTGGACCCCTAAACCACCAGGATCCTCTCCTCCCTTCACAGGTTGCCATGCACAGCAAACACGTGGGTGGATGTTTAGATCCCAGAGGAGGTAAACTGGAAGAACAGAATCTTCCCTGAGAGGTCCCTTCACCACGTACGGGAATCCACACTGAGGGGTGGATGGGAGAAAGCAAAAGATTATCAACAGAGATCAATTAAACAGTTCAACTGTAACTAGTCATGTGCCTCTAGGCTAGTGCTTGGGCATTAATTTCATATCTTCATTAATAATTTTGATATAAACATAATTAATAAAGTTTGCCTTGACATTAAACTCTTAGGTATTTTTAGCTATATTAAAAATGTTGAGGTTCTTCAGACAATTAATCAGTTGGACAAATCTGACGGATGTCCTTTAATAACAATGAAACTTAATTCATTTGGGTTACATGTCTAATACAGGCAAGAACACATTCAACAACATACAGAATAAGAAACTTGATGAAACAGGAAACAGGGACATCAAAAACAATGTACTGAGAAAAGGTTGGCTAAAAATGTAAAAATTGAGATGAATAATTTAGTTGAATACAATAAGGGTAAACAAACTGTTAACTCTTATTGGTGGTAGGTCCCTTGAGGGATGATAAATGACAGTTTCTATCTGATGATAATTCCGAGATGGATGGGTTATAAAAGTTTGCTTATTTTTAGTTTTTACTATGAAGGTTTAAGCAGTATTCCACATCTTGACCAACAGATAGATGAAAACTAAATCAAACAAAATTGCTGTATTAATTCTTAGCTGATTAAGAAAAAATAGTAAATTTAAGGAATGACAGACTCCTGGGCCAGGTATTTTCCTAAGGGTTTTGAAAGAAATTAAAAATTGAGCATCCTACAATATTTTTTCAGTCTTTGAATTGTGGTTAGGTACAAAAGGAAGTTAGCTAATGTAACTCTTTGAAAAGAAGTTATTAAAAATTATCCCAATCATTATAGACTCGTTAGTCTTGCAACAGTTGTGAAAGAGGTTCTGGAAGATCATCTGAAACAAGATTTGCAAAATCAGTTAAAATTCAGAATTTTACTGGATCGTCAACATGGTTTCACTGAGGTAAAATCTAACTTTACAAATCTTCCGGCATTCTTTGTATAGGTTTCTGCTAAGGTAGATGAAGTTAAGAAAGTAAATTTGGTGTATCTGAATTTTCTAAAAACATTCAGCAAGGTTCCATGTAAAAATCTCTAAACAATTTCTCTAAAGCTGTAGAGGATAAGTTATCATATTGGACAGAAAATGACAGGATAAAAGAAAGCAGAGGGTTGTTGTAAATGAATCTCAAACTGAATCAATGTCATAGGTCGGGTACCTTATGACTTAGACCAGTGGTTGCCAACCTTTTTTATGACCCACACCCCTAAAAAATTTTAATATGTTCTCACATCCCTCACATTAATTATTTACTTAAGAATAAAGGTGAAGGTGGCCAAAACAAATGTTATCTCACACCCTTGGGGTGTGAGACCCTTGGTTGGGAACCACTGATCTAAGTCATAAGGTACCCTACTTATGACATTAATTATGACCTTCGCTCTGTTTTGTTTTACATCAATGATACAGATGAAGGAATAGCCAATAAATTATTTAAATTTACAGATGATATTAAGGACTTGGGTGTTGTTAGCTGTGAAGAGAATGCTCCTAGTTTACAAAAGGATTTAGATCACTTACTGAGTTAAATAAATGGCATACGAGTTTTAATTATAATAAATGCAAGAAAATGCAGGTGGGTTATAATTTGAATTATAAGTATAATATTGAAAGGAATAACCTTAATAGTGTCATGAAAAAAATCTTGATGTAGGAGTCTATGAGTCTAAACCATCCAAGCAGTTTGCTGTTGCTAGTGGTAGGGAATATAGGATTTTAGGTTGTATCTACAAAAATACTGAGCACACATCTAAAGAGAGTTACAATTTCATTGTATAGACCACATTTAGAATATTTTATTCAATCTTGGGCTCCTTACTTTAGGAAAAACATTGAATTATTGAAAAGTGTTCAGAATAGGATACCTGGAATGAAAGGATTATCACACGAAAGGTTGAAATCTCTCAAACTTATTACACTTGAAAAATGACAAGTTAAGAGAGATATGACTGAAAAGTTAATATTTAACAGTAAGAATAGTTTGACTAAAAGACACAAATATCAATTTTCGCAAAACAGAAGCCACCTTCAGCTAAGGGAATTTTATTTTTCTAACACAGTGGTTGAACTTTAAAATAAGTTACCTTCAGATGTGGATTGATTGATTGATTTAGTGTTTTATGGCACAAAGCAACGAGGCTATCTGCGCCAAACATCCAGTAAAAATGTAGTAAAAAACATAAATGGAAATGAAGGTAAAACAAAAAAGTACAAAACCAATGTTGACACCTAGTCTACAACATTAAGATAGAAGGCAGAGTGTAAAAAGTTGTAAGGTATTTACTCTACCAAAAAGGTATAATCATAACCCGCCAGGAAGACTAATAGGCAGGTTCAAGACCCACCGTCAGTCACCTGAAGTCGGTCTTTCCAGTCCTGGTTCTGGGTTATGTGCTATAGCAACCAGTATCAAAATGTAAAAGAATAGAAGTATTAAAAGACACACAGCAAAATCGCAACAATGAGTAGCCAAATGTCCAGTAAAAAGAGAAAAGTCAAGTAAATGGAGTAAAGTTTGTAAGAGTAAATGAAGGTAAAAACAAAACAGCAATTAAAACAGAAAATGGTGTAAAAACCAATGGTGACATCCAGTCTTCAAAGTTATAAACTATTTACTCTAGCATAATAATAATGATCATAACCCGCCAGGAAGACTAAGAAGTAAGTTCAAAAACCACCGTAAGTCACCTGAAGTTGGCCCTTCCAGTCCTGGTTCCGGGTTATGTGTCATAGTAGCTAATATCAAAATGTAATGGAATAAAAGTTTTAAAAAACACTCAGCAAAATCGTAATAAAGAGAAGTCAAATGTCCAGTAAAAAGAAAAAAGTCAAGTAAATCGAGTAAAATGTGTAAAGGTAATTGAAGATAAAAGCAAAATGGCAATTAAAACAGGAAATGGTGCAAAAACCAATGTCGACATCCAGTCAACAAAGTTATAAAGGACAACCTGTAGCAGAATGGGAATGATCATAACCCACCAGGAAAACTAAGAGGTAGTATATAAACAACAGTCAGTCACCTGAAGTTGGTCTTTCCGTCCTGGTTCCGGGTTATGAGTCAATATGGCCAGTACAAAAAGGTTGTAAAGGTGTGAAATGATATGCTGCAAAAGTATAATCGTAACTCGCCAGGAAGACTAACGAGTAGTTCAAACAGATACGTCAGTCACCTGAAGTTGGGCTTTCCAGTCCTGGTGTCTAGTTATTTAATGTTCTGGCCATTGTCCAATGTCACATTGAATGAGAGAGATTAAAACTGTAAAAAAGGAGCTACAATTAAAAGGTGTAATAAATAAATATACCACACTTAAATGAGATTAAAAAGATTAATGGCCATTAAAAAATTAAAAACGTTATCAAGGTGGACAGAGTCACCATCACCAATAACTGTCCAATGTCACAGACTGACCCTGGGAAAAAATATGTTTAAAATATTGCCATCGTTGAGAATTGTAACGATGGCAAGAAAGTAAAACGTGGCTGATAGAGATTTGAGTGTTACACAAACTACACATTGGTGCATCAGTTCCAGATAAAAGAAAATGATGAGTTAAAAAACTGTGACCAATGCGTAGCCTAGTGAGAACAACTTCCTCCTTCCGAACTTTACGGAAGCTAGATGGCCAAAGTCCAATTTTGCGTTTGATTTGAAAAAGTTTATTGTCGCGTTGCTCACTTCAAGTGGACTGCCAGCTGGCACGGAGCCGAGCCTTGAAGACAACACCATAGTTCATGTACGGAATAAGCATAGGGGTGATGGTGCTGAAGCAGACATATTTAGCTGCCATGTCTGCAAGCTCGTTCCCACGAATACCAACATGGCCTGGTATCCAGAAAAACTGGATTGAAGTAGCTCCTAATGAGAAATGGGCCAGTCAGTTTCGAATATCTGCGAGAATAGGATGTGAGCTAATGTGAAGCAATTCCAAGGCAAGTATAGAACTAAGCGAGTCAGTATAAATAGTGCAGTTGGAGTACTGCTCAGCTGCAATATGATCCAGGGCAAGAGATATGGTATACAGTTCAGCAGTGAACACAGAAGCTGTAGAGGGGATTCTGCGCGCAACTACTGACCCATAACAAACCATAGCAGAGTCCACTGAATTACCTTATTTGGAACCGTCTGTATAAATGGGAACTGAATGATTGTTTGAAAGATATTCATTGAATAAAAGATGGTACTTCCAATCTGGAGTATCTGCCTTTTTTAGGTGACTGAAAAAAAGGTCACACTTGGGGGCTGTAATAAGCCATGGTGGGATGTGTCGACCTGTGGAATCTGCAATGTTATCCAAGAACAGACCCAATTCATCCAATTGCACCCGGATGCGAAGGCCAAACGGAGCAATGACAGATCGTCTGTTCTGAAAAAGTACTGCCCACCGAGGAAGCAAAACACATTCCCAGGTGGGATGCTTTGGTAAGGAACTGAAGTTTTGAAGTATATTGTAAAGATAGTTGCAAACGGTGTAGAGGAGGTTCATGAGATTTAATGTATATGCTTTGAACTGGATAGGTACAGAAAGCCCCAGTGCAGAGTTGAAGTCCTTGGTGATGAATGGGGTCCAGCATCTTTAAGGCCGAGGGTCTGGCAGAGCCATAGACCATTGATCCATAGTCAAGTTTCGATCTAATAAGAGCACGATATATCTTTAACATTAAACAGCGATCTGCCCCCCAACTGGTAGAAGAGAGGACATGGAGGATGTTCAGTGCTCTTGTGCATTTGACCCAAAGCTGCTTTAAGTGTCGTATAAAGGTCAGTTTACGATCAAAGAGAAGCCCCAAGAACTTTGTCTCCGGGACCACTGGCAGCAAAACTTCACCGATATGAAGTTCAGGATCAGGGTGAATACCTTGTCGATGGCAAAAGTGCATGCATACAGTTTTGGAAAGAGAGAAATTAAAGCCATTTGCCAGAGTCCACTTCCGTACACGATTGAGGGCAGTTTGTAGTTGCTGCTCAATATATCTCATGTTTGATGACTGACATGAGATGTGAAAGTTCGTCAACATACAGCCCATTCGTAACAGTGAGAGGGAGTTGTTCAGTGATGGCATTTATCTTTATACTGAAGAGTGTGACACTCAATACACAGCCTTGAGGGACTCCAAGTTCCTGTACAAAAGAACATGAAAGTGCCGAACCTACACGAACATTCGAATCTCCTGTCCATTAAAAATTTTTTAATAAACATGGGTAGATGGCCACGTAACCCATATGTATGGAGGTCTCGCAAAACGCTATACCTCCATGTTGTGTCGTAAGCCTTCTCTACGTCAAAGAATATCGATACAAGATGTTGGCGGTTGAGAAAGGCCTCTCTGATAGATGTTTCAAGACGAATTAAGTGGTCTGTGGTGGAGTGCTGTCAACGAAACCCACACTGGGTGAGTGAGAGGAGGTTGTTTGATTCAAGGAACCAAACAAGACGAGCGTTAACCATCCTTTCTAAGGTCTTACAGAGACAGTTTGTCAGAGCAAATGGACAATAGTTTGAAGGAATCTTTGGATCTTTCCCTGGCTTAGAGAAAGGTAAAATAATAGCCTGGCACCAGGCATCAGGAAAAACATTCTCCTGCCAGATCCGGTTGAAGATAATCAGAAGGACATCAAGAGAAGCAGGAGATAGATGGTGCAGCATGTCATAATGAATATCATCAGGTCCAACAGACATACTGGCAGACCAATGAAGGGCCATTTTTAGTTCCATCAAGGTAAAGGGACAATTATAGTCAAAGAAACAGTCAGTTCGAAAGGAAAGAGGTGATCGCTCTGCCCGAATCTTGATGGCCAGGAAGGTGGAAAAACAAGCAGAAGTGCTAGATACCCGGCAAAAGCTTTCACCTAGAGTGTTAGCAATGTTCCGGACATCAGTAACCTTCTGACCATCAGAGAGTAAGATCAAGAGGGGAACAGAATTGTAGTGCCCATTAACCTTTCGAATCTTGTCCCATATGATCTTGGAACTGGTGGTAGAAGATATGCTGCTTGTGAACTTAATCCAAGATTCCTTCTGGCTTTGACGTTGGGCCCGTTGGAAAGCAACCCGATTTGAAAGTGTGGGATATCTACGAAAAGTATCCCAGGCCCATTTTTGAGCCTTCCGTGCTAGGTGGCAAGCAGAATTCCACTATGGACAAGGATATCGTGGAAAACATGTCGAGGTTTTAGGAATACATTGAGCAGCTGCATGTATAATACAATCAGTTACCGCTGCAACACAGTCGTCTATTGATGGCTGATTTACGATGGCAGGATCAAGTTCTGCGAGAGCAGTGAAAGTGGACCAGTCTGCCTGATCCAACTTCCACCGGGGCACTCAGGGTAGGGTGGCATCGACCACGGCCAGTCTCTCTCAAAAGGATCGGAAAATGATCACTGCCTAGTGGATTACTGTCAACCCTCCACTGAAAAATGGGAGAATAATGAAGGGGAGCAAACTGAGAGATCAATAGCGGTAAAGGACTGACTTGGTTCATGAAAGTAAGTGGAAGAACCAGTATTGAAAAGAGAAAGATTGTGATCAGAGAGCATCTGCTCTACAGATCGACCCCTCCCATCAATAATAGCACTTCCCCAGAGGGGATGGTGTCCATTAAAATCCCCCAGGATTAGAAATGGAGATGGCAACTGTTCAACAAGAGCATCAAGGTCTGATTGATCATATGTCTCTCCAGGGGAAAGGTACAGAGAAGAAACAGTGATAGTATGACCCAAGGAAACACGGATGGCTACAGCCTCCAAGGGTGTGTTGAGTGACAAAGACAGGGTGGGCACATGTTGATCAACCAACAGTGCCATCCCTCCATGTACTCGACCATCACACAACTTGTCATTTCTGTACAGAGAAAACTGCCGAATGGAGACTGTATCAGCAGATTTGAGAAATGTTTCTTGTAAAGAAAGACAAACAGGATGGTAGGAAGCAATCAGCGTTTTGATATCATCCAGATTAGAACGTAAACTTCGATAGTTCCATTGTATCAAGGTGGCCATTTTTAAGAACTGGTAGGATGAAGTGGCTGGAGAACCCTTCAGTTTACAACCACTGTCTTTTTTCTTTACTGTCTTTCATCAGAGGAGGTCTATCAACCTCCATGGATCCTGCTCTGGGTCGAGTGGGCAGGTTTTTGTTATTGGAAGAGGAATCCAGTGACTGAGGATGCGGACGAATGATTGTTTTGTCTATTGTGGTGGGAAAAAATGATGTATCAGAAGAAATGCCTGTATTTGAAACTGAAGGACATGGATCTTGAGGTTTGTTGGAAGGTATGGGAGGAACAGAGATGGGTGTGGAAGTCGATTCATCTACTTTTTTAACCACGGAGGTCAAAAGGCTTTTCATTTGTTTTGAAAATGATTTTCTTGGAGGCACAGAGAGATCTGTCTGCACTTCCACTGTAGTTGTGGAATGAAGTGCAGCAGCATATGTCCGAGTTGGAGTTGTGGACAGCAATTTCCGAGCCTCAGGATAACTAATGTTATGTGTCGTTTTCAAATGCTGCACCTCTTTTTCCTCCAACCATTTTGGGCAAGAATGAAAGTAAGAGGGGTGAGAACCATTGCAGTTGACGCAATGTGGGTTCATGTCACAGTCATAGGCATCGTGGTCCTTGCCTCCACAACGAGCACATGTCAGGGAACCACGACAAGATGTCTTTGAGTGGCCGAATCTCTGACATTGGAAACATCGACGAGGGTTTGGAATGTATGGCCAAACCCTGCAAATGAGATATCTTGCTTTGATGGTGGCAGGTGCACGTGGTGAAGTAAATGTTAAAACGAGGGTATTTGTTGGCAGTGTAACTCCATCTTTGTGAGTGGAGATGCGCCTCACTGCAGAAACTCCTTGAGTGGCGAGACCAGCGAGAATCTCTGATTCGGGAACGTTCTTCAAATCCCTTTCAACAATAACTCCTCGTGAAGAATTCAAAGTAGCATGGGTTGTAACTTCAATAGGTATATCCCCAATTACCTTTGATTTCAAGAGGAGTTCACTGTGTTGGGATGTGGAAGTTTCAACCAATATGTCTCCAGATCAAAGCTTCTTTACTGACTTTAGAGAGCCAGCAAGTCCCTCTAGTCCCTTTTGAATAAAAAAGGGGACATTTTCCCTAAAGGTTTTTCCGAAAGAGAATGCAATATGAGAAAATGAGGTACGTGTGTTACTGATGTTGAAGATTGCTGTTCTGAGTATTCAAAACGTGGTCGCTTACCCATTGACTGTTTTTTTACAACTTTATTTAAATTTTTTGGAGGATCCATAGGAAAGAGAAAAAGTTTCGGTACTCACTGACCCCACCCACCATGGAGCTCTACAAGGGGACGCACTACAAAGTCATGCAAGGACAATGCAGCAACGCCAGAGTTTTGTGAGCACTATACCCAAACACCAGCATCAGGCACAATGTCCACAACACCTGTTGAGAACTTCCAACACTGGTACTTGGTTGGCTCTTGCCCAGGTGGACCAGCCAATTGACCCAAGGGCTGCCCGTCTACAGGAATTAGAGGCCAAAGAGGTGTGTTAGGGTTGGACCCCTCAACCACCAGGATCCTCTCCTCCCTTCACGGGTCGCCACGCACGGCAAACACATGGGTGGATGTTTAGATCCCAGAGAAGGTAACCAGACAAAACAGAACCTTCCCTGGGAGGTCCCCTCACCATGTACAGGAATCCACTCAGAGGGGTCAGAAGTGGAAGAGTAGATTTTAATCTATAATAAAACTTGGCTAGTACACGAATGATAAGGGCTGGCTTTAAGATTTTTAAAAATTTATTTATCAATAGTTCAGTTTAGAGGATGAAACAGCTGAGATGGGCCAATAGATCCCATATTGTTTCTTAATGCTATAGCTGAATAAAAGAATTTTGCCAAAGTAACGAGTAAGACTCTCAAACCACCAAGTCAGTGCTCTATTATTCAAAGCAAAGTTAACAAAATTATAGTGTATTTAGAAACATACTGATAAGTCAAAAAATCACAAGTCAGTCTCTCTATCTAAACCACTAAGACTCATTTTTTAAATATTGTACATATACTTTTCTGTTCTTCTTAACTAAAAATAGTTGTGACATACTCAATTTGAACAGCTAGTGACAAAGCTAAAGAACCGTGTTGTTATGCTATCAATATTTTAAGATGACTGACAGGCAGATAATGAGATTTTAAGATTCAGTGGGCCCTCTGATTTAGAAGTAATGGAACCCATTTCTGAAGAGCCAGCAAACTGGTGATACAATTTTTTTAGTCATGTTTTACACTATTTGAAATCACTTAAATGTACTAATTCTAAATGGACAACTACAATGAAAACAAGAACCTTATAGAATAGTTAATACCTCTTACTTGCTACACAACAAAGAGATAATTTTTATTGAAACTTGCAAGATCTGAAAGGTCAGTAAAATAAAGACCTCTGGTTTCTTTAAGCTTTATTTAAAAAAAAGAAAAAGGACAAGACAAACACAAGATTTAAAAAAAGACAGATAGATAAAATCTAGTTGAATCAGTTTTTTAACAAGGTGATTGCCTTGTGGAATTAGCTGCTAGTGAGTGGTAATAGAAAACATCACTTTTTTTTAATAAAAATTAGAAGGGAAATCAATGAGTTCCCAAAAAATTAAAAAATGGGTTGAAATTTATAATTCATGTCAAGGATGGATGTAAAAAGTAGCCTTAAATTTTGAAAAACTAAATGGACTCATGTTTCCTAGTTTATGCTGAAGCAAAATTACACACAGCAATTTAACAAGATTAAGATTTTTTAAGAATAGATTTACTAGTGTGAAAGAAAAATTGCAGCTACAGTGTGACAAATCCTGAAAATACATGACTGGTTAAACTCAATGAATTTTCAGATACTATTATTATGCATTATAATGTACTAAAGTCCTCAGATTGCAAACAAATGTCTAACCAAGATCTACAAAAGTATCATTTTTCATCCAAATTTGTTTCAAGTAATTTTTTTTCCATTTAGACCTAAAGATATAGGAAAGACATCTGTATCTTATTAAAATGATGTATGATATAATTGAAATTTCATTCAGGGGATGGCTGGTGTGACTTTACATTAATATTACTAGATATTACACATAACTGAGATATACTGACTTCAATACAATTTTTTTAACCTATTATATATATATATATATATGGTTTAAATTTTTAAACAGTTAGCATTATAGGCACGCATGACTATTGTGTATACAGTCAAATGAAAACAATCACACAATCATCACTCAAGATATTTCACTTTGACTATATACATACCCATTTCAAAATTTTACATATCATCAGTTCTAAATAGGTGAGATACAATTTATGCAACAAACTACACTCTTTTAATAAAGATTAGTTCTACTTCATAATTATTTCAAATTAAAAATAAAATTTAAACAGATTTTTGGTTTAAAGATTTTGATCCACTTTTTAAACTTTATAAAAACATTTTATTTTCCTCTATGAAAGTTCGTAAAAGCTGAACTACACTCACATCATTAACTTTAAATACCTGAATTTTGAGCTGTCGTTTCACTCGGTTATTTTGGGTTAATACTATTATTATTAACACTAACACTTATTCCAAATAAAATAATAAACGTTTAAGTTTAAAAATTAGATACAAAGCCTGAATTTTATGAGAGTAACGCAGATGAAAGTAAAATACAAGTTTAGTTTTCAAAATTCCATGAATGACGTCTGAGTTCTACATTCCGACCAACAAGTAAAGAAGTTAGTACTGATAATAGAATTATTACATGCTACTGTAATGTCTAAAATTGCTCTTTTTCAAAGTTTTAATGTCATACTTACACGGGTTTCATACCGGAATATAAACTATCATACAATAATAAAATATTCAGCTCAATTTTAAAACACAATGAAACCACCTTTAAAGTTAAATTTTAATCTAAATTGCATAAACTGCCTCGGGGACCTCGCAACAATACCAGAAAGTTGTTCAAATTTCCCGATAATATTAACCCGGCCAATCATTTATGAGGTATGTAGCGACCTCTATTTCAAACCTCTAACGTTAAACAGAAAATACGTACCCTTCCAATAAAATATATATATATATCATTAACTTTTGTTGAAAATATTTTGGATTTTTCATATAGGTTGATAAACATAGCTTTAAGTTTTTAAGAATTTTTTGTAAATGCTGACAATTAACGATGATCAGTTTTCTTTTGATAATTTATTTTCGCTTAAAGTTCCTAAATATTAATATATCCTCTTGCCTTCTTCGGTGACTCATGATCACAATTAAACTTGAATGCTTACAACGTTAAAATTCATTTGGCACAGCTGTGCAGTTTTGTGTTTAAAGTACCAACCAACAAACAAAAAACCTATTTGTGTGTGGAATTGTTATTGAACGAAAGGTTTCTTGAAGGGTGAGCTGTGTCAAATCTGAAATTTTATTTTTGTTATGCTATTGAAATACGTTTTTATTTTCGATGTTCAACATGACAGTAATAAATAATTTTAAATGCATTATATTTCAATCGACAGGTATTGTAAAATAAAGTATTACATCAGGTTTATTTATTGTTATTTTCTTAAGCACAATACTACATAATGGGCTATCTATATTGTAGCCGCCATGGATACCAAAACTCGGTATTTGGCATTATAAGCTTTCATACTTATCACTGAGCTACTGGAAAACTTCCACCAGGCCTAACTAAAAGTTTGTTCGTAAATAGTTAGATTGGCCTACATACAAAATTTATAAATATAAAAGAAGTAACACAAGCAGAAAATATATATATGTGTGTATATAAATAATATTGTTTTATTTTTTTACAAAGTATTATATTGAATACGTATATATATGTTGATTTATTTTTGAAATTCGCGCAAAGCTACTCGAGGGCTATCTGTGCTAGCCGTCCCTAATTTAGCAGTGTAAGACCAGAAGGAAGGCAGCTAGTCGTCACCACCCACCGCCAACTCTTGCGCTACTCTTTTACCAACGAATAGTGGGACTGACCGTCACATTATAACACCCCCACGGCTGAAAGGGCGAGCATGTTTGGCGCAACCGGGATGCGAACATCGCGACCCTCAGATTACGAGTCGCACGCCTTAACACGCTTGGTTATGTCGGGCCACATATATGCTGGTAAACGTTAGAAAAAATATCTCTACTCTTCAGATAATTAAATAATTTTTATTGCAGCCAGCGTTTTACCATTAAGGTTACAAGTACAAGAACTGTTTATATAGCGTTTCAGATAATCCTTTGTCACTCATTGTACGGCTCAAAAGATAAGTTCTGAAATTATACGAAAAGCATCTAGCAATGACATGTGGAAGACAAATGATTGATTTATAATATTATTTTCGTTGCCTGTGTTTTGGAATCCCAATACATAAATTAATAGAAATTCAATTTCAGCTTTCAGAATACTTCAAGGTTTGAAATACTCTAGACCTGTTGATGTATATATAATTGGCTTGATACACGTTTATCATTTCATAAACTTTTATAATCTTAAACATTATGATACTAGAAAGAAAATTCTATTTTTTTTCGTTTGGATAAAAGTGGACAAGACATTTTGCGACTTGACTGTTTTCTTGAAAGAGATGATAATTTTGAAAGAAATCCAAATTGTGTGGCAATAACTTCATGTAAAAGTGACAAGTTGATCGACCCCAACAAAAAATACTTCATTCCTGAATGTATCCTTGAATGATAACATCGATTCCTCTACATCTCCATCATCATGGCAACGATTGTGCTTTTGAACTGAATTATATTCATTATTGATCCGGCGTGGCCAGGTGGTCAAGGCACTGGACTCGTAATCTGAGGATCGCGGGTTCGAAGCCCAGTCACAACAAACATTCTCGCCTTTACGCTTTGAAGGCGTTATAATGTGACTGGTCAATCCCACTACTCGTTGGTAAAAGAGTAGCCCAAAAGACAGCGGTGATGGTGATGACTAGCTGCCTTCCCCTTAGTCTTAAACTGCAAAATTAGGGACCGCTAGCGCAGATAGCTCTCGTGTAGCTTTACAATATTTATTATAACCACATCGTCCAGAACCCCAGTCTTCAAATTCGTCAAATCAAATTATTTAAAATTAGGCTGGTAAAATAAATAATAATGATATAATAAAAACTTTTCATGAGGTACAGTAGTAAGTAACTCGTGCGAAGTGTAATTCAAGAGTATAACATGAGCTACACGTACGCTATTTATTTATGACTCATAATGTCCCCCAGTAGTAGTTATATATGATTCAAAGGACAGTAAAAATAAAATTTAAGTATGAATAGATGTATACCGTTACGAGTTCACGTTACGAAGTGATGGACTAGTAAAAGACTACAAACAACATATAATATTTACTAAATGTCTGTTAAATTTTGTAACGACACACATACTATTTTAAAAGCGTTATTGTTTAAACGTTATCCTAGTATAAAATGGTTATGTGATAAGTCCCTGGAACCGAGCATGTATTGAGAAATTTAAGACAGTAACTTCATCTGGTTTATATTTTTTATCGTTTCTGCTTGTAACTCCACCATACCATGGGACCCTGACGGTCACGTAAATTGTCCAAGCCTTAATCCGTCGCTGCAGAAAGAAGGCATAGTTAGTATCATCCTTTCATCCATCATCCAAGCTAAAGGATTTATAGTTACTCTTATAACGCACTCACAGATTATTGAATGGGAAACATTTTATAGTATCACACGGATTCTAACACGGTTCGCCAATTTTGAAGTATAGGATTTTACTATAAGGTCAAAAAATATTATGCTTTCATATAACGAGAAAAACAGGATAAAGTTAGTCAAAAAAACCTAAAAAACGAATATATTAGTAAAAATACTACGGTTACTAATCGGTCTGTTATTTTTTTACCAAAACTAAACTGACATTTAGACTGTAGAATGTGTAATACAATAAGAAACTCCATTCAAGATTCCAGGCTCTTAGCAAATATATGTATACCAATTAACTCTAACAATCAACAACAAGTTCTACAGTTTAACAGTTAAACAAGTAAACCATATTATTTAGGTTAAGCCAGTGTGTTAAGTTAATATAGCTGAAACCGTTGGAGCACTTTTCGACAAATATCAAATGGACAAATCCACAATAACTGCACATTCGTTCAGAAAACAAGGAGACTGATTTTGATCAAGTAATTGTACATAGTCTTCCTAGTGTGCATAAAGTAATGAAAATTAACCATGTTAGTAATTACGAAAATAATTTTTATTATTGAGCAATCAAAAATTAAAACTCACCATATATACTTTCTCACACAAAAAGACAGTCTCTATTACGAAATTTTACGCAGTCAAATAACTTTCTTATTCTCTGGATAGAGTTCCGTCAAATATAAATACGATAATCTTAAAACGAGTCTTTACTCTGTTACCTCCTAGCTAAAAAACAAAACAAGCTGCACCTAAATTCAACAGGTAAACTTGCTTTCTTTGTCCTCTCAACAATATTACCTCTTGATCTTTATTCTCTCAGAGTATTAATCAGCTTTTACATTCAATCAAAGTTATAACTTCCTTTAAAACAGTTTATTACAGTGCCAGTCCTTTTTAACTGGGATGTCATATATTAATGTTCTATCTTCTCGGGCAGAAGAGAAATCAACTGTTACAGAGAGCAAAGACACGAAGCCACTATAACATGGTAATTCTAATGGCTTTCTGAGCCGCATGTTGCCCCAATTAATAGAAAGAAAATAAATTACCAAATAAAAATTTTAATATATATATATATATTATTAATAAGAAATATTCAAATATATGATATCCCTTTATAGCACACTTTTCCACCCAAACTGATTACACTGTTTGGTTTAGGGAACCTACATAATAAGTGCTGCTAACTAATTGGATACCTTATTTATGTCTGGTAAGCAATACTACGTTAATTAAAGACTATTTTTCTGATTATGATGTTTAAATGTTAAATCTCCTATAATATGGTAAAAGGTTGAATACATAAAAACATATTTTCTTAATAATTATTTATATCCTTGATTTTAATCCATAGTTCGTCACTATTTTCTTTAGCTTTGTTACATTATTTAAACTTCCTGGTTTTGTGTTGTGTAACGTTCTTTTCTCGTGTATTTTTTTAATTCAGAATGTTCCACAATAGTTTGTCTTTAATGATTAACCAACGTGTTCTAGCTTGAAAAAGTGTGTTTGCTTCAAATTTTGTCAAGAAAATAAAAATAAAATAATATTGTGAAGATTATTTGTCTTATTATTATAAAGTTAATTTTTATTTCATCATTTTTCTGCTTATATATACCATAGTAAATATCTATAATAGCTTAGGCTTACACTTTAATGAAACTGACTTTGAGATACAACTTCAGCAACCTAGATGTTAAATGTTACAAAATTTTGGTCAATTGAAAATGATACTTAACATTATGTTACTAAGATTAACTCAGTATGTTTGTGACATAAATGGTTATCTAGGCTATTGGTTATCCAATACAGTGACTTTAGATTATACTTGTAAATCAATAAACCGGTAAGAAATGTTACTTAAGGCTTAAGTTCAAGCTTTCGCCAACATACTTAGTACGACTTGGCTTATGTTTTCTTATTTTGTAACTAGAAATAAACAAACTCTAAATTAATTTTCGATAAATACTATAGTATTGCCACTAAGAGTAATTAATTTAAAAAGTTAAGATGTAAACATTTTTGCTACCAGAAAAGTAAACTTAGCAATATGTATTCACCTAAGTTCCCCTGGAATTTTGGAAACGTATCTTGATAGTTAAAGCAGGTCTACTTAACGTTAAATTTACGAGAAAAAGTTTTATTCAAATATGTAATCAAGCATAAAAAAGTCTTGCGGAATAAGTTTAGGTTATGTTGAGATAATAAATATTATAACACCATGTTTAACCTACCGAATTTCAACTTTAGTGCTTGACCAATCACCCTGACACTTTGGGCTCCAGTATTCTATCGGGAGGAATCTTTTTCTTTGATCTCTGTAAGACTTGGGTGTTGTTGTTATCCATGGACTAATGTTTGATAAAGCTTCTAACGGGTGTAAGCTTGTAACAAATTTCTTTGGCATTGTTCAAACTATTTTACTAAGTTTTAGTCCTCATCATAATCTACTCTTATAGTTCAAAAAAACTAAAAATTGTCCTCCTTAAAAATAGTCAACTAACGTTTCTAGAAAACTAACGGATGATTCGAAATTGAAAAAAAAGACGTTTTATTGTTGCACGAAGAATTTTAATGAAACATTGCCACGTGCGTACTACGTGATCTTCTGTTTCCTAACACATATGTACCAGTTAATATTGCGTCTCTATTAGGTAAAACCGTGATAATTATTTTAATGAAGAAGATTTAATAGAAGTAGAAGTATCGATATACTTCGTAATATATTGTGGATTTGCTTATTGGGTTTCATTTGTTTCCCTGAATAATGCAGTTGACTTGAAAGAGCTTGGGCGATGATGTTCCAAATCCTTGATACTGAACCGAGCTTATCATGATACTATAGTCGAGAAGTGATTAGCAGCCTTGATCTCTACTTTTTTAGCTTATCTTAAAGATGCAGTTCCCTCTTATTTACTTTGGTAATTTATAAACAAAATCGCCCCTCGCTAGTGTAGCGGTAAGTCTACGGATTTGCAACGCTAAAATTAGGGGGGTCGATTCCTCTCGGTGGGCTCAGCAAAAAGCCTAATATGGCTTTGCTATAAGAAAGCACTGTAAACAAAATTATAAACAAGGATAATAAATAAAATAAAAACAATGGTTGTATAATGAATGTTACGTTTATGGTAAACTGTTCGTATGCATATCTAGGCTTAATTTCCCAGGTTTTTTCTATTGTTAAACATAAATTTCTATTACCCAATAAAATCTAAAATAAAATAATAATAATATATATATATATGAGTGGCCAGGACCCCCTCTCTCTGGTGATTTTAAACTTTGGTGAATTCTGTTCGAAACGTTGAATACAGTAAAAAGGTTTACCATTTATAATTTGTTTTTAGTATACGTTTTTCCTCAGTCGATTGTAATGTTTTATATGCTAATTACTCTTTGATATCTGCAACTCGAACTAGCAAACAAGAAGCTTTTATTAGTGTCCTTGGTTTAAAATTAAAACACTTCTGTGATAAAGTTAGTTTAGCGAAGTTGAAGAAGACTGAAATAAAGCTACCGAAGTTAAGCAAGTAATATATCTTATATGCGACACCTGTCGAGACTTCATTGTGATGATCTTGAAATTTTTTCAACAAACGTTTCGGTTTCTATGCCCAAGATAATATTAAAAGAGCACGTAAAAATGCTATATAAATGTTAATATGACAAACAAATACTGTAACAAAAACTAAGAATAACATCTATCCTAACCCAATTAGGCGTAAACTGCCCTGGAAGACTAGATCAGAGTTAATATTTATAAATAATAATAACTTATATATTTATGCGTATAAAAAACGAAATTCGAAGTATATATAGACGCATATTCCATTTCAAATCTCTTCACATATCAAGCACTTTGATTTCTTGGCCCCATTAGTCTGCGCTATCTTGGATTTATGTTTTGTGTAGTTTCTAGATTGCCGAGATCTTACAAATATTTTTTTATTTTCAAATCTACGACGTTCATTTAATATATATTATAATAGTTAAATTCAAAATATCAAACACATTTTTTGTGGCAATGATCACTTCAAATTTTCTTCAAAAAAGAAATTCGAACCTCAACAAATTGCTAAATTTCCAAAAAATATCTTGCAACCTGTGCGAGTGCTCAGCCTAGTAGCATGCGTCATCTGCTATCCAAAAATTGTTTATTACATTGTTATTTATTTCAGCCCACCTTCAATCGAAAGAGTTCTGTCATGCTTGATTAATACTGTAAGTCTGAAGTTACACTGATAGCAATACTTTGATAATGTGATCAACGAATTGGGCTTATTACTAATAGTTTTGATCGCGGATTTTTTTTTAAAGAATGCCTGTACAAAATAGCTAAACTTACTTTTTAGCTGATCTTGTTCTGGTCATTTCAATAGTTTATTAGGCCATCTAATAAGCCTAAATGAATTATTTTAGCACTTCCTTGACAATGAAATATTATTTGTTAAGGGTCTAAACGTAGGCCTTGTTGCTTCGTCTCCTAAACGCCCCTCAGTGGCTCAGCGGTATGTCTGCGGACTTACACGCTAAAATCCGGGTTTCGATACCCGTGGTGGGCAGAGCACAGATAGCCCATTGTGCAGCTTTGTGCTTAATTCTAAACAACAACAACAACAACTCTTAAAAAATGAAAAATCATCTACTCATAGGCATGTAGCGGTAATACCGATAGAATAGCATATACATACAAACGAGAACCGAGGCTTAGGCATAGAATGAAAGATCATCAAAGAAGTGTGGTTTGTATTGACGAAAAGTAATGGCGGGGGTATGCAATGCAGTCAGCAGATATCTTTTTTAGTTTAAGTTTTTGTTTTTTACCTATATGTTACCTGGTTCATATTTATATTGTTTAAGTTTTATGTTAAATATATGGATTTGCTGAGAAAACACAGGTAACAGAACAAGAATTTTTCATTTCAGCTTTAAATTTGAGGAAGTAATAATAACAAATATGTTGTTGTTTAGAATTAAGCACAAAGCTGCACAATGGGCTATCTCTGCTCTGCCCACCACGGGTATCGAAACCCGGATTTTAGCGTGTAAGTTCGCAGACATACCGCTGAGCCACTGGGGGGCAACAAATATGTAATTTTTATCATTAAAAATTATGTTAATTTTAGTTAAATACACATATATAATATAACATTGTCGTACCTGGTCAAACTTTTACTCAATATTTCAAGGGACTGTTTAGATCCCCCTAGTTGCACAATGATATGTTTGCGGACTTACAACGCTAGAAACTGAGTTTCAATACTCGTGGTGAGCAGATCACAGGTAGACCAATGTGTAACTGTGTGCTTATTATCAAAGTTTGGTTACAAAATAAGAATATCTCATGAGCCACTAACTGGGAAAATATGTAAACTCAAGGTAATTAATCTATGAAAATAATATATTTTATTCACATAATATGAAATATATGAATGATTTTTACAAGACAAAACATTTGAGCAACAAGAAAACCTTTCCGAAGGTCTATCTACATAACGATCCCCATATTACTTTATACAACTTCCATAATTATCGTAAAAAACAACTGTTATTTTTAAAATATTTTCTCCAGTTTTCATTTACATGTAATAAAGGATTAATGTAAATTTATCCTGAATATATAATATTTTCTACTGCATAAAACTATAATTTCAACAATACATTACGTTAATTAAATGTAGCGAACGTCGACCTACTACGTATTTGAAGGAAACATGGAGACTAGATCCATTTAAGGCACTTTCAACTATACGACTAAATTATTTTTCCATTATAATTACCAAATATCTATACACCTATCTAATAATCTTATAATGGCTTATCATATATCTTTTCTGTTTCTTTAGACATATTTACAAAAAGAAATATTGATGAAGTTAAACATTTTTCTTTTGCAATGAATAATTTTAGACATTTATACAAAAAAACTAATTCATGCTGAAATTAATATGAAACAAGAAAAAACGGAACGATGTTATACTGCATAAATTGAAACACCAAAAAGTTTATTAACCTCGGTAATTACTAAAGAGATTAGAATTAATATTTTTAATTAATTTAATTCATGTGTTATAACTTTCTTCGCGTTCTCTTATTTAATATACTGATATAATTAGATGTCTAATTCTAGTACAAGTTAGAATATAACATGATGAAAAATGAATCACACATTCTAACATACCCGTTTTCAATATTTGTGTTTACAATAATATAGCGATTTTCCGTTGTAATCATGTCGCTCTCTCTTTCTCTCACTCTCTCTCTCTATATATATATATATAAAGACACAGCTTGTAACATTTACATATGCCAAATCTATCTTTGATCGCATTTCATTTTTTTATTGTTATTTTTTATGAAGACGTTTTGTTTATTGGCTATCTAACTTAAACAATAATTCTCATTTTTTTCAAGACTTGTTAGTTCTACTATCTAATTAACTTATACTTTCTGTCCAGCGTTATTTATAGTTTGAATATTTTATTATTGTACGTAATATCTCGCTGAAACTCTTCTCTCTGGTTTCGAACATTATTCCAAAAACAAATCTCCTTTTTTCCAGTTTTACGCTGGATTTGTTTTCAACAACCAAGATATGTTCAACTAGCGACATTACCTTTAATAGTGTAATTTGATGAGCATGAAAAAGGTACTTTATAGTATTGTTATGTATCTTGAATATCGTTTTCATTGGATTGCTGAATATTTATATTAAAAATATTTTCTTTGCTGTGCTGCCCTCTATCTATCCCTCTGGGAACTTCTACTCCTGACTTTATTGCAGAACCAATAATAATTCGAGAATGTTGTGTTGTATACAAACTGGCAGCAGGACGGCGCTGTGTGTTTTGAAATACCTACTTGATATAATTGTGTATATTTTTCATGTAACTGATTTCGATCAGTTAATAGACGTTCTCTTTCGGATTGCAAATGCATTTTATCCGTCTGCAGTATTTCCAGCTCCTTCTGAAGTCCAACGATCTGATCAAGTTTTCTTTTCCGACAGTTTTGTGCTGCTACCTACATTTCCAAAAAAATATCAGAAATTACTATCTGTTTTATAATTTGTAAATTATGTGAAAATATTTAACAAATCGGGTCGATACTGATAAAGAACATAACGGTATGTCTGCGTGCTTAAAACGCTAGGAACAGGGTTTCGACACCCGTGGTGGGCAGAGCACAGACAGCTCGTTGTATAGCTTTGTACTTCAACCAGACCAAACATGATAAAGAATGTTATGGTTGGTATAGAATAAGTTGCAGAATGAAAACTGGGAAATCACTGTGATAAAAATAAACTAATTAGCATATGAAGAAAGAAACTTGGGATTTCACATTGGTTAAAAAAAGTTTAAAGAAACGTGCATAGCACAGTCTGATAAAATACTGATAAAAATAACACGCGTAATGTAAAGTAACTTGCAGAGCTCAAACTAAGAAGCTATACAAAATATCACAGTGGCATAATTGCTATAAAGTAGACTGCAGAGCGCAAGCTGAGAAGCCACAATGATAAAAGTGTCATAGGTAGTATAAAGGAGTACGTGGTATTCAAACTCAGAAATTGGGTACAGTATGATTACTTGAGTCATTTTTAAAAGACTGTATTTTAATTGACTTATGTTTTTATACAAACTCTGTGTGTTGATACCCTAATCCGACTTTTTACGACCTAAATAATAAAATTCTCTTCAAAAGTCCCCCAGTGGGACAGCAGTATGTCTACGGATCTACGCCATTAAAATCAGGGCTTCGATTTCCCTCGGTGGACACAGTAGACAACCTGATGCGGCTTTGATATAAAAAATAAATACACACACTTTACAAACTTACTTTCAGTACAGTATATGAGATTTTGTAGTAAACTTACAACAGGCTGTATGCTGTGGCCACCGCAGGGAAATCAAACCCCTATTTTTATTATTGTAAATTCTTAGACTTACCACTGTTCCATCGTTTGACTTAAAAATAACAATAAATTAATTTTTCAATTAAATTCTAAGTTTTCGTTAAACATCTGTGATTACAAATAAACAAATTATAAATTCAAAGCTAATCATTCAGAATGTTTGATGATTCAGGGTTTGGTAGTTATCAAGGACATTGTTATAGATTCACTTTGAATATTACTAAGGTAAACTAATCAAATCTTAACAATCCTCAGTTTAAATGTCTCATGTAACAATGTTTCGATTGTTTTGTTTTCACAATCATTTTCTTGAAGTTGAAGAAGTCAATATTTTCTGTCTTTAGTAGATGCTTTTACCCACTTCACTAGCCATAGTCTCCAATTAAGCTTACTGCGAAAGAACTTTTTTTCTTATTTTGCGTGAAAAACCAGTTAGTGCGTTCGAACTGTGAATTCGAGGATTCCTGGTTCGAGTTTCGCGACTGCATAACCGGTCTCTGCGCTTTGAAACCATAGTGCGCTATAAAAGTGAAGGCCAAAGCCCGCAATTTGGTCGAACAAAAGTAGCTCAACATTATCAGTGGGTGCAACCGAGTTATTTCGATCTGTTTCGTCAATAGTGGACATTTACCCCTCTTCACCAATCATCAAAGAAACCTCAAATTCTAGAGGGAAAAAAATAATTTGGTTTGGTTGTTGTCGAGTTCAAAGCTACACAATGGGTTACATGTGCTCTGCCAACCGCGGATATTGAAATTTAACTTTTAGCGTCATAAGACTGCATCCACATATCGTTGTAATAATTTATTGATTATATTCTAAGTTGATCTTCATTTATGTGTTTTGTTTTCTGTTGCTTTCAACTGTTCACTATCTACTGTTTCTTGTTACTAGGTAGAAAACTGGAAGATTATTTATGTCGAACTAAAACAGGATGATCACCTTGTTCTTTCCTCGTCTCCGGATGTCGCGTATTAAAGATAATTGGGCTTCGGTCAGCTCATACTTCGAAAGTTTTTCATTGAATTCGTCGATGGGTAAGTTGATGATGTCATCGATACTAATGGGAAGTTTTAACGCTTTGGCTCTTTTTTCATCCCTACTGGTCGCTTCATCTTGTTTGTTTTCGTTAATGTTACGAGGGCTGTTTTTTTGGAATGAATTGTTGTTCTCTGCTTGAAGATGGTAGTAATTGCTGCGATGAAATGGATCAACATAAACGGCGTTGTTGGTCGCACTGGCCAGAGAACTTCCACAATAATTTTGTGTAGCCACCGTTGGAAAATTGTCCAGATTTTGATATGCAAATGCATTTGGCAAGTAGTTGTTTCCCTGGTCTGGTAGGCTGAAATAATGCGATTCAAGCACAGGTTGAATTAACTGTCCAGTTTCAACGAAATCTTCTTGTCCTGTCTGGAATAATGTTCACTTTTGTTAATATATTATTGGTTGAATATGAAAAAATTCCACAATTGGTTAGGGTTAAATGAAAGTTGATTAAGGAACATTAAAAGTACAACCAATGTCATCTTTATATTTTGGGCGGCCTGGCATGGCCGAGCGCGTTAAGGCGTGCGCTCGTAATCCGAGGGTCGCGGGTTCGCGCCCGCGTCGCGCTAAACATGCTCGCCCTCCCAGCCGTGGGGGTGTATAATGTGACGGTCAATTCCACTATTCGTTGGTAAAAGAGTAGCCCAAGAGTTGGCGGTGGGTGGTGATGACTAGCTGCCTTCCCTCTAGTCTTACACTGCTAAATTAGGGATGGCTAGCACAGATAGCCCTCGAGTAGCTTTGTGCGAAATTTCAAAACAAACAAAACTTTACATTTTGGATACAATGATATCAAACATAAATAGACATTCATCGTGTATGTCACACAGTAAGCTCTACTTATATTTTTCAATCCATTTGAAAATCTTTACAAAACAAAGACAACAACTAATCTTTTACTTTAACACTCTCCAAAGAATTACGGCAATTATGAAAATTTAACTTGCGCATACATAACGCTTGGTAAATTTCTTGATTAAAACAAAACACATTAGAACATAAACAAAACCTTCTCATACGTAAATTTCCACAAAACGAATAAAGATTTATTTGTTTGTTTTTTAAATTTCGCACAAAGCTACTTGAGGACTATCTGTGCTAGTCGTTCCTAATTTAGTAGTGTAAGACCAGAGGGAAGGCAGCTAGTCATCACCACCCACCGCCAACTCTTGGGCTACTCTTTTACCAACGAATAGTTGGATTGTCCGTCATATTATAACGCCCTCACGGCTGAAAGGGCGAGCATGTTTGGCGCGACGGGGATGCGAACCCGCGCCATTAGATTACGAGTCGCACGCCTTAACATGCTTGGCCATGCCGGGCCCGCCGAATAAAGAAAGAAACGTATATCGTTTGGAAAATATTTTGTGGCCTTTTTTTACTTTTATGAAAGGGGTGAATTTCAACAGTTCATTGCGACAAAACCAAAGAAGTTCGACTTAATCATATATTTTATTCGTTTTTTATATCAGCTATAAAAACTAAATTAAATAAAAGCTTTTAAAGGCATACACTGTAAAAGAGGATACATAATAATCCTTTTGGATCAATAAGATATCAGTATTTTATCGTATAAACCTACCGCGCTATGGTAGCTCAGTGGTCTTCTACCAAACAATCTGTACTTCTTCTCTGCCACTAAGAGGTGCTGATTATTCGAATATTGCAAGGGGACAGGACATTCTTGTACTTCTGACACTAGATGGCGAGAATGATTATTAGCGTCAATCCCATAGCTCGAAGTGTCTTGTTCTCCATGATGGGATGAAGCTTCAGAACAGGTATCAATCCACTCCTGCACGAGTTGCAGTAAACATCTTTAAGTTATGTCGCCTTTTATAAATACCGACAATTAAATGTTGTCTTTAAACAAATGCATGAAAAACTTATAAAACATGAATTAAAACACTATTTTTAATGCAAAAAACTGACTTTTTCTCTTTTCTTTCATGCGTTGGTTTGATAAATTTCAACATGACAGAGTCTGTGTATTTAAACCTAAGACACCCTATAAAACACGTGTATATTTTTGCACACAACATTACAACTTACAGCTTCGGTCAATGAGTATAATCGACATATCCATTATGAAACACGTGTATATTTTTACACATAACATTACAACTTACAGTTTCAGACAATGTTTGTAATCAAGATATCCACTATGAAACACGTGTATATTTTTACACACAACATTACAACTTAGAGTTTCGGACAATGACTGTAATCAACATATGTACTATGAAATACGTGTATATATTTACACACGACATTACAACTTACAACTTCGGCAATGATTGTAATCAGCATATTCACTAGGAAATACGTGTATATTTGCACACAATGTTACAATTTACAGTTTCGGACAATGGCTGTAATCAACATATCCATTATAAAACACGTGTATATTTTTACACACAACATTACAACTTACAGTTTCAGACAATGTCTGTAATCAAGATATCCACTATGAAACACGTGTATATTTTTACACACAACATTACAACTTACAGCTTCGGACAATGATTGTACGCGATCTGGACCAAGGGAAGACACAGCTGATTCATTAATCAACTCATCTCGTTTTTCTCCTGATCGTAATTGCAAATTAACGGATGGAAGAAACCGGTTTGAGCCTATATTGAAGAAAAAATATTTGTTTCTTTATGGTTAGAATACGATAAACTGCATTGAGTTCACATGTTTTATATGGTATTAAAACATAGATATGTTCATTTTATTCTCTTCTCGGGGTTCATATTCTGATTTCTTTTGTTGCATATTCAGGACAAAACATTAGCAATAGACTCGATGAATTTCAAATTTACCAAAACAATAGAACTTAAAGTCAGCAATGTATTTGATCGATTAAAGTCAATATTTCATGACGTCATTAAGCTTATTTATTTATCTATATTTAAAGATAATACGAATATCATAAAACGTTTATTAGATTGTTTACCTGTTTTTTTTCTATACCTCTGATGATTATAAAATAAACATTAAAGAACAATAAGTGTGATATTAATTAACATTAAGACTAATATTATTTTAATAGAATAATTTTTACCTGGTTTCCGAGTAAGAAAATTGTATAGTATCATCTAAAGCATACTTTATTTTTGTATGTTGTTTATCATGAATTTTATCATAGGCACCAGAGCTCGTTAGTAGACTAATGGACTACACCAAACATAGTCTTAGTAATACAAAAAAACATGAAGTTGAAATTCAGCATTACTCGTAAAATATATATTTTCAATAACTTAAAGAGTCTGTGGCTTGATAAAAGTTTAGTTTATGTTGTATTTAATAAACAGTTCACTATACATTATAGAAGACAACACCAAATGGAGTGTACCTTCACTAGTGACGTCCATCAAATGAAGGGCATCGTCTACCAGTAATTCAGGAAGAAGATACTCCTGGTTGTTGTTCGTCAGTTGAATGGATGCCGCTGTATTGTTGGTGTCAGATTGATCTGGGGTGAGACTGGCTCCGGTACCAGCCATCTGCAACGTTGAGGGTATTGTAGCTGCGTTGTTAGCATATACAAACTCCTGAAAGTCTTGGTCGTACATAATTCCCATCATTCCTTCTGGGACCGGATCTGTACTACTGGTCAAAGTGGCAAGAGAAACTGCCATCGCTGTTCCAATATTCGATCCACCCCCTTAAACAGAAAGTAATGGATAAGTTAAAATTAAAGGCAAATTACGGTATTTCAAAGTTACTCCTTTATTTTAGGGCCCGTCATGGCCAGGTGGTTAAGGCACTAGACTCGTAATCTTAAGGTCACAGGTTTGAATCCACGTCCCACCTTTCAGCCGTGAGGACGTTATAATGTGACGTTCAATCTCACTATTCTTTGGTAAAAGAGTAGCCCAAGATTTGGCGGTGGGTGTTGATGACTAGCTGCTTGCAGTCCAATCTTACACTGCAAAATGAGGGACGGCTAGCGTAGATAATCTTCGTGTATTTTTACGCAAAATTAAAAAAAGAAACAAACCTTTATTTTAGTTTGATGTTGGAATAATTAGATCTAGATGAGGCCAGGTTAACACCAACGAAATGTGTTTCTAATATTATACTTGTCTGGTGTTTATATTGCTGTATTATAATTTATAAAATAAAACAATCAAAATATATTTCAAAACATAACATTTCTTCCAGATTTTTTCCAAGTGCTGCAGATATTTAAAATTAAAGTCATAGATTTTC
This sequence comes from Carcinoscorpius rotundicauda, assembly GCA_011833715.1. Classification (NCBI taxonomy): domain Eukaryota; kingdom Metazoa; phylum Arthropoda; class Merostomata; order Xiphosura; family Limulidae; genus Carcinoscorpius; species Carcinoscorpius rotundicauda. The sequence goes on from CM022404.1 coordinate 7,532,211, forward strand.
ACTTAACTGCTTGTTGTTTCAATGTTTTTAAGCACAGATTTTTGTCTTTAAAGTTACATGCTGGAGAGAAAGACACGTAATTCCGAATTTCGTGCAATGTGGTACGTATATGAAAACATTGTACTATTTATAACCCGATTACTCTAATTCTATATAACTTGTACTATAATTATGTAGTTCAGTACGTATCTAACTGCTCTATGTAGCACTTTTCAAGTGGTTCGCTCATGATAACCAATTTCCTGTGGTGGTCACATCAGAGCCTATTTTACAGATAGTTTTATTAAGAACAACTTTTAAACATTCATACAACGGATATAAACTTATGACAAAGGTTAAAATTTTTTTCGGTTTCACATAATATATTTTCTTTGAAAATCATGTCTCACGGAAGGATAGCAGTAGGTTTATGGACTTTTTTACAACGCTAAAATCTGTGTTCGATTTCTCGCTGTGAATACAGTGGATAGCTTAATGTGGCTTTGCTTTAAAAACAAACAAACTTGAAATCTAACACTCATATATGAAAATATTTGTAAAATAAGAGTGACAAATATTTTCTGAACCCAAACGAGCCGTTTTTGCATATAAAAAAGTGACAAATAAAATAAATTGCCATAGAAAGTAACACACATGTATATATATATATAATAAACTGAAAAAATTCATATTTTGATTCAAAACTATTTGTTTTGGTTTTTGAATTTTGCATAAAGCTACTCAAAAGTTATCTGCGCTAGTTGTTCCTAATTTTGCAGTATAATATTAGAGAGAAGGCAACCAGTCATCACCACCCACCACCAACTCTTGGGCTACTCTTTTACAAACGAATGGTGGGATTAGCCGTGACGTTATAAAGCCCTCACGGCTGAATGGGCGAGCATGTTTAGTGTGGCAGAGATTCGAACCCGCAACCATCGGATTACGAGTTAAGTGCCTTAACGACATGGCTCTGCTGGGGCCATTTGTTTTTAGAGAATGGTTTGTTTGTTTTTGTGTTTGAATTTCGCACAAAACTACTCGAGGGTTATCTGTGCTAACCGTCCCTAATTTATCAGTGTAAGACCATTACCGCCCACCGCCAATTCATGGGCTACTCTTTTACCAACGAATAGCGGGATTGACCGTCACATTATAACGCCCCCACGGCTGAAAGGGCGATCATGTTTGGTGCGACGTTTTTCAGAGAAAGTTTGTCCGTGATATTTTTTTGCGGTAATGTTTTTAGTATGGCTTTCAAGTGAAAAAATTTTTTGCCAGTATTTAAAAAAAAAATACAAAAAGCCACACCTTAAACTTAAAGTAACTGATTTTACTGTACGAAAATACTGTAAATCTTTTTTCAGCAAACCGAACCATGAACAGAAAATCTTACAAGTTGCTCTTATTTATTAGAAACTTACGCTTGAGCATTTAGATAAAATGTTCACATGAACATTTGCTGAAGAATTCGTGCGAAATGATTATGACGTATAGATAAAAATAAACAATTTATTTATTTATCTCAATCAAAACTGAACAGTTTCAGCTGCTGATTTCTCAATAAAAGTGATCGGTTGGTGTTTCTGATTTCACAATAAAATTTTAACAATTTAGACCGCTGGTGTACCAATAAAAGCCAAGCAGCTTGGGTTGGTTGTTCCAGGAATGAGTTATCAATTTTCATTGTAGTTGCCACATAAGTTACGTAAAGCATTCCCAATATGTAAAAATATATGTGCATTTTTAATAATTACACTTCGTTTATTGAAAAGTCTCCAAGTAAATGTTTCGCAGTTTGGCTACAGATGGTCAGTCATAACAGGTCGATTAAATTTGAGGCAGCCGTTACAAATTTTAAAAAATATGATTTAGTTCATATTCGCCTCTGTGTTTATTGTCACTGGCCCTATTCGATTAGACCGGTTTATCATTTAAAGTAACATGTGAACGGATTTTTTTATATTGAAGTGGGTACAGGTTTTGAAAATTAAAAAAAAATCACTTGTCGACGTTCGCGTATGACTACTGCTTATCTGCTTTAGTCGTACCTAATTTTGAAGATATAGAACTAGGTGAAAGGCAGCTAATAAATGCCACCCGCTGCCAACTCTTGCGGAATCGACCATCATGTTATAATGTTCTTACGCCTGAAAAGGCAAGGCTGTTTGCTGACGGGATTCGAACCTTCAGTTCACAGATTGCCAGGTGAATTTATTTCCAATATTAAGAATTGATAAACAAACAGTTTTATAGTAAAAACTGAAGATGATTTTTTTGTTTCGAATATTCTCGCAAAACTACATAATGGCTATCTTCCTCTTTTTGTTTTCCAACCGCCACTAATTGTAAACTAATACACTATAGATAAAGTAGCTAACCAACAGCATCCAATACCATCTCGTGTGTAATTCTAATCGCTTAGTGGGATTTGAATGTCGCTATTAAAATGTGCCTATGACCCCAGACTGCGAAACGCTATCTTATTTTTTATGCAAAAACGGCTCGTTTGGGTTGACAAAATATTTTAAATAGAAGAGCGAACGCAAAATTAAAGAAGCCTTACTTATACAACAACTTAAACCCAAAATAAACCAATATAAAGGATGTTGTTGTTGTTTCGAATTAAGCACAAAGCTACACAATGGGCTATCTGTGCTCTGTCTACCACGGGTATCGAAACCCGAATTTTAGCGTGTAAGTCCGCAGACATACCGCTGAGCCACTGGGGGGCCCAATATAAAGGAACGCCATTATACCTATATTAATATTATAGATAAAATTATACATTCAGACATCTAACCCCGCCCTCTGCATTGCGACACTCAGTTACACAACCCCTTCTAAACATGTGGTCAGGTTCCGGTCAGTTACCTCTTTCTTTGTGGACCTGACGATGACCGAAGAAGGTCGAAACGTTGTTCGCTCTTCTATTTAAAATATTTCCTCAACCCAAACAAGCCGTTTTTGCATATAAAATTCTCAACAAGTGGGTTTCTCGACATCACTGATTGCTATCTTATTTTGCTTGAGACAACGAGAGACGAACCCTGGATCCTCACACTCAGCTCTAGGTTACTTTGCATCAGGTACTATTTTTCTTTGTTTGAGATTAGGTACAAAGCTACAGAAGGGGCTACTTGTGCTCTGCTCATCACAGGCGTCGGTACCCGGTTGCTAGAGGTGTGATTGCGCAGACATACTGCTGTTCCAATGGGGGGTGTACTATTTCTGTTACTGGAATTTGCAATACAATGCTTTGCAAAAGTGTTCTCCCACAGCAAAATTTTCACATTTTGTTGCCGTCTAGAGAGTTTATAATTATGAAACTTTCAAATGGGGCTTTATATTTGGAATCTACACAGTCTATTACAAACTGAGAAAAGTTAAAAAGACACTAATATTGTACAAATTAGATTTTCTAAGAAAATTAGGATATTCTCAATTGCATAACTATTCAACTCCTTTGCTACAGTAACCCTGAGTCAAGTCAGGTACGAAAGATTAGTCTGAAAAGTCACAAAAGTAATGTGATGGTTTCTGTCTATGTGCAGTCAAAGTGGTTTCAGAGCAAATGCATCTGTTCAAGCCACAACTCACATAGTGATACAACAAACCAACTATGAAGACCAAGGAGTTTTCCAAAATGTCAGAAATAAAGTGGTATAGATGTTGTTGTTGTTGAATTAAGCACAAAGCTACACAATGGGCTATCTGTGCCCTGCCCACCATGGGTATCGAAACTCAGTTTTTAGCGTTGTAAGTCCGCAGAGAAGCACAGACCAGAAGAAGATTACAAAATAATTTCAAAGTTTCTGATTATCCCTTTGAGCTCATTATTAGGTAATGGAATGTGTTTCATACCACCCAGTCACGACCCACATCAGGCCACTTTTCCAAACTAATCAGTCAAACAAGTAGGAAACTGGTTAAGGATGTTACTGTGAAGTCAACAGATACTTTAAAGGCTTGCAAAGTTTCATGTTTGAGAAGGAAGTTATGGCTCATATATCAACAGTTTCTCGATTTCTACACAAAGCTGGTATGTGTGGGCAAGCGGCAATAAAAAAAAAGCTACTACTGAAAAAGATAACCTTAAAGCTGGTGTGGGGTTTGTGACAAATCATGTAAACATTCTGGAATGATCCGCTCAAAGTCCTGACTTGAATCCAATGGAAAATTTATGGCGAGACTTGAATATTGCAGTCCATCAACAATCCCAAACGAACTTGTCAGAACAAGAACAATTTCGGTAGGAAAAATAATAGCAAAAATTATACCATCCCATTCTGCAAAACTTCCAAAAAAACAACTCAAATAATAATTACTACTAAAGGTTCGTCCATTAAGTACTGACTTAGGGGAGGGAATAATTATGTAACTAGCTCAATTTATATATTTTATTTGCAGCTTTTGTTGACAATAAACCTGTTTTACATATTACAGCGTTAAATTTTGTCGTTAGAGGTGTGAATAAAACCAAGTTAATTAAAAAATTGGTTTACATTTTTCTATTTCGTCAAAACGTAACATTATTGGTGAGGCTGAATACTTTTGCATGGTGCTGTACATACCAGTTATATGCGTTTTGTCAGTAAAATATTGACAAATAATTGTCAGTTTTGTAGTTAAATGGATATAACTACAAAAATGTTAATAAAATAGTAATTAGGTAATGGAAATGACATTCCAAGGATTTTTATTTGTTTTCAATTTTCGCGCAAAACTACACGAGGGCTATCTGCGCTAGTCGTCTTTAATTTAGCAGGAACACTAGTCATAACCACCCACCGCTAACTCTTGGGCCACACTTTTACCTACGGATAGTGGGATTGATCGCACATTATAACGCCCCCACGGCTTAAAGGGCGAACATGTTTGGTGTGACAGGGGTTCAAACCCGCGACCCTCAGACTATGAGTCGGGTGCCTTAGACACCTGGCCATATGGGGCCTATGCCAAGCCATGAACTATCAAATATGTTTGCAATTTATTTAATTTTTAATGGCATTAATAATACACCATGTAAACATGATAATAACCTGAACATGTAGTGAAATATCTTTGTGTTTGCAATAATAAATAAATGTGACTTAAATAGTTTTTTTAATTTCATTAATTAGATGCCATAGGATATATTAATAAACCAATAATTTTCCTGCAGACTCTTTATAATCAAACTCCATTATAATTACATTTTAAATACTTTCCCTATAAAACAAATTTTAATTATCAATAATGTAGTGTCAAACTTATTTAAATTTATAAAATCTTTAACAATATAGTGGTTTACCAATACACCAAGCTTTGTTTGTATAGTTCTTAAATATTTAGGATTTTTGGTTGCTTGCACGTGAATTCAAACCTGAAGGTCGTCTAAACTCTTAAACAGTTAAAACCCAGAGAACATGACGGTATCAGTTTTTGTAAATAAGGTTTTCTAAACAATGCACCAAAACGTAATAGAAAAACTTACCAACACAGGAAACAGCATACGGTAACCCATTTGGGAGGCTGCCCGCATTTGGATGTGAAACTGATCCGTTTGGGAAACCAGAGTTCGAAGAGAACACGTCGTTGATACCAGCGTGGGGTGACTGTACAGCGGATGGAGAGCTAGCGCCTATGGAATAGTAGTTTCGCTGGGTGATGGTAGAAAGCGTTGGATTGGAAACGCTGGTTCCCTGGTTCTCGCAGTTAGTAGCTAGAGAAAAGCTAAAAGGGCTAGACATATCTTGCCAGCATTCTTCTATCACGGGATACACTTCTGTCTGTCATAGAAAAATAAATATGTAGCCTGACACATCCTAATACCATGTTAAGTCTTCATTTGAAATGTGTGGTTCTAACAAAAACAACTTATATGACACAGAGCAAAGCAGTCACGTCTTGCAAGGTTTTTCTATTGAAAAATAATAATAAGTTTTGTGCTCTGCGTTTAAATTATGGCAATTTCGCGTTTTGGGTTTTAGGAAAGATTATATTGAGATAATATTCTTTCCCTCTACGGGTGATTTCCCGAAGCATTTTAAGATAAATATACACTCTCGCCTATACATCCACCACACCTGAAAAACCACTTTTTAAACTGGTTACAATCCAACAAATATCAGCTTATTCTGAATCGATGGCCAATATAACGAAACTTGGACTACTTCTACTGCGACATTTCAAGCGTTTTACTGGAAACAAATGTGAGTACAAAACGTTGTTTTTATTATTTCGTGTTGTTTTTTATTTCATAAAAATTAAAGTTTATTTGGCGTCTCGTGAAAGCAGCGTGGTTTCGGACGTAACAGTTCTGTGATACGCTTCAAGATTGGTTTCAGTGATTACAAGATCTCAGTAAAATACCTAGACAAGAAACAACAACATATGACACAAATTCTGGGTGTGTTGTATTTTTTATACAAAGTGGTGACATTAATCAAACTATACACTGTTTCTAAGTGCCGTTTTTATCACGCTAACGTTTGCTATACATCAATGACTTGAACACAGGAAATGTGATCGTCACTTTTCAATTACAATAATTACCAAGGCTATTAATTCGATTAAGCTGAATAATTCGGTATAACCTCTAACAACGTCAGACTTATGTTAAGTTGCATAAATTATTAAATACAACCTCAAACAACACCAATCGCATATTAAGTTCATAAGTAATACAGTACAACCTCTAACTACATTAAACCCATATTAAGTTGCATTAATTATTCAGTACAACCTTTAACTACGTCAACCATATTAAGTTGCACAAGTAATACAGTGCAACCTCTAACTACATGAAACCCTTATTAAATTGCATTAGTTATATAGTACAACCTCTAACTCCATTAAACCCATATTAAGTTGTATAAGTTATACAGTACTACCTCTAACTATATCAAACCGATATTAAGTTGCATAAGTTATTCGATACAACCTCTAACTACGTCAGACATACAGTGCTGGCCAAAATCTTAAGGCCAATGAACATAAAGAAAAATATGCATTTTGCGTTGTTAGATTCAACCACTTATTTGAGTAGAACTTCGAATGATGAAAATAAGAAAAGGGGAAATAAAAATAAAAAACTTTTTAGCCTTTAATAGGGAAAATGTGAACACTATGAAATTAGCCTAAATACTAGCTGGTCAAAAGTTTAAGACCATACCAAAAAGAAGTCCTAAACAGGGTAGGAAATGCTCAACAAGAGTTGCACGGCCACCATTACGAATAACTTCAAACATTCGCTTTGGCATGGTCAATATAAGCGTTTGCAGAAGGCTGGCTGGAATGTTATTCCGAATGGTGAAGATGACTTTACGAAAATTAAACACTGTTTGGGATTGACGTCCATTTCTATAGACATCCCTTGCCATCCACCTCAAACATTTTCAATGGGGTTCAGGTGGGGCAAACACGCTGGATGGTCCAAAAGAATCACGTTATTCGCCATAAAAATGTCCTTTGTCTTGCGGGCATTGTGGATTACAGCGTTGTCCTGCTGAAAGATCCAGTCATATCCGCACAAGCGAGGGCCTTCAGTCAATAAGGATGCTCTCTCCAACATGTCAATGTAGCCACCTGCTGTTTGACGCCCTTGCATAACCTGGAGCTCCATTGTTCCATAGAAGTAGAAAGCATCCCAGATCAATGGAACCTTCTCCATTGTGTCGTGTAGAAATGTCTCCGGTGAGTTATCCTTATCGTGCCAGTAATGTTGAAAGCCATCTGGACCATTCAGATTAGAATTTTTCTAATCAGAGAACAAAACCTTCTTCCACTCTACGGCCCATGTTTGGTGCTTCTCAGCAAAGTTTAACCGAGCTGTTTCTTGGAAGAAGGCGTGGCCTTTAAAGAATTTTACGGTTTTGAAAACCTTTTTCTCGTAGATGCCGTCTTATTGTTCTTGAGCTGCATTCTGCGTCCGTAAGGGCCTTAATCTGGTTCGACGATCGGCTGGTGTCTTGCCGGACAACCCTTCGAATCCTCCTGCTCAACGCCGGAGAAATTTTCTTGGGCCGACCACTTGAAATTCTCGTTCCGTATTCCTCAAGATCTTTTAAGAAATTTGCAACAGTAGTTTTACTACGCTTAATCTTACCAGCGATGGCACGTTGAGAGAGACCTTGCTTTTGCAGTTCGATAATTCTGCCACGTTCAAACTCTGTCAACTTGTTAGCCTATGCTATGTTTTTACCCAATGTAACACAGGAGATGTCAGTGGGAGATGTTGAGAACGCTAATGCTTGAACACAAATAACTAAATTTCGTTACGTGTTTACCAATTAACGCTTCATTTCAGTGAGGTCTCAAACGTTTGACCAGCTAGTATTTCATAGTGTTCACACTTTACCTGTTAAATGCTAAAAAGTTTTTATTTTATTTTCCCTTTTCTTATTTTCATCTTTCGAAGCTCTACTCAAATAAGTGGTCGAGTCTAACAACGCAAAATGCATATTTTTTCTTTATGTTCATTGGCCTTAAGATTTTGGCCAGCAGTGTATGTTGTTGCACAAATAATTAAATACATCCTCTAACTACACTAAACTCATATTAATTTGAATAAACTGTTCAATTGAGTTGCGTAAAGTATTCAGCAGAACGTCAGGCTAAAAAAAATTAGACACCTTAGTCGTTATTTAAATAAGATTTCATAAACAACTTATCAGAAGTTTCAGTTATATGAAGCTTTTTTATATTATGATTTTTTTCTTTGTTTTTGAATTTCGCGCAAAGCTACTCGAGGGCTATCTGTGCTAGCTGTCCCTAATTTAGCAGTGTAAGACTAAAGGGAAGGCAGCTAATCATCACCACCCACCGCTAATTCTTGGGCTACTCTTTTACCAACGAATAGTGGGATCGACCGTTACATTATAACGCCCCCACAGCTCAAAGAGCGAGCATGTTTGGTGCGACGGGGATTCGAACCCGCGACTCTCGGACTACGAGTCGAACGCCTTAACCCACCTGGTCATTCCGGGCCTTACAATGATTGTAAAGTGAAGACTATCATCCACTTTAACGTGTTAATAAATAGGACCAACACCAGATGAAATATATTTTTTATTTCCACTGTATTAGCTTTATTAAAGTATTAACTTCGTTAAGCTGAAAATGTAATTTAATGTACAATAAAATTAACCTTTTTATGAGACTGGTAAACATGGAAAGTTTGGAAAATGAATGGGTTTTAGTTACTGTGTAATTAAGTCGTATTTATTTCAACAGTTTAAAACATACGAAGCTTCACGGGTAACTTGGTGGTCCTTTATTATGTCAAGCCGAGCGGATGATTGGATAAAATTATCAGCTAATTCAAGCTCATTGGTAATTCAATTTTTTTTTAATAATACCGAAGAGAAATAAAGGTAAATCAAACTTATACCCTTCTTTGTTTGTTTGTTTTTTTGATTTTGCGCAAAACTACACGAGAGCTATCTGCGCTAGCCGTCCCTAATTTAGCAGTGTAAGACTACGGAGAAAGCACCACCCGCCGCCATCTCTTGGGCTACTCTTTTACTAACGAATAGTGGGATTGACCGCTGCTGTATAGCTCCCACGGGTGAAAGGGTGAGTATGTTCAGTGTGACTGGGATTCGAACCTTCGATCCTAAAAAATGGATAGAGCGATCCTAACCACCTGGCCATGCCAAGCCTAAAAACAAAGCTAGGTAAATTAATGTAACACTTCAAGCCCAATAATGTTAAATTCAAATCAATACATCAAGCATTAAAAAAAAATTAGCTAATACATGAAACACAAAGACAAAATAAAGCAAACTACAATGGATTTTGTTGTTTTTTAGATCAGTTAGAATTTCTGGTTCGTTTTTGGGTTTTTTTTGCAGAGTCTAAGCGTACATGGCAATCATGACACACAAATTATTAAAATGCCATGGTAGGTTATATGTGTACTTAAAAACGACATAAAAATTCGAGCTTTTCGGGATGTAAATTCGTTAGTAGTTTTAAAAGTTTCTTATTGGAACTTATTTCTTTAGGCAGCAAATCGAATATTTTCCATATTGCTCAAGTTTTAATTATTGAAGACTGTTTAAACGTTATCCGTGTTTTACTGTACTTAACACTTCACCAAGTACTGATTTTCTTTAATATACAAACTATTAGAACAGAGAAAACTAACTTAAGTACAAGACTTGTTGCAACAATTATTTTCATTTATAGTTTAAAAAACGTAACTCATTTAAATGCTTCGTTTTTAATTAGAATAATTTTAAAAACTACTGATTACAATGAAAATTTAACAGATATTAGTTAATACTCCTCCCATGTCTGATAATCTAATTTGCACGTGTTCTATTTCTAGTTGAGAGGGAATTTAAAATGTGCTTGTTAAAACAAACGTCATATATGGTGTCGTTGTTGTTTGTTTTGTTGTTGTTTTGAATTAAGCACAAAGCTACACAATGGGCTATCTGTGTTCTGCCCACCACGGGTATCGAAACCCGGATTGTAGCGTGTAAGTCCGCAGACATACCGCTGAGCCACTGGGGAGCGTATATAGTGTCATGTGTGTATGTAAAGAAGAGTAAGTGAACTCTACTTGAAAATGTTTCATTCATATAATAACCTTTATCTTGTCATTCCAATTATCAAGACCAGAAAACTACATAATATTTCCTTACTCAGTGCAGTTGATAGTTAGCAGAAATGTAGACAAAACTGTCTAAGAGCCAACCAAGCTTTGAATTCTCTAAACCACCAGGTTGAGAAGTAAGACACTTAACGTCACGTGTTCCGCCTGGATTGTTTTGGCTTCTATTCTTATTCATTTTTTTCTTTCTTAGTTGTCGTTTTTGATTTAATATGTATCATTTCTCAAGCACGAACAATATTGGTAAAAAGGTTGTTATGTCTAAAAGATGCACCTGCGTAAATATTAACAAAGTTATTAGATTAACTAGAGTGAAAAAAGATTGAGTTAAAAAGGCGTGAAAATACCCAGACAGTTAATAGTTAATGCGTCATGACAAGACATATGAAAATTGTGAGATTACTCGTGCGATATTTGATATTTTGAACATGAATGATAATTTAAGCGTCTTAACTTGTATATTGCAAGTAAAGTTACTTTGTAAAAAGGTATACTGAATTTGTCACATCAATTATTATTCTAAATAATATCCAAATAAAATAATATCTGTGTTCTGAAAGAAAGGAAGTAAAAAAAAGAATGTTTATAAGTGGGACCAACTGAATAAAGATCGTTTTTTTTTTAAGATAAATTAAATTATTCTGAAGCTCACATCATTTTGTGGTGTGTAAGTAACACACCGTTTCAAGTATTTGTGATTATCGTTTTATGTTATTTTGGACATTTTCTTTAAAAAGTGAATGCTCACAGAAAATATATTCGTGTGAACGGCGTGTCTTTTTTCCATATATATTCTATTTGTTAATAAGTAATGTAAGGAATGGTAGATTTCAGTTAATTTGGAATTACACCAGTTCTCTGCTATTTTGAGCCAGTAGAACTGCATTAGCTGTTTGAAGTGGTTTGTCTAGAACTGTCACGTAAAGTTACATGATAACTATCTGCATAGATATGTCCGTAATTTTAAAGTTATAAACAGTAGGAGAGGCAGCTAGTCAAGCACTCACCGTCTAACTTTTAGGTTACTGTTGTCTGAAGAAGTAGTGAGATTTGACCATAACTCTTGTAGCTCACTTGTGGCAATAGAATGGGAAGTCCATTTCACGACGACCATAAACCCTAGAATTTGGCCCGGCATGGCCAGGTGGTTAAGGCACTCAACTATTAATCCGAGGGTCGCAGGTTTGAAACCCCTTCACACTAAACATGCTCGCCTTTTCAGTCGTGGAAGCATTATAATGTGACGGTCAATTACACTATTCGTTGGTAAAAGAGTAACCCAAGAGTTGGCGGTGGGTGGTTATGACTAGCTGCCTTCTCTCTAGTCTTACAGTGCTAAATTAGGACGACTAGCGCAGATAGCCTTCGTGTAGCTTTGCGCGAAACTCAAATCAAACCAACCCTAGAATTTACAGTTCGGTCATGATGAACACTAGACCAAATCAGACTCATACAAAGTCGCACTGTTAACATTATAGTGTAGTGACGTGTAATAAATCTGAGTTATTTGTCATCAGATGCAGCTGTAGACGTTTGTGTTAATTATATTATGGCAAACTAATTTTATTCAATGATTACAACACAACTTAACTATTGATTACTAATTTAACAAAGGATTAATTTTCCACTGAATTTTGCATATTGCACTGAGGCTGAATTCCTTGTATCTTTGTGATCAGGTAACTGTCAATAATTTTTTCAGACAGATTGTCGATTTAAAACCAATATCGCATGAGTTTTTATGAGCTTTTCAACTTTCCATAATAGTGTTCTTTGGTATTGCTGTAAAAGTGTACGATTTTAAAAATGGTCAAAACAAATCTCGTTTTATTTACGATAACAGAGGGCGCTACTTTTTTGAACTCCTGAGATATTATTTATTACTTTATCTATAAAATTCATTCTTATACTCGTAGTAGACTATTGCATACTTAGCTCAGAAAAAAACATACTTGTTTTCGTTAAAATGTGCTGTGATTATTGACCATTGAAAAATTTCATTATAGATTAAAAATCACTTTCACCCAAAACCTTCTGAAGGAAATACATTAATGAAGGAAACGCGTGTTACTTTGACCTGCAATTTATAGTTTTAGTAACGGACTTTAAAAATATATATACAGTTTTTGCCAGAGTTAGTTATCATATCAGGAAATAACAACTTCCTGTGGCAGTCAAGGCTGGAATGATTTATAAATATACAATTTGCGGTTTTCGCCCTCCTTTTCCTCGTGTTTATCAACGCCTTTCCATAATACTGTTTTGAGGTGTGGAAGAATTGCTTCGTCACGAAGCATATATTACAGAGATTTCAGAATGTTTTTCAGCACCGCCGTTGATCGGAAGAACGTAAAACTTAACAAACAACAACTGTCGTCACACAAATAAATGTACAATTCAGCCAAACATCTGATTTGATAGTTGCTTTGAAAAACACCAGAGTTCGCTGAAAAAGTAACACAGTGTGTTAAAACTCACCTCGGTGTAACAATGGATTATGTTGATGTTATCAAGTTAATAAAATATTTCGTATTCAAGAAAAAGTTTAAATGTTGATTGATAGATGATATGATATTACATCACAAAAGGTTGAATAGAGGATGCAATCAAATATCTTCATTATTGTTCCGATATCATTTTACAAAAGAAATACCATATATCATTCCACCTCACAGTTTGTACAACAACACTTTCATTCCATAAACCCAAACTTCTCAGAATGAATGAGTTACAACCTATACCGGTAGCTGTAACGCTGTTTATGTTAATCTGCTGAGATAGCTCAAGTATTCAGATGTATAATGTTTAACTAGCAAAGTATGATCCGTTAAACTCTGTAATGTCAAGACTTGGCTTAGACATGAAGTTAAATTCTGTAATGTCAAGACATGACTTGGACATGAAGTTAAACTCCGTAATGTCAAGACACAACCTAGACTGAAGTTAAATTCTGTAATGTCAAGACTTGGCTTAGACATGAAGTTAAACTCTATAATGTCAAGACATAACTTAGACATGAAGTTAAACTCTGTAATGTCAAGACATAACGTAAGACATGTGGCTTCACGATACATCTAAGCAGTTAAGTGATAGATACATTTGACTGATGGACTGAGATCAAGGAAAACAAAAACAAGTAATGAATTATTTAGAAGCTTGTTAGATGTCACACAAAACTACTCGATGACTATTTGTGATAGCCGTCTCCAGCTTAGAGGTGGCAGACAACAACTAGTCAACAGTACACTAGCTCTTCACCAAGAAATAGCCGTCTCGAGCTAAGAGGTGGCAGACAACAGCTAGTCAACAGTACACTAACTCTTCACCAGAATAGCCACCAGCTATAGACAATCACACAACAGTAACCAACGTACCAAGAAATAGTCCAGCTAGAGGTGGCAGACAACAGCTAGTCAACAGTACACTAACTCTTCACCAAGAAAGCCGTCTCGAGCTTAGAGGTGGCAGACAACAACTAGTCAACAGTACACTAACTGTTCACATAGAAATAGCCGTCTCGAGCTTAGAGGTGGCAGACAACAGCTAGTCAACAGTACACTAACTCTTCACCAAGAAATAGCCGTCTCGAGCTAAGAGGTGGCAGCACAGCTACAACAGTCACTACTAACTCTTCACCAAGAAATAGCCGTCTCGAGCTAAGAGGTGGCAGACAACAGCTAGTCAACAGTACACTAACTCTTCACCAAGAAATAGCCGTCTCGAGCTAAGAGGTGGCAGACAACAGCTAGTCAACAGTACACTAACTCTTCACCAAGAAATAGCCGTCTCGAGCTAAGAGGTGGCAGACAACAGCTAGTCAACAGTACACTAACTCTTCACCAAGAAATAGCCGTCTCGAGCTAAGAGGTGGCAGACAACAGCTAGTCAACAGTACACTAACTCTTCACCAAGAATAGCCGTCGAGCTAGAGGCAGACAACAGCTAGTCAACAGTACACTAACTCTTCACCAAGAAATAGCCGTCTCGAGCTAAGAGGTGGCAGACAACAGCTAGTCAACAGTACACTAACTCTATTCATCCACAGCTAAAACGTTGAATATACACGATGTTTGGATTCAAACCCACAGATTTTGAGTCTGGCTCTCTAACCACTGAACCATAAGAGGTTCGTTTTGATTCCTCTACAGCATAACAATATGAATACATAATAAATCTCTAAGACACAGCAAATAAACATACTTGATCAAAGATTGATTAAGCAAAGTACCAATTAATTTAGAATAAAGTAGTTATTGGGGAAAATTTAATATATTAAGTATTGACTAAAGCTGCACCTATGATATACCATTGAGCATTCGGTTAAGTTTTAGAAACGTGAAATAATGTTGTTGTTTAGTTGTTTAGAATTAAGCACAAAGCTGCACAATGGGCTATCTGTGCTCGGCCCAACACTGGTATCGAAACCTGGATTTTAGCGTGTAAGTCCGCAGACATACCGCTGGGGGGCGCGTGAAATAACAGAGATTGAACAGCCAACATTGTCCAGCTCCAGATTACACTAAACTAACCATTAAAAGATGCAGAATACCACCCTGCTATAATGTTAGCGATATATTTATATTTTGTCAAACACATTGGATTTTTCTATGCTCCACGTGGATTGGTTGTTGAATTTCGCACAAAGCTGCTCCAGGACTATCTGTGATAGCCGTCCCTAATTTAGAAAGGACGGATTACATGGAAGGCAGCTAGTCGACACCACGGACTGGACTGCAAAATTCATTATCAATGAAAAGTGTGATTTACCGTCACGTTATAACGCCACAACAGTAAAAAGGACGAGCATGTCAGTGATGGGATTCTAACTCACCATCTAACCATCAAGACATGCCAGGCTATACTCCACCTGGACAGTACGATCAATAGAGTTGATTCAATAAACGCAACACAGTTCATAAAACTGTCATATATCTTACCTTTCTGGATCAAAAGAAACACTCTCAATGGACAATTCCGTTATTTGATATATTAGGTTTCTTTCTTTTTTTAATTTCACAAAGCTACTCGGAGGCTATCTGAGCCAACCGTCCCCAGTTTAGCAGTGCTAAACGTAAAGAAAGACAGCTAATTAACATCATTCACCACTAGGTCTTTGACTTCTCTTTGTACCAACGAATAGTAGAATTAAGCTTTAGATTATAATGCTGTCGCGGCTGAAAGAGTGAGTATGTTTGATAACGGGGGTTCTAACCTGCAACTCACAGATTAGGAGTCAAACGCCCTTACCACCAGACTGTGCTAGGCCTAAATATGATGAAATTTCATATTATTCCGTACACATATATCATACTTCACAAAAGAAAAAGGTTTTCGTTATAAGAAAAAAACATTTGTTAACTATTTGTTTAATTACATGAAATCGATACATAATACTAAGAAATATTGAAACACGTTCTTCCTTTCGATAATGCTCGGGTTACAGGGTTTCTTAGTTTGTGATAACGATTAACACACAATGTGATTATTGCTTACCATTAAACGTGCTGATTTCAGCATACGGTCTACTGTTGGTATAGTAGTAGGGTGCACATTCTACCTGTTTAGAGTAAATCCCAGCAGGTTAATATAGCCAGTTTTTGCACGGTTTTAATCTTGTGCTGATCAAAAACATATTTAACTTGCCACCTATTGCACGATAGAGTGCCGCGAATTCTAATTTATAAGAAGATACGTGTCGTTTGATGTTTTAAACTAGGCATGAAGGGAAATTTTACTGCCACTAACACTACCTTGTTTTATTCTCTTCTGTTTGTGGTTATTCAGAAACGGGTTTTAACTCTGTTTGACAGAGACTATTCAGACATTAGCTGAAGTCGTATATACCGTTACTATCCTAAGGGTTTTTTATTCATTTGTTTCCGAAGAAAATATTCTAACCCACGAACTTCAGGTAATAGGGCCACAATCTTCAGTCTCATACTATTTAAGGGACCGTCTCGTATTTTCCTTTGTTATAAATGTTCATTGTTTTGCACACAGCACTATAATGTCTTGCATTCAGTGATGTCGAGAAACCCACTTGTTGAGAATTTTATATGCAAAAACGGCTCGTTTGGGTTGAGAAAATATTTCAAATAGAAGAGCGAACAACGTTTCGACCTGACGATGACCGAAGAAGGTCGAAACGTTGTTCGTTCTTCTATTTGAAATATTTTCTAAACCCAAACGAGCCGTTTTTGCATATAAAATGTCTTGCATTATTTCCCACGGATTGATTCCAATACATATTTGGAATAAATATGAACAAGGGGAAAATAAAAGGGGATTCTTCAGGTCGATAAATTGATTGTTTTAATTGATTATAGTCAATGCGTAAGGAGTGTATAAAGGTATACATAAAAAACTTTTTGTTTGCGTACTGCCGCATAATACATTTGTGCAGTTGTATGGCTATAATACGGACACACAACGAGAAAATATTTACTTTTACTAAAACGAAAAGCTGAATACCACAATGCATTAAAATATGAACTGCTGGCGTTCATATGCGATTATTAATGTGATTTCCATTCTTGTCACTTGAATAAATCTCTTATTTAACCGTGAAAAGTTATTTATGTGTTAACATTTACATCAACGTAAGCTGTCCCTTAATAGACTCTCTGACTCACGGCTCGGCATGGCCAGGTGGTTAAGGCACTCGACTCGTAATCCGAGGATCACGAGTTCGAATACCCGTCACACCAAAGATGCTCGCTATTTCAGTCATGAGAGCGTTGTAATGTGGAGTCAATCCCACTAATCGTTGGTAAAAGAGTAGCCCAAGAGTTGGCGGTGGGCTGTGATGACCAACTGTCTTTCCTTCAGTCTTACCCTGATAAATTAAGGACAGCTAGCGCAGATATCCCTCGTGTAGCTGTGTAGCTTTACGCGGAATTAAAAACAAAACAAAAAACGAGCTGTCTGAGTCTGAAATATGAAATTAAAAAGCCTTAAAATTCCAGTCTGGTGTCAGCGAAGTTTGTCCGAGTATTTTTAAATGGTTAACACTGGAGATTCGAGGGCCTTGTGCTCGAAATGAAATGTTCTGAAAATGTCGTGTTTTTAACTTTGGTTGTGTCATTAGAATGACATTGCTACTTTTGGTTAAGAAAGACCGATTGGTCATCTTTTCTCTGGTTTGCTGTTGAAAAGTAAGGAAGACTCTAGCTGAGCCATAAAGGTCTCTGGCCTGGCCGTTTAACTCACTTCGGGAATACAAACAAGAAGAGTCAAAAATCTATTTTTCCGATCGTGAAATTATTACTTAGAGTTCCCTTATGAAGGATGCTGAAATCGGTTTAATATAAAACATGAAACTTCTGAACAAGTGTTAGCTTAATAGATATATCTTTTGCTTGTGTTGTGTGAACGTATTCCATGTATTCAGTTAATTATAGTTCATAGTTTACACCCCTAGTGTAGATTGAAATATATATACATATTTGATTATCTTGTGCATATAATCCCAATTTAAGTTTTCTTCAAAAAGTAAAGACATATTTCTTAGGAAACAGAACTATAGTTAATGTTTAGGAAGGCCTATTAATGCAACTTGTATTTGGCTGGTATGGCCAAGCGCGTAAGGCGTGCGACTCGTAATCCGAGGGTCGCGGGTTCGCGCCCACGTCGCGCTTAAACATGCTCGCCCTTCCAGCCGTGGGGGTGTATAATGTGACAGTCAATCCCACTATTAGTTGGTAAAAGAGTAGCCCAAGAGTTGGCACTGGGTGGTGATGACTAGCTGCCTTCCCTCTAGTCTTACACTGCTAAATTAGGGACGGCTAGCACAGATAGCCCTCGAGAAGCTTTGTGCGAAATTCCAAAACAAACAAACAAGCAACTTGTATCACGTATTATTTATTCAAGAGAAGGTTTCCATCATAAGAACGTATAATAATTTATATACCTCTTATATTTAGTTAATGACGAATTACTTTCATGATTAACCAGAATTAGTCGATCATTAAGTAAGTTTGAAATATTGCACGTGTGACAAATTTAGAAGCTCACGTGATTTTACGGTGATTTGTAACAGTGACATGTCATAAACGTTTGATATAATATGTTTTGTTATTTCATGGATGTCTGGTTATAATAATAAGAGCATCATGCATTCATAAGTTCTTATGTTGTTTGGTGATGAATATGGATTACATTTTGAAGTCACGTATAAGTGTTCCAAAACAATTCGAAGATGAATTACACGTTTGAAACTAAGAGAAGCTCATTATTTTATGAAAGTGCGAAGCATTTCAGAAATGTTATCTACTAAAAACAACAATGCTGCATTATTACCTCGTTTAGAAGTCAAAAGAGACTGCAGTTTGCTTATGCAGTAAGTATCACTGTCTTTGTGACCCATATTCACAATGGTTGTTTCGATACTTTACCTTTGAACACGCTTAGAGGCATATGGCTTTTAAATTTAAGATGTAGAATTCTTTGTATTGGCTTTCCATCAAAATTAATTGTGTGTTCAGATCTAATGGAAGTTAGTCTTGTCAAATTTAGGGAGTTGATTGTTGTGTATTCCCATATTTTTTATTTTTAACACCTAAATAGAAGAAAGATAATGTTATTGTCCAATACGTTACTAAAACAAACATTTTTACGTGGATGTAAGTTAGTAAAGGACATGACATGCCTTCAATAACTCGTTTAAAACTGAGATTTGATACCCGCATTGAGTCTATAACACATAATCTGTTCTTTAGTTTTCTGCTTAACATCAAATAAATAAAATATATGATACATATTTGCTAAATAACTCTTTTTCTCAACTATAGATTTTGTCGCAGATTTCGAGAAACATGTAAAGATGTTAGTTAACTGCATGTTATGTAAATTTGTATCTCTAGTCATTATCATACAGTTAAATTACTTATCTGTTGTTTTAGTTTTATTGAATGTTTGGTTATGTTTAGTAACTATGACAGTACTCGAACATAACACAATATTTGTAAGTTTTTTTTCAACATTCAACAAAGAAGTGTAATTAATGTATGCTAGGGGAAAATACGTCAACATAAAAATAAAATCAAAGCCATTCTACTATTATTAAGTGTAAACTTCAATTTTTACTCAAATAATTATTGTATTTGTAATTAATACTGCAGTGTATGCCTTAACCGTTAACACGAGGTGGACGCTGGCTCACTGTATGTTGATATTTGTCTAAGAAACATTGTATTCTTATCAAATTTTAATTACTTGTTGTAAATATTTTATTTTGTAGACAAGACAAAATTTACAAGAATTCTCTTCGTATAAAATACGTTTCTTTCGAACAAAATAGCAACATTAATGAAATAAAATCGAAGAAAACGTAAACCATTTCAAATCCTTACTTTTAATATGTTTTATCATGTTAACATAACATAGAAAATGTATATTTAATAATCATGATATACAATTTTTGTATTAAAAGACATTTTTTTTTTACCTTTCCCACCCCTAATGGCAGGCGGTATGCCTTTGGTTATTGACTAACGCCGGGTTGCGTTTTCATCAATTAGCTAAAATCGTATACAAGTTAAAGCGCATAAAAAGTATGTATTTAGGATATATGGGGTTGCTACACATCACTTTACAATTAAAGAAATATATCAAACGCAGCCAACACTAATGACTGATAAGATACTAATAAAGAACCTAACAGAGAGACTAATATCCTGGAATCAGATGCATCTTAGCTGAAACGTTGAAAATATACCAGTGTAAAAAAGAGTGAACATTTTTTAGCTGTTCTATATGTTGTAATAATAACAATAATTGTCAAGCGCCATGTAACAGCGTGCATTTTGTTTTCTATGTCTAAATGTCCACACTCTCACATCTAGTCATCCCTTATCTGAGGACCTTGCATCATCATGATAGCTTTGCAGCGTAATTTCTATGAAAAACGGCTCTATCGTAAGGTAGTCATGGCTAAAGCACACCACTCTTCCCTGGAAAATGTCTAAAATCCATCTAATGTGCAGGTCCAACGGTTTTCTTGCACCTGTTTTAACAGCCCTATCGCAAATAAATACATAAGGCTTTGCATTCGTCCACTTAACCGATATGTAATCGTCTCAGTTAGCATGAAAAGCCGATTCTTTCTCCAACTGGCTTAATGGAGGGTATCTGTTGGCATTGCTTCCACACAAAATCAGTATTTTTGTATGGTACAAATTGTCCAGAGCATTAGTATGACAATAAGTAGAGCTTAACTTGACCTTTCTGTCCACGCTTTTGAATCTCACCTTAACTTTTATATAGTATCTAGCAGCGGTCGTAAATCCCTTTGAAAAGGTTTTGCAACATGCCATGTTTCAACATTAGAATTTTTGTTTCACTCATTGTCCGGCAAAAAATCTTACAAGACTTGTTAACATCATTAAGGTACATGTGTCTCCTTGAGTGTTACTACGAACTCACACTGCCGTTTCCCCCCGAACAGATGTATTTTATATTGTTCATCTTTTTTTTTCTGGATATCTTGTGAAAACAACTCGTGTACACGTGATCTATGTCATTTTTGAAATCCTTCTTGGTTATTTTGCGTACTGTTACCCTGAACACGTGGTCGGCTCTGGCCACTGACCTTCGTGTTTGTGGATTCTTACCTGTCACGGCTGTGGTAGAACTTGTTGCAGGGCTCTTTTTAAATGGTCCTACTTTCACACGTTGATACATGTTATTTTAATTTTTAATATACTGTTAAATACGTAGGATAAGCCTATCTTGAATATTCTAAGTCTCTTATCTTAACATGTTTTTAGGCCCGGCATGGCCAGGCGGGTTACGGCGTTTGACTCTTAATCTGAGGGTCGCGGGTTCGAATCTTCGTCACACCAAACATGCTCGCCCTTTCAGCAGTTGAAGCGTTAAAATTGTCAATCTCACTATTCGTTGGTAAAAGAGTAGTCCAAAAGTTGGCGGTGGGTGGTGATGACTAGCTGTCTTCCCTCTCGTCTTACACTGCTAAATTAGGGACGGCTAGCGCAGATAGCCCTCATGTAGCTTTGCGCGAAATTCAAAAACAAACAAACAAACATGTTTTTATGATCTGAGTGTATGAATATTTTGCATTTAATTTTCGATAGCATGACATCACGCCATTTCACCAAGACTTTGTATTGGTCCCAGTTTTCACGTGATTTCCTGGTTCACCAATTTAAAATCGATTTAATTAAACGTACTTAATTAGCTCTCTCTTCTGTAAGAGTATACCTCACAGGTGAAAGCATAGTTTTGCGCTAACATACATATTTGTTTCACAGAGGACCTTTGGGGCCGTATTAAGTATTTAATTAATTTTAAAACAATAATCTATTTACATTTTATGATGGCTAAACAAAGTAGAAGGAAGTGTAAAATAACCATCCTTGAACTTTTCGTATGACCCCTAACATTTATTCTCCGGGATGTGGTTCACAGTTGATAAACGGGGATTAACCAACAGACAGGGGAAATTTACCAACTGGCATGAAGTTGTGTATCAGATAATGGATTTTTACTTTAAATGTCTGATCAGTTTACTATTAATAGTGTTTCATACGTACTTCTATTTAAGAAACATTGTCAAGGTACTTTTAAAATTTAAATGAAAGAAAATAGTGCAGTTAGTAAATAAGATATTTTACGTTACGAAGAAGTCTCTTGAGATTACGTTTGAAGAAGGCGATCACAAAGAGGTTATTTTAGGCTGTAAAGATAGATTTCACGTTTAGATGTCCCTAGTCAGTGTTAATCTAGCTTTAAAACCGGCCATATTGTACTGTACAAATTGGTGGTATTGAATGGTATCATCTTCTCTGGAAACAACATAGTAAACGATTGGTTTAATTATAAATATTGAAGTAATGCTCATATAAGATCATTGCATGTAAAATATTATTTATTAAGGTCGTTAGCTGTAATCGTTATTTCGTTAAACTTTTGTAAATGAGTAATTTTTGTTTGTTTCTCTGCCGTTAAACTCAAAACCACACAATTTGTGTTTTGTCTACCGTGGGTATCGAAATCTGACTTTTGACGTCATAATTCCTCAGATTTCTTAATGAACTGCCAAACGGGACAATATAAGTGAATATAATCACTATGGTGTCAAAAATTTTAAAATGAATAGCTATCAAGTTTGAAACTGGCAGGTACATGTTAAGAGTTCCTTGCTGCAATATACAAGAAGCGTTTTAGTAACCACCCTCTTGTACTGTATAGATACGTGTCAAGGTATCGAGCTTTGGTTCTCTGACTGACTCCCACTTTGCCCCTGAAGAAATCACTCCGGTTATAGGGTGTCTATTTCATTTTCATCGAGAAACATAAGTGTCTTTCTTTATTTCTTTTCACGTACAATAAGCGTAATTTGCATACTTGAATTAAATAACTATTTTATTTCACAAGTTTAAGGCATTAAAATGGTAAACTACCAATCTAAATTTCTTTTTTTAATCGCCCAGTGAAAGAAGGAAGACGACCTGGGACAAACAGCTCACTGACTAGCAAATAATCACAGTCCTCTCACGTGCTCCAACTATACTAGTTCTCTAAAAGTAAAATTTGTGTTCAAAACAGCTGGGAATTCCATCCACTGCTTTCAACATAATAGTAAGAACCGTATTTGCTAGATAATGACCAGGATAACCCAAACACAAACGATAGATAATTATTGTAAATCTTAAGAGGGTTGATATCCTGGAAGGATTTAATCTACATGTAAGTTTGAAAACGTAACTTTGATTTCGCGATACTTTTGCTATATTTTAGTCAATGAATCATTTTGCAAAACCACTATAACTTACTTTTACCTCTTTTTTTTCTACATGAAAACTTAGGTGGCGCTAAAGAATGTTCTTCTGAGCTGAAAGTGAGAAGAAAGTTAGAGACTGTAATTGCTGGAATTATGATACCATTTGATAAAATATTGTTCCCCAGCATGTGAGGGAAGATATTGTTATAACTTTAAACTGATTGGAATATAAATGATAACATTATGTAACAAAATTTTTACTTTTATTGTTATTTCCAAATTGCTTGTGCCTAAAGTAAATAGAAAAGACCTATTGTTCTCTTCAAACTTTGCTTTTGTGACCAGGGAGCATATAACGAAAACATGATGGGAGACAATATTTGGGGGCTAATACACGAAAGTAGTTTACATTACTGTCGCAGATCTCGAGAAACTACTCGCTTCTAAACATTTTTGTTCATTTTTGAATAACTTTAGTATAAATATATGTAAGTCTCGATTCATATGTTGTTTTATTCAGACCTTACAAAAGTGAAAATGAGGAAATTTGCCCGTTTCTACGAAGAAAATAGGTTAATTTCTAAATCTCATTATCCAGGTCACAAAAGCAAAGTTTGAAGGGAATAATGGTCATTTTCTGTACTTTTACAACATAAACAATTAAGAAATAACACATATTATCCAAATTTGTGTTACACAGTGTAATCAAATTCTAAATCAAACAATTTTACATAAATTGTAGTCTGTTTGCATTTTTGTCTTATATGTACAAATAAAGAGATTAGACTCCTTGAGAAAAATCACCTTTAGAAACGACGATGGAAATTTATTTATTTCACGACTCTAAAGCAAAAGCTCTTTATAAAGCCAGAAACAAGCTTATTGGTTACTGACAACTAAAGGAACAAGCTTATTGGTTACTGACAACTAAAGGAACGGTTTGGAACGACACACAACAACAAGAGCAACTTTATAAAGAGATTTTGGTCGTAACGTCACCAGGTAAATACAGTAATTTATAAATTACTGTATGTGATTTCTTCTAAGAGTCTAAGTTCTTTGTTTTGTCACCTTCGCATTTTCCTACCTATATAAGGCTCATTAGAGTTTGTATATTTCATGTTTACGTTTTAAAAATTGTTTGTTTAGTTTTATTTTCAATAAATAATTTTGATTTTTTCTTCTTTTTTTTTGAAATTATGAAGTACACTTTTCTTGTCATTGTGTCGTAATCCTGCACGTACGAATTTCAGTTCTGTAAATAAGTCAAGCTGTTTGTTCAAATAAACAGTCGGGGGCTTAGTTAACTCTTCACACCAAAACACAGTTCAAAGTTTTATGTTATGCCTGATGTATGAACTTAGAAAAATATATGTTACTGCATGACATTCAAATGTGTTTAAAAATCTACATATATCAAGCGCTTTCCCTCTTGCCTGGACAGTAGCATAAAGTTAACAGAGGTTGAAATGAAATAGAAACTCATACAGATAAAGGTTTTTTCAAATAATTTGTAAATCTTTTGTTGTTCCAGGTGAATCCCTCCAAATATTGATCACTTTTAGCACTGGTTTGTTCCAGTGAGTTGTCGTATTAAATCTTTATTTACCCTTAGATTTGCCCTTTATTTGTACTTAGATTTTTAATGTTGCCTCAATTCAGAATAGATCGTACAACATATTTATGTCATTCTAATTTTATAACACCCCCCGATAGAACAGCGGTATGTCTCCGGATTTACAACGCTACAATTAGGGGTTCGATTCCCCGCGGTGGGCTGAGAAATTGTCCTCTAGATTGGGGGTTGTTACCTTCTCATTTAAATGCCAGTCTGTTACAGACACCGCAGTGATTGTGGCCCTATGTTCCTTAAGAAATGAAGTCGCATATGATAATGAACGTTATAAAATCTCGAGACTTTAAGTACTGCATTCAAACAAGACAATTGTCATTTTCAAACTTCTATTTTTAACAAATAAAGCATAGTATTATTATGTTACTATTTACATTATTCATTAAATAGTTAAAAAATACAGTAATGTTAAAACGGACAGACGTATCCTACACACTGTAACAAACGGGTTACCTTAACGTATTCTACATCTACCCGTAATCAGTAATTAAGTTAAAATGCTTAGAATAAACTGGTGGTAACCGTAAAACAGTTTTTCAAAATCGCTTTCCTTTTTTTCCTTTTCTTTTTTTCACATGAAAGTTAGAAATTAAATCACCAGGGATGTTAACTCTAGGGTTATGACCTTTCCTGTAAAGGAGTGACAACTCAGGGTGACAAGCGGCTGTCTGTGAGTCAGCTCCCACCTAAGTGAGGCAGCAGCTTTACTGGTATATAGACAGTGGTGCTCTTGGTCCACATTAGAATGCTATCAAGATCTAGTACTCACCTGTGAGTTAGCGAACATCGCCGACTGCATCTTTTCGTGCGGAACTCTGGAAGTGTTTAGCTGGTGGTGCTCGTCAAAAGCTGCTCACCGAAGTCACGATTTGATCCTAACTGTTCTCTGGTGAATGACAGGTTTAGCTCGGGGCACGTGAGCGTCGCTACCAGGTGCGTGAAAACGAAACCCACGACTGACGGCAAGTAGAGGGAGGGTCCAGCGCTCGTGCAGCCAACAGACGATCAGGTGGGGTGTCCCTTTAGCCTAAGGCGAGACAACACTTGCGCAAAACTTGCCTTCTGAAATTATTAACTGTTTGTGGAGGGGTGTGTGTACATATGGTTAAGGATCTGCTCGTGCCAGTCGCAAGGCTGATAGCTTCCGTCTACAACTTTCTACCGTAATGATCAGCCGATTATGAAATGTGCCGATAGATGTCGGCTGCGTCAAGTTGATTCACAAGTTAATTAGTAAAGACAACTTACGCATTCATTCATTCAGTAGCTTATTTTCATCCGTGAAAATCTTACATGCATAAATGTACATAGTAGATATTTGTCTGTCTAGATCACGTTAAAACAATACCGTAAATCATGTCGGGACTGTCTGTGCAATTCATTGAAATAATATACAAGAACGAAAAGGTGCTAAAGAGGGAGCACGTGTGTAGTTACATTAATACATGTAGGGTAGCCAAATATTATACAAGAACAAAAAGGTGCTGGAGAGGGAGCACATGTGTGTAAATCACATTAATAGATTTTCGTACAAAGTTTAGAGGAACTACATTTACACTCTGGAGAAAAATATAAATAATTTTTATTATTATTTTAATCAACTTTTCATTGTGTTTATTAACCCTGACGGAGTCGCAAAGACGAAAGGTTGGTTAAAATTAAAAATGTATACACATCTGCTGTGTAGAAATCTTTTTGTTTCTAAACTTTTTATCCAAACGTGTAATCCCTCCATGCAAACTACACATTTTGGAAGACAACAAAAGGTATTAGACGTACAAATAAAAACCAAGAACTGCTGGCGAGAATGTGTGTTTAGTCACATTAACATATGTGACTATTGGTTAGCATTGAATATTTATGGCTTTCTGCTGTTGATAACATTTCGAAGAGAAAAAGCTGGTTCATGAAGAATTCGTCTGAAAACCGAGTCAAAAACGAAGGTTTCAAAACACTTTAATAATTGTATTTCTCATATACTGTTATTTATTAAAAGTACAAAATTAGACACATGTAAATAAACGTATTTTAACGTGGGATGGTGTGTTGTGTGGTTTGTTAAAAATGCTGAAATATCATCTGTTCTTTTTCTTTGTTCCCCAGTGGCTCAGCGGTATGTCTGCGGGCTTACAACGCTAAAAGTCGGGTTTCTATACCCATGGTGGGCAGAGCACAGATAGCCCATTGTGTAGCTTTGTGCTTAAGTAAAAAACCACTACTTTTATTTTGTTAGTGTTTTTTCCTACAACTAAACTTATTGTTAAATCTGGCCAGGTGGGTTAAGGTGTTCGACTCGTAATACGAAGATCGCGGTTCGAATCCCAGCCGCACCAAACATACACGCCCTTTCAGCCGTAGAGGCATTATAATGTGTCGGTCAATCCCACTATTCGTTGGTGAAAGAGTAGCCCAAGAGTTGGCGGAGGGTGGGTGGTGATGACTAGCTGCCTTCCCTCTCGTCTTACACTGCTAAATTAAGGACGGCTAACGCAGATAGCCTTCGAGCAGCTTCGCGCGAATTAAAAATAACAAAAAAACTATTATTAAACCTTGGAACACCAAAGGAAGAGAGCAATGATATTATTAATAAACTTTGAACAAAACGTATTATTTCTAACAGTTAACGGGATATTTCATCACATACTCCATCAAGTTGTTTGTGAATTGTGGGAAACCACGTAGATCAGATTCTGAAGTGTGTGTGTGTGTGTTTTTACAAAAGTTGATGCGGTGCATTAAGCTAACAGAAACCTAGCTTACCAACATTGAATAATTTTAATAATGACCCAAATCGATAGCAGTTTGGTACTCAGCATAAAATTGTTGATTAAACTTTAATACTCAATAAAGAATCCTAATTCATCTGGAAAACATACCAGACTTGCTTGAATGCACTGAATGATAAACAGATGTGCCTTAACAGAATTGTCCAGTCGAGCATGCGACCCTCGTTGTGCATGAAACACAACTCGTATTGAGGTTAGGAAGAGCACACAGATCACATGTTAAGTTAGGTTTTGTTGTATTATGTATAGTTTTATTATGGTAGATGACAACTATGTAAGACCTCGAAACTGGTGAAGTTTGTTTTATCCGTGGAACTTGCAAAAAACAAAATAATAAATAATAAATACAAAGAATATAAAACAACATTCCTTGAATATTGAATTAGGACAAGAAATAACATTTGTTTGTTTCAAGATTTTACGCAAAGCTATATAACGGCTATAGCTGGGAATAACAACTATAGATATTTAACTTATATAGATTAGATGAAATGCAACTTGTCAACAGCATCCACCGCCATTTTTAACTGGTGTTAAAGAGTTTTTTATGTAGTTATTTCATGGACCAACATTGCCAGGTGATTAAGACGCTTTACTCACAACCTAAGGGTCACAAGTTCGAATCCCCCACCATAAATGCTTGCCGTAGGGAAGTTATGAAATTATAGTCCATCCCACTATTTGTTGATAAAAGAGTAGTCCAATGGTTGGCGGTGGGTGGTTGTTACTAGCTGCCTTCCCTCTAATTTTATACTGTTAAATTAGGGACAGTTATAGCAGATAGCTCTCGTGTAGCTTTGCGCAAAATCCAAAAAGCGTGCAAGAATATGAATTAATGTAGTATATACATCGTCACTATTCATTTTCAAAAAATACATTTTATTCTACTTCCGTGCACGTGCATATTAAGTAATGTTTTGAACAATTTTTGTTATTTCTCATGGTCAACTTCATTTCATATGTTTGATTCAGTTTGTTTTGAATTTCGCACAAAGCTACTCGAGGGCTATCTGCACTAGCCGTTCCCAATTTGGGCTACTCTCTTATCAATGAATAGTGGATTGACCGTCACATTATAACACTCCCACGGCTGAAAGAGCGAGCATGTTTGGTGTGACGGGGATTCGAACCCGCTACCCTCAGATTACGAGTCGAGTGCCTTAACCACCTGGCCAAACCGGCCCCCTTTCATGCGAACCTGCGGAAATAGAATTTGTTTTATTTGTCTTAACATACAGTCTTTCACTCTTCATTTACTACTATTGTCCATCTGCGTTCCAGTTTCTAGAACTCCTAATGGTTGCAGTAACCAGGTAATTGTGAGTTTCTCATATTCCAAATTTCAGGATATCACACTCCTAACATTTTATTAATCGCCTGCATTCTGAATCGAATTTTTACGTGAAACATCTTTTAATAAAAAATTTTACACAATTCAAATGATTTTGCGAAGTCATCAATCAACCAATATTACTTTATTACCAATGTGCTTCAAAGTACTGCGAAATTTACATTTTATAATTGTTTGATTTCAGATGTTCTGATGAATTCTTTTATTTAAATATTACATAAAACACAGTGTCACCTACAGATGTAGTCGTATCTTATGACTCATAAGGCAAAAACAACAACTTGAGAACTGTTAAGTTATGTCAATATTTTTCATTTGGTCGTTTTTTGGTCATGTGACTTGGGTGGCTCAGGTGCACCTGGACCTCTATCTCCTTCTTGGACTATTGCTTTGGTCAGTTTTTCTGATTCATTTGGTCATTTTTGGTCATGTGACTTGGGTGAATCCGGTGCACCTGGACCTCTATCTCCTTCTTGGACTATTGCTTTGGTCAGTTTTTCTGATTCATTTGGTCATTTTTGGTCATGTGACTTGGGTGAATCCGGTGCACCTGGACCTCTATCTCCTTCTAACATTCTAAAGTTAGAATGTCTTTGAAATTCAAAATCTCTTTGAGAAAACAAACAAACAATGGTTATGCCTTATATTAACTTTTATAATAATCTATAAAAAGCATTATAACTTGTTTTTCTCATTTTTACTCGTCCATTAATTTTTTGCTTTATTAACTGTTCGTCGAATTTATCTACAAATAATCCAAACAATCGAGTAAACGGAAATACAAGCAAAAATATCAAACTGATCTTATGTGCTGTAAATGCCAACGATAATGTGGTACTTTGTGTTTAGAAACTTTATAGCGAATCAGCATTAATTGCATGAAATTAAAATAAGTGAACAGCCATTCGGAAAAGCTTTTATTAATCTCTTTAAGCACACATTGTTAATCGTAAATGTACTGATAAAAAATGTTCGATTTTGGCTCATCTCGTTTTCTTCTTGTGTAAGAAATTATAATTAAGGTCATGTATTTGCCTTATAATAGTGACATTTGAAGTGTGTATAAGATTAAATGTGCCACTGATGCATTGTTTAAATCCTTGACGCACATATGTCAACTTCTGAGACTATACTACTAAATTATTGGAAATTTGCCTTATAAAGATGACTTATCATTAGCACGTTGAGACATATTTAAGAAGTGTCTACTCTAAACTGATCATATTAGCATCTACCACCTCAAAGGATTTACGTCAGAAGGACCCTCTAATGGTACCATGATTTGACCAAGGTTAAGAAGTGTACCTCCATCAATCAAATATTAGCTACTATTCTGCAGTGTGATGGATGATACGATACTTGCATGACGTGTCATGAACCACTCAGAACTCTTGCACGAAAGGGGTGTGTGTGTGTTTATGTCATGCACTTGCATGAACCTTATGCTTCAGCAATGATGGTATCACCATGGCAATGTATCACTGATGCAAGTACGAGAAGTGGTTTTATGTTTGGTGGAACATTAAATTTCTAGCCAGTCAAGTTTCAAAGCTACTGATACCAGTTCCATGCTTAAATTTTATATAGCAAGTAGAAAGTTGTGAAATGAAATAGATTGCACCTTAATCTTTTAATAAATTGAAACATATATAACTTTTTCAAGCAGTTTCATTGAGTTATAATTTGAAATCCCTGGACATTGAAATATGTGATGCAGAATATGTTTTTTTTAATTGAATAATGCCCCGTCGCACCAAACATGCTCGCCCTTTTAGCCGTGAGGACGTTATAATGTATGTTGAATCCAACTATTCTTTTATAAAAGAGTAGCCCAAGAGTTGGCGATGGATGGTGATGACAAGCTACCTTCCCTCTAGTCTTATATTGCCAAATTAGGGACAGCTGGAGCAGATAGCCCTTGTGTAACTTTGCGCGAAATTTAAAATAAACAAACAAATTGAATAGTATGTCATTTAATACTATGAGACTTTTACAACATAACCAATTTTACAGCTGGTAGGCCATTGCAGCAGAGGAAGCAGAAACATCTATTGGGCAGAAATTTAGACTTTTAAATATTGTGCCAATGAAAAGTTAGCTTCGTATGCCAATGAACTATCAATAGGTTTGTAGATATAGTTCTTGCTAGTCGTTATTTAAATGTTAGGGGCGCTAAGACTCTAAGTCTCCAACTGAAAAGACATTGAACAGCACCTTCAGTTACGTAATGGGAGCAAAGAAAATCAGCAGTAGTTGTTGCAACAGTTCTGCTAGAGTTACGTCCCTGAATGTGTCAACAACATGTTATAAGAGGCCACATCAGAGGCTCCATATGGTTACTTTGTTTTTGTCAGTAGTAATATGCATGCAATTAATGGAGAAGCTCAACTTGTCATTCATTGTTGATATCAATACTAAGTGTAGTGGAATAGTTTGTTTTATTGATTTTGCCTTGAGTTATGGCATTTCAGGCTTAGGTGTCTAAAGAGGACAACTGCTAGTAGAGTTTGTGAAAACCTTACGTTTAATGATGTTTTGAGATTGCAATTTCAGTTTGCATCTTCAACTGATGCTGTGGTAACTATTTCTTCTGCGATTCACTGTTTTATGTCAAAAATAAATCAAAGCAAAGCCACATCGGGCTATTTGCTGAGCCCAACAAGGGGAATCGAACCTCCTGATTTTAGTGTTGTAAATCCGTAGACTTACCGCTGTACTAGCGTGGTGCCCCAATATAAGTAAGTGTTTGAAATAATTTGTTTGTTGTTGTTGTTTTTTAAAATACGTGAAAAAAAACATACAGAATGTCCCCCGCTAGTACAGCGGTAAGCCTACGAATTTACAATGCCAAAATCAGGGGTTCGATTCCAATCGGTGGGCTCAACATATAGCCCGATGTGGCTTTGCTATAAGAAAACAAACAAATAAACATCTGGAATTATTAATGTATCTGTGTTATTTCAGCTGTGGGTTAAGTTGCTCGACTCGTAATCTGAAGTTCGCGGGTTCGAATATCCGTCGCAACAAACATGATCGCCCTTTCAGTCGTGGCGGCGTTATAATGTCACGATCAATCCCACTATTTTTTGGTAAAAGAGTAGCCCAAGAGTTGGCGGTGGGTGGTGATGTCTAGCTGCCTTCCCTCTAGTCTTACACGGCTAAATTAGGGACGGCTAGCGTAGGTAACCCTCGTGTAGCTTTGTGCGAAATTAAAAATTAGTTTATACAGACCCCCCCATTTACAATTTCAGGGGAAGTAAATCTTCCTCTCCATTGAACTTTCTGCCTCACCAGGTGATGAAGCTCAAAAGGAGACTTTGAGTGAGACAAGTAATTCATAAAAATCTTTATTTTTCTCCCAAACTTATGCATATAACTACCATTTTGTATGTATGATGATCCGAATATTTCCTTCTCAGCTAGTGGAGCTTAAAACTTTGACGTCATTACCAACTTTATTTCAACAGCAGCCAGAGAAAAAAATAGCCCTTTAATCTTTCACAGTCTCAGCAGTTTATGGTCTGTCCATCAAATAGATTTAAGAAATGACATTACGAGAATGAAATGTTGGCTCATCTCCAATGGGAACATGGTAGAAAGAAACATAAATATAGACAAGTTATATATATTGAATAAAAAACAAAAACTGAAAAACATTCAAAGTAATTCATCCAAATCTTCCAACTTGGTAAGGAATGTAAATTAACAGCCAAGATCCAATGTGACATAAGTGTGACTTAACCACCTACATCTTTGGTTGTGGTCACATTAAACCGACTCCTAACTATTCAAATTATCATTTATTAGAAGGACAGGGATCCAAGTACAGCCTTAACCACTATCCAAGCAGAGTTTGTCATCAAGACAGTGATGCTTTGGAGACATCATTATACAATTAACATCAGAAAGAGAAACGGTAGAAAACTGTTAATGGGACAAAGAGGAGCTATCCAACACCCAATACGAACTGGTCTTCACACTTCAAGTGACTTGAATGTCTGTCAAAGGAAGAACATTCTTTATAATCTCAAATAACTTACTCCCTGTTGAAGTAGGCTCACAAGAGGTCCCGGAATGTGAACATGCCATTTTGCATAGTTATTATTTATATTTCTGTTTACTATTTTTTTACTCGTGTTAATATTTTTAATGGCCGTTGTGCTTAAAGAATATTCGTCACATGCATGGTACATATTCTTTAGGAAGGTTGTTTTATGCCTGTATTATTGTGATGCATATTGAAAGTTTATTTTAGTAAAGGTTTTTTTTCTTTATGTATATTTAATCTAATTGATTCTTTGTCTTGTGATTTCATTATTTTATCAAAATCAAAATTCTTTACTTATGCCAATATATCTTTTCTCCTGTGGCTCTTGTTCCAATTTATACAGGTATTTTTTGTATGGGAAAGGTTGATTTCTTGATGTGTAATAACAGATTCTATTCAGACCAAATGTTTGTCTCCACATAGTAATATAATATTATTTTGTTTTTATTTTAGGATTATGCTGGAAGGTTACGTACTCACGTCAAGGTGAATTTTTAGCCTTTGTATCCTAATAAAGGTTTGATGTACTATGATTCTATTTGTAATCTTATACTATGTGAAGTGTATTTATAGCATTTTGTAATGAAAAGTCTGCTATTTACTTTTGCAGTGTGTTAAACGGGTTTCTTTTACATTTTATGATTTTTATTCTCAACGGAATATTCTAATTCGATTCACAGAAGCCTCTAGTTATTATAAGTTTGATACGTTTACTCCACCTTGAGAGAAACAATAAACGAAGTAGATATGAACCCGATGTTGGATACGCCCCCTTTACAGGTCGTACAAAAGTTGTTTTGTTACACCATGCTCATTCTTACCTTGTTTCCTCACTTTTTGGTGCAACCATTCTAACACTTTGTTGTTGTGTTTTTCACTCATCGAAACTTTAGTTTCTATTGATTTAAAATTAAGTTAGTTTTTAAAATATTTTTTCTTTGTTTGAATATAAGTCTTGCAGCATATCACAGCCAGATACTGTATCCAATAAGGTGCTATTCTGCTAGTTTTGTCCCTTTTTTACATCCAGTGACAAATTAATACACTTGTCTGTCAACATACCAGGTCCTCGAACCTCTTTTTATTGCGTTGATTAGGTGATTGTATGCCTATTTTTCCTTTTCCAAGTTCTGGAATACTGCACATTTAAAATTAAATCTTGAAAATCTCACGTTACCTCAATGGTCAATGAAATCCTCACAAAACATTTATCGCATGATAAAAAAATTATTGAACTACGAAATCCACTGAAATCGCTATCGTTTAGTGAGTGTTTTTATGTGGAATGAGTCTTCCATTTCCATCAGTAACAGAGCTCAAAACGAATGACTAATACTATGTTTGTTTGTTTGTTTTTCAAAATTCTTCTGCTTTTACTGTAAAATCCCAAAAAAACTAATGCATGTGTCAAAACCCATTATACTGTCTAATGATAATTTTTTATTACACACACACACGGAGTGCTTTTGAAAAACAAAATTAACAAAACTATAGTCAAAGTAGGCTACTTTAACTATGAGATTCTATATAATGGATCAAACTGTACTTTAATCGATCTCATATTGACATGAAATTATGAATGTAAACAAACACAATGTGCAGAATTTAGCTAAGCCTAATTTTAATGGCTTCTTTTGATGTTGTGTTTAATAAATTTAATCATATTATAATCTATAAAAACACCTTCAATCACTTTATAACTTTCTATAAACTGACAGTTCAACGAAAGACTGACAGGATTTGGATCTAAGAGTAACTGTGGTAGCTCATGTCCCTTGCTCAAACAAAGACAAATTATTTTAATATTTGTGTTGCTGTAAATAAAACTATTTGTTTACATTTGTTCAGCATCGAGTTAGTACTATTGTGGTGAATAAAAAAGGTAATGTATTATTCAGTTGGTTGCTACTGTTATGCCTTATTACCTTTATACCATACTGAATCAGTAATTCTTAAAGTAAGTGTGCGCTTTTTTGCAACAACCAGAAGAGTTTAATTACACAATAAGACTTTACCATTTCATGCACCATGTACCATTACTAAACAACAAGTTATCTATAAATAAACGACTCGGCATACCCAGGTGGGTTAAGACGTTCGGTTCGTAATCCGAGGGTCCCGGGTTCGAATTTCCGTCGCATCAAACATGCTTGCCCTTTCAGCCCCCGGGGGCGATACAGAGTGATGGTCAATCCTACTATTCGTTGATAAAGGGTGGGTGGTGATTACTAGCTGCCTTCCCTCTAGTCTTACACTGCTAAATTAGGGACGGATAGCACGTATCGCCCTCGAGTAGCTTTCCGCGAAATTAAAAAAAACAAACAAACTATAAATAAAGTAAAGTTGCCTGAATCGTTTTATTTCACTGTCTTGTACAAAGCAATTTCACTCGTTGTTAACCTCTAAAAGAGAAAAGAAAGTGAGGAAAAGGTTTAAAACTTACCTTCCTAATCTTCTCTTAACCTTATCTTTTTACTACGAGAAGCTGGTTTACTTTTGAGATGTGTTTATTCGAAACTCACTGGATAAACACATTACTTGGGAAATGAACTGTGATTTGTTTATTTGAGGTTTTCCTAGCATAGCTATATGAGAGCTTCCTGCATATAGCCATTTCTAATTTTCAACTGCTAGGCTAAAAGAAAAGCAGACAATCAACAGTACCCGCCGCCAGACCAATCAAACTGCGAGTCATCCTATTCAGAGTCTGTGAAAGCTACTTCATACTCAATGGAGTAAAGAGAGTTTCAAAGAACTAACCTAATTCTTTGGGAAAAGGGTACTATTCTAGTTAAACCAAAATAGATACTATAAATATTTACTAAGGCAGCATATATTGTGGGCTTGATTATAATTAATGTAATTTTAAGTCATGTTAGTTCTATATTTTCGAAATTTTAATAGCTACACATTATTTGGAGTTTTTACTTAGTGCTCGGTGGGCCAATCTCACTTTGAAAGGAAATGACATTACATGTTTAACATCTTTATTTACTTGGTTTACAGCGTATCCTCAATTCTTCAGTAGTTTAATGCTGCACGAGTATAGATTTATCGATGAATATCAAAAATTCTTCTGAAGAAAAACTTTCACATTATATTATTGTTAAATAATCTAGAAACCTTCACAAAACATAGGATTTAGAACAGCAACAGTCTGTTTTGATCCGGAATAAAGCCCTTATCTGAAAAGTGGAAGTCATAGATACGAAAAAGAACCGTCTAACTGAATTAACCATTGGGATTGGTGAAAACGAGTGAAAATTATATTTTTAACCAGATAATAAACAAGGAGCCGGAGTTGACAAAGATTAAATCTATTCTAATCATACCTTGAAACCAGTTACTGTTTACATAAAAAAAATATTCGAAAAAATTGGAATCACAGAACACTAGTTAAACACACACCGTTCAAATCACAGAACACAAGTTAAACACATTCCGTTCAAGTCCGTCATTATAAGTCCAATGACCTTTCACGTCTTTTTTATTTAGTCTGTTTTGTAAGCCGACATGCATGGTTTCATTTGTTTGGTATTTCGCACAAACTACTCGAGACTTATTTTCGCTAACCATTACTAATTTAGCAGTGATAGATCAAAAAGAAAACAGAAACTTAATACCATCTACTCTTCTACCAACAAACAATGGACTGCTTGTAACATTATAATATCGCCTCTGTAAGGGGGATTCGAACACGCAACCCTCAGAGTATGTGTCGAATCATGACAGACCTTAAACATGCATCAACAGTTCAAGTTCTATGAAAGCAAAAACATTACTTTTCTTCATATAATCTTGTTGCAAAGAATATTGTAGCGTCTGTAAGTTGTGCGTGTGTATACCCGTGAGTTTCAAAATAATTAAGATTGGTTTGTTTGTTTTGAATGTTCCTCAAAGCTACAGTCCAAAATACGAGTTCCTCAGTTGTTTTACGGTACGTTTTGCAGCCTATAACTCAAAAATTCCAAGTTTAAACCTTATGATGGACACAAATAACTAGTGTTTTTTTGTGGTTACAATAAGCAAAGTATGATAATGATAAATGTATCCTTTGACAAAGATTTAACTCCGTTTAAATAGATATTATTAGTTTGTATATCTGTCTCATTACAGCTAAGCCTCCCGGAGTCACTAAAATGTGGATTTCGATACCCGCGGTGGGCAGACATAGCTTTAAGCTTAATAACAAATAGCCACAACATTACAGGTAGTGATAGTGCAGTATTTAACCAGTTTTTGCTTAAAATACTTTCAATAAGTAAGTATGGTTACTCGAACGAAATACATCTGGATTAAATTACATATGAGAGTTACGTAAATCTATTTTTGTCTTATGTTTCATATCACTTTGTATACATTAAGTATGGGAAGGTTTAGAGCTATAAATACATGTTATAATGCATGTAGTTTTGATTATATTTAATTCGCTCTCTTGAGCGCAAATAATCACTCATTAATTAAACCTAAATATTTAAATAAGTTAAATTAAAATTAATTAAACTTAAGTTTAATGCTAAGGGCGTTGTTTATTGAAGTATTTTTACTACAATTGAAATCCTGTGTTTGGTGGGACAGGTATTCTAACAATCGACCCTCAGGTTACGATTGGAGTGCCCTAACCACCTGGTCGTGTTTGGCCACGTGGGAGGGTGATGTAAAGCTCTAGAGGGGGTGAATGTAAATTCAAATTACTGAAAAAAGAAAAAAAAAAGTGCTTCAGGTGGGAGGAATTCCACCTAGATAATTCCTCCCTTCAAACCCTCTGAATTCAGTACTGATTGTTTGTGAATCTGAGATGATGTCCAGAAAAGAATTACTGAGACGTTCTCTTTCACACAAATACTAGAACTACCATCACTATTGCATCACTTCCATTAACTACTGCTGGACCTCATACATATTTCAGACATAAAAAAAAAGATTTCACCCAGTTGTTTTCGTCAGTTTCTTTCTCTGAGCGTTGTTTCGATAAAAAGTAAATCTTTATTTTTTTTCAATATATGGTCCTTGCTGATAGCTAAATGTATAGAAACGAATAGGTAGTTTGAATAATAAAAGAATATTCATCAGTGAAAACCTCACATTCAGTATCTTACTAAAATTCGGGAATAAATAGCAGAAAAGGTAACCATTGGCCATGTAGATTCTGTCTTATGATTATTTTGTTTTCGGTTCGCTACCATGGAACTAGCCTCGAGGCCTAAAGGGGTTCCCTGCTTCCCACGCCAGTTGAACAATGGAAAATGATCTGAGATTCCGCTGGAATGGCCTTGGGGACAAAAGGGGCAATGTTCATTAACTTTCATTTTTATTATCATTGAAATCTTATTATGGGTTTCTTTTAGTACACCTGACAGATTTAGTTAAGTGTTTTAAGATGTTTATGTAGGACACTTATATCTCTTTCTCTTACTTCAGAATAGAAAATCATCCCAAATACTGTACAACCGCGTTTGCCCCAAATCTAATCTTTGAAAAAAAAATATGTATGAGCTAATTCACAAAATGTCAGCAACAAGTTCAAACACATCTCTAGAAATTATATGGCGAGTACTATGCAGTGATATCCCTCTAAGGCCCAGCATGGCTAAGGCGTTCGATCCGTAATCTGAGGGTTACGGGTTCGAATCTCACCAAACATGCTCGCCCTTTTAGCCGTCGGGGCGTTATAATGTGATGGTCAATCCCTCTATTCGTTGTTAAAAGAGAAGCTTAAGTGTTGGCGGTGGGTGGTGATGACTAACTGCCTTCCCTCTAGTCTTACACTGCTAAATTAGAGGCGGCTAGTGCAGATAGCCCTCGATTAGCTTTGAGTGAAATTAAAAAAAAAGAAGACATCCTCCTAAACTGTGAAGCCAGTGGCAGTTTTATTACAAGTAATTTTGAAATATTTTTACTTTTTATAAAACAATGTGAATAATATTGGTCGTAATACTACATTTTAAACATAATTCGAAATTTATTTCATTTTTCTTCTTCATGACATTTCAGATAAGATTTTATAAACAGTATTTTAGAGATTCTCGTGAACAAAATGAGATGTTTTATCTACAGTTTTACTTAACTTAAAAAAATGTGGACAGATTAATTAACATTTACAATACAATTGCATTACCAATATAACGATCATTAACCATTACAGTAGGAGAATTTTAGTCTATTTCTGCTTATTATTATGCCCCCCACCAGCAGCTCAACGGTTTTGTCTGCGGATTTAAAACGCTAAAAACCGGGTTTCGATACTCGTGGTGGGCAGAGCACAGATAGCCCGTTGTAGCTTTGTGCTTAATTCAAAACAACCAACACTAACTTATTATTATAATATTCGATACTATTTTTCGTGCCAAAAACACTGTGCGCAGACGTTTGTTCACTTGAGCGTGTGTATAATTAACTGTACACAAAAATGTTATTTTAAATAATTGTTTGTTACTCTGAGTCCTCGTTAATAGTGTAGATAATAACAGTTATTCTGTATTTCACTATGCAGCTCTAGATTCCTCTTGGAATGACGGCAATTATTCTGTGTTTCACTATGTAGCTCTAGATTCCTGTTGAAATGATGTCAGCTGTTCTGTATATTTCACTATGTAGCTCTGGCTTCCTCTTGGAATAATGACCGTTACTTTATATTTCACTTTGCAGCTCCAGGTTCCTGTTGGAATGATGGCAGTTATTCTGTATTTCACTATGCAGCTCTAGGTTCCTGTTGGAATGATAGCAGTTATTCTGTATTTCACTATGTAGCTCTCGGCTCCTCTTGGAATGATGGCAGTTATTCTGTATTTCATTATGTAGCTGTAGGTTCCTGTTGGAATGATGGCAGTTATTCTCTATTTCACTATGCAGCTCTAGGTTCCTCTTTGAATGATGGCAGTTATTCTGTATTTCACTATGTAGCTCTAGATTAATGTTCGAATTATGGTAATAAATGTATATTCCGCTATGCAGCTTTAGTTTCTCGTTGAAGGACACATAATGAAGGTATGTTCCGAACCAGAGATTCGTCAAGAAGTTAAACAACTGAATGACGTCATGGAAGTACATAGAATCAGTAAAATAAAGACCACTTTACGAATGTTTTATGAAAGATATCAAAAATATGAAATAATACAATTCGAAACGTATCAAACATATGAAATAATATGATATGAAACATATCAAACATATGAAATTACAGAATACGAAACATATCAAACATATGAAATAACACAATACCAAACATATCAAGCATATGAAATAATATAATATAAAACATACTAAATAGTACAATAAAAACATATCAAACGTATGAAACATATGGAATAATATATATGAAACATGAAATAATACACATGAAATATATGAAATAATAAAATATTAAAAATGTCAAGCATATGAAATCACACAATAGGAAAAATATCAAACATATGAGATAATACAATATGAAAGATATCAAACATATGAAATTATAGAATACGAAACATATGAAATAATACAATATGAAACACATCAAGCATATGCAATCATACAATATGAAACATATCAAACATGTGAAATAATACAATATTAAAAATATCAAGCATATAAAATCCCACAGAAGGAAAGATATCAAACATATGAAATAATATAATATGAAACATATCAAGCATATGAAATCATACATATGAAACATATTAAAAATGTGAAGTAATACAATACGAAACATATCAAACGTATGAACCAATATAATATTAAACACATCATACATATGAAATAATATAATATGAACTATATGAAATTAAACAATACAAAACATATCAAACATATGTATAAAGCAGTGAAGTAGAAAGTCTTGTAAAATATGTTATCTGTTCAATCGTTTGGATAAAATTAGTATAATAACTTTCAACAAACATTTTTTGAGATGTTATTATGTTACATTTCTCAATGGTAACTTTATTGTTTATAGTGATATTTATATAATGGATAAGACTTACAATTTTGTATTTTACAATTGTAGTGTCTGTCAAGCTTATTTGGCTCAAAATGGTACGACAACCTTTAACATGCCGGATAACTTGGGTGTGTTTGTACTTGTAAGTAGTTACCTGATTGAAGTTATAAATAAATAACACAAAACGTTAAAAACGCTACATAGTATAAACATTTCCAAAGTGTTGACTCTACATGTTTCGACTTTTGCCATTCGCTTTCACTTACAGTTAATATTTTAGATTAAATTTTAATCGTATATGTATTTTATCGTTGTGTGTGTGAGTGTGCTTATCTTATAGCAAAGCCAGATCAGGCTATCTGTTGAGCTCACATATTATCATTGTGTGTTGTTTTTGTATTATTTTAAATTATGTACAACTGGCAAGAAAATAACAATGAAGGATCTATTTTAGTTGTTTACTCATCACAAGAGTGTCTTTAGGGGCTGTTTTTATACGACGAGGTTCAAAGTCCTATATTTACATATTTCTCAACAGAGTATCGGACTTTATAAACAAGTACTCCTACCATGCATTCATTTGAAATTCATCATTATGAGCATAACTCAAATAAACGGCCAAAAATTACGTAATTTTTAAAAATTTTAAAACTT
Organism: Carcinoscorpius rotundicauda; assembly: GCA_011833715.1. NCBI lineage: Eukaryota > Metazoa > Arthropoda > Merostomata > Xiphosura > Limulidae > Carcinoscorpius > Carcinoscorpius rotundicauda. The sequence goes on from CM022404.1 coordinate 7,573,922, forward strand.
TCAGATTCGATACCCGTTGCCGCATAAACGCACTCCGCACTTTGGGGTCGAAGGTTATCTTTTAAACAAGATAAAAGTATCCCGAGTGTTGACGGTGGATGCTGTTGATTGATTGCCTTCTCTAGTTTATCAGAAGAATCAGAAGATGCTATGTGTCTCTATGCAGCTATACCCAAAACCTCTAAAACAGAAAAAAGCAGGAAAGAATCATATAATTTTATTTGTTTCTAAATATCAGCTTCTGATGTTATATGCATTAGTTTATTTATTGTTACTGCGCTAATGGTTCACACGAAGTTTATGTATTTTTAGTATTCGTTTAAATCCCGAATAAAAATATTTATAACGTGAAAATAAGCTTCATGCACAAGGTTCTTTATATTTTTACTAAAAACCTTTTTACTTTTAAATCGATTTTAAAACTTATATTACTTCAATCAAAAGCCTTCCCCAGTTACTCATCGCTAAGTCTGCAGGCTTACGAAGTTAAAATTTGGGTTCCAATATCCGTGATGGAGAGGCCACGAATAATTCATTATATAACTTCGCGCTTAACAAAAACAAAATAATATTTTCGTTACAATAAAAGGGACTTTTATGCATTTTAACTTTTTTTTTCTCACAATGTAGGAAGCTTTTCTTGGAAAATTTATGTTTATACTTGCTGTGTAAGAAGGTCCATATATATTTAGGGCACTAAACTTAAACATTTTATTTAAGTTTCAAATAGTATATTACTCATAATAGTACCTGAAGATAAGTAACGGATATTATCAATCTTATTTTTTGGAGTTTTTAATATTTGCCCACTGAAATAGCCGTATACCTTCGAACTAGCATGCCTACAAAACGAGTTTCGATACCCGTGGCGGGCAGACCAGATTCAGTCTGCGTGTGGCTTTCTGTTTAATCCCCGATACTCACTCGAGCTTTAATAAAATATGATAACTTCATTTAATTTCTATTGTAATAACACAAATGGAATATAAACATAAAAGTACTATCACTTGCTTTCATCTCAACATGCTTTCACGATAATCATTCAAAAACATAGTATCATAAATTGTAATCTTAACGGCGGTTTTTACAACAATATTTAATTTTTCGTGCAGTATACAGAAGCAGGGAGTGCAATATGACATAATACATTAAAAACTTTCACAGTGTTGCTATGTCATGTTCCTTTCTTTTTTACGCTTCTTAACCTCTACATCACGGACATAGACACGCCAGTGGACTTTTTTCTGTACACTTTAAACTGACCAGTGGTCTCAGGTTTTTCAATCGGTTTGTTTGTATGTTTTTGAATTTCGCGCAAATCTACACGAAGGCTATCTGCGCTAGCCCTCTTTAGTTTAGCAGTGTAAGAATAGAGAGAAGACAGCTAGTCAACACCACCCATCGCCAAATCTTTTACCAACGAATAGTGGGATTGACCGTAACGTTATATCGCTCCTACGGCTGAAATGGCGAGCATGTTTGGTGCGACGGAGATTCGAACCCGCGAGTTGTGGTATCATTTCTATTATTTTCTACTAACGCTGTATGCACTGTATAACAAACAGAAATCAAAAGAAAACACTATCTCATTCTAACCTCAAAGTTTTAAATACAAAATATAAAACTGTTGATGTTAGCTAGTGGTGTGGTATAACTTTTAAATAGATAATATTACCTATACTATAATGAAATTGATAATTATTTGAATGGTATTATTTCTTTACTGGATCCATGTAGGTTTATAAAAGAATTAAGAATATAATAGACATTTAACAGAGCATTTGTTCAACCCTAGCTACAGCCCTTCAGGACGGTTGGATTATTTCATTCAAAATCCACGGTATTATTTTATTTGCATTGGAAATTAACTGAAACATAGAAAAAGGATTCTGAGTGTCTGACATTGTTCTAAAAAATGACGAAAAAGGACAATGACATGAGTGCATGAGTGAACCACAAACTTTTTTATAAACTGTTTACTAAGTAACTAATTGTAACATTCGCGAATCAAGAGACGAGGTAATACAGAAGAGGGTTACGATTTGACCAAATACGTAAGCATGAGGTAGGCATTTCTGAAAGTAAACGTAGGACCAGCAAGTCCACAACGTGGACAATTTTGTCTTTTATCACAGACATCATGGCCACATTTGCCAGCCTTAAAAACTGTAAGAAGATTGGTCAGTCAGAAATCGAAAAAATTATTGAGGTCAACATCCAACTGGCTGAACTTTGTCTGAATACGAGGTTGTCAGAATGCGCCATGATTTATTTTACGAAGTTTGAATAAACCAATCGCACAAGACCCTTCATTTATGTAAACCACAATGACATCAGCAAATAGTTGGTGTTGTTGCTAACACAAGCTAGGCCATCAAAGGCCGCAACCACTGTTTGAAACATGGCTACTGAGCAGGTGTATGTATCGATGCTCTACATACAAACTCTCAATATATAGTCGTAACACAGAAACCTCTCTCGTGATCGCACTTGTCCAAAATAGGAAGCATTACAACATAAGTGCAAAGGAAACACATTCCTATTTCACTGGATTCTTTGTATGAGGTGATTATTTCCAAAACTGTATATCTGTTGCATGACGTAACAAAAAAGAAACAAATTATACATAACAGATTGTATATTGTAAGCATGCAATTAAGTCAGAAAGTAAAATGTATTAGCTTTAAGTTCGGTTTGCCTTAAAGATAAGCGATTGTAAGTGGTCTTATGTAAATCTACATCAACACTTTGGTGACTTGCACGACGTTCAGCATTAACGCGTTAACAGAACAATAACATCTCGACGTAAAAACAAATTATATTCTAAATTAGCAGATTATATTTTTATCATTGGTCTTTGATTAGAGGGAAATTCAAAAGCACTTAGTTCTATAAGTTTGTTTATAGTCAAACACAAAGCTACACAAGGGGATATCGGTGCTCTGCCCAAAACGGGTATCGAAACCGAATTTTAGCGTTGTGAGTTCGCAGACATACCACTGTGCCACTTCGGAAATAGTTCTATAAGAGTAGTATGTCTAAACTGGAAAACTATCTTTGAAAATAATGAATATCTGAGAAACCAGAGGCCCCGGATGAGTCAATGGTAAGTATTTGGACTTACAATACCAAAATCCTAGGTTCTATTTCCCTAATTGGACAGAGAGCAAAATTCTACTGTGTTATTTTGCACTAAGAAAACAACAACTACGACAAATGTTAAGGAAGCAGTGGAGCGTGCAATCAATGAAAACTAGAAGTAAACTCAAACTCGCTATGTAACTGTTTTGAGGATTTAGTACCAACGTCAGAGGGCAATCCTGCCTTCGGCGTAGTAATAATAGAGATTCCATGATTGTTCATTTCTTATATTTAGGACACAAATTATAAATAGCATGTTTAGAGCACAATAAACATTGAGTGAACGACTATTTTTCTGAATGATTAAAAATTAAATTATTTAATATTCCGTTTACGTGTACTCGTCTTTCAGAAAGGATCTACTCTGGTGTTCTGCTATCCTGGTAGAAACCAATACAACAATAACTCCCTAGTCTGTTACTTTGTTTGTTCACTTTGACTACTCCCCTGCATACCCTGGGTTTAACAGCCAGACCACGGACGCTTATGTTTCAGGTACAATTTTGGGCTATGGACAGAGAGAAGATAACAAGTCCCCAGCAAACTCCGCCTGAAGTAGGTACTCTTAACCGAATAATAATATTAAAGATTACTCTTACAATGCACCCACAGCTGGCAGTGCGAAACATATTTGATATCACCATGACCCGAACTCGAAACCCTGGAATCTTTGCACTTGGACTCCTCCCAAGACGATCTGTAAACAATATACAACGTAAACAAGTTAAAAACGTAATTGGATTTAAAGCTAATGAATTATTATCCTTTCGAAAGGCGACATCAGTCAGATAATATTTTACTACCAAAATATAATCAATTTTTACTTTAAATTATTAATTATCACCCAATGTTGTTTCCTTTCACTTATTCTTGACCAGGGAAAGTTGAAAAATACATCAATAATTATTTCGGATCTGTAGAGTCAGTAATAAAAAAACGACATCAAATGACACCAAGTGTGTTCATTTCCCGTCACACCAGACATGCTCGCCCTTTCAGCCGTGGGGGCGTAATAAATTTACGGTTAATTCCACAATTTGTTAGTAAAAGAGAAGCCCAAGAATTGGAGGTGGGTGGTGACGACTAACTGCCTTCCCTCTAGTCTTATACTGCTAAATTATGGATGGCTAGCGCAGATAGCCCTCGTGTAGTTTTTCGCGAAATTAAAAAAATAAAAAATTAAGCCACGTTTCAAACCGTGAACCTCATAGTTCAACAGTTCGTTCTTTATCAACACACTGCTACGTGTCCTTATTAAAATTTATGTGAGTGTGCACAAAGCGCCTGGGTCATTATACAATTATCCTGAAATATTCGTTATTGATTTTATACCGCTTTTGTGTAAAATCCCAAGTTTATAATAGGATTCAAACACACAATGTATACACATTAATATTTTGTTGGGGTGCGGAAAGGGGAATATTGCATAACCATAAACAAACGTACTCGGTCCATTATAGTATTTAACTCGTTATTATTAAAGAGTAACCGTGTATTTATTCTCTAACCCTCAATAAATTCTGACAAACTTATTATTTGGTCAATACTATCACATCAATGAACTCACACGCGCTAGTCATGCGTCTAATTGCTAATCAGACTTCCAGATGGGCGCACTGTTTTTCTGTCCGCACAAGGTGGGCACAAGCATATAATTAGTTAGTATCCTACACTTTAGTGTTCAAAGCTTCTCCTCCGGCAAAGGTCAAAAAACTGTGCATTGTGCCCAGTCATCATGGTCTGTCATCTCGTCAGTGTCATCATCTTTGTATGCTCAACGCCCTGATGCGAAAATCAGTAAAACAACATATTATTAGTCTACAAAGAATTGTTGTTGTTTACCGTTCACTGCTCCGTAATATTATACAAAAAGTAACAAATGTCAGTAAAGTATTTTTAAGACACCATGAAGTCAGTTATAGTTCAAATAACTCTTTAAACTTCGAGATAAATATTCATCTGAGAAACCTCTTTTGCTATGTTCTAACCTCCGTTTTGACCAACTCCTGCTAATGAGCAGCTTTGAAAACAAAAATAATACACTGGTGTTTAGATCCGAAATTAAACATTAACACTGAATAGAAAGACAGATAGGACTACTGACAGATAAACGGATTGATAGATAGTATTACCGATAGGTAAACAGACAAAAAAGAAGGACTAGTGTTTTGGTGTCAAATTAAATATTATTCTTGTCATGACTTTTATATTAAAATATTTACAATCAGTTTGTTTTAAATATATGGTCGTATCATAACAAAATTCTGTTTTACACCCTAACTCGCAACAAGTATTGAAAACCATGGGAACTCGAATACCAGTCAGTATCTGTCTGTCTAAAGGCTTATAGATCGAGTCATGGTCAAGTGGTTAAGGCACGCGGCTCGCGGTTTCGAATTGCCGTAACACCAAACATACTCGCCATTTCACTATTGAGCTTGAAGCATTACATTAATTTACTTATCTTTTTTTTTATTTTTAGACCCGTCATGGCCAGGTGGTTATGATCGCTCGATTGAACTGAGGATCGGGGGTTCGAATCCCCGTCACATCGAATACACTCGCCATTTCAACCGTGGATGCGTTATAATGTTATGGTCAATCTCCATATTCATTGGTAAAAGAGTAGTCCAAGAGTTGTCGGTGGGTGGTGATGACTAGCTGCCTTCCCTCTAGTCTTACACTGCTAAATTAGGGACGGCTAGCACAGATAGCCCTCGAGTAGCTTTGTGCGAAATTCCAAAACAAACAAACTTTTCAACCGTTATATTGTACGAATAATCCTATTATTTGTTGATAAAAGAGCAGTCCAAGAGTTGGCGGTGGGTGGTAATGACTTCTACCTTTTTTCTAGCATTATACTGCTAAGTTAGGAATAGTTACTCAGAAATCCCTCAAATTCAAAATAAAAAACTAAAGGCTTATAAGTTACTTATTAATATACTCTGGTTTAAAATGTGTGTTCAGTGCTAAATACACATCAATGAACTATTTCCTTATTTCCGACTTATTTTGTGGATTTATCTCACTATCTACTGTTTTTGTAAACTTTATTCTGGATTTAATAACTGCTAATGCAATTTTTATGACTCAATGTTTAGCTTTTATTTCTGTGTATTGGTAAAAGTACAAAGAAACGTGAAAAAGGGATGCACTAAATTATTTGTTGTTTTTTGTATTTAAGTAATCCCCAAATCGATAATTTGTTATCAATAATACAGTATTTAAGTAATCCCCAAATCAATACTTTGTTGTAAGTAACACAGTATTTCAGTAATCCCCAAATCGATAATTTGTTATCAATAATACAGTATTTAAGTAATCCCCACATCGATAATTTGTTATAAGTAATACAGCATTTAAGTAATCCCGAAATCGATAATTTGTTATCAATAATAGAGTATTTAAGTAATCCCCAAATCGATAATTTGTTGTAAGCAATACAGTATATAAGTAATCCCCAAATCAATACTTCGTTGTAAGTAGCACAGTATTTTATTAATCCCCAAATCGATACTTTTTGTAAGTAACACAGTATTTAAGTAACCCCCAAATCGATAATTTGTTGTGAGTAACACAGTATTTAAGTAATCCCCAAATCGATACTTTGTTGTATGTAACACAGTATTTTAGTAATATCCGAATCGATACTTTATTGTAAGTAACACAGTGTTTAAGTAATCTCCAAATAGATAATTTGTTGTAAGTAACACAGTATTTATGTAACCCCAAATCGATACTTTGTCATCAATGATACAGTATTTAAGTAATCCCCACATCGATAATTTGTTGTAAGTAACACAGTATTTATGTAACCCCAAATCGATAATTTGTTGTAAGTAACACAGTATTTAAGCAATCCCCAAATCGATACTTTATTCTAAGTAACACAGTATTTAAGTAATCCCCAAATCAATAATTTGTTATAAGTAATACAGCATTTAAGTAATCCCCAAATCGATAATTTGTTATCAATAATACAGTATTTAAGTAATCCCCAAATCGATAATTTGTTGTAAGTAATACAGTATTTAAGTAATCCCCATATTGATACTTTGTTGTAAGTAACACAGTATTTATGTAACCCCAAATCGATAATTTGTTGTAAGTAACACAGTATTTAAGCAATCCCAAAATCGATACTTTATTCTAAGTAATACAGTATTTAAGCAATTCCCAAATCGATACTTTGTTGTAAGTAACACAGTATTTATGTAACCCCAAATCGATAATTTGTTTTAATTAACACGATATTTAAGCAATCCCCAAATCGATACTTTGTTGTATGTAATACAGTATTTATGTAACCCCAAATCGATAATTTGTTATAAGTAAAACAGTATTTATGTAACCCCAAATCGATAATTTGTTTTAAGTAACACAGTATTTAAGCAATTCCCAAATCGATACTTTGTTGTATGTAATACAGTATTTATGTAACCCCAAATCGATAATTTGTTATAAGTAAAACAGTATTTAAGTAATCCCCAAATCGATAATTTTTTATCAATGATACAGTATTTAAGTATTACCCAAATCGATAATTTATTGTAAGTAACACAGTATTTAAGTAATCCCCAAATCGATATTTTGTTGTAAGTAACACAGTATTTAAGTAATCCTCAAATCGATAATTTGTTGAAAGTAATTCAGTATTTAAGAAATCCCCAAGTCGATAGTTTGTTGTAAGTAACACAGTATTTAAGTAATCCCCAAATCGATATTTTGTTGTAAGTAACACAGTATTTAAGTAATTCCCTAATCGATAATTTGTTGTAAGTAGCACAGACTTTGTTGTTCCAAAATCAAAGTTTCCTGTACATCTTAATAAACTTAAAGAAAATCAAAATTAATTTGAAAACAAGTGTTCATAACTTAGAGTGTTTTGTTGTTTGTTTGTACCAACAGGACATGTACACATGTAATGTTACTTTCATCACTTAGAGATTAACAGCGAATAGCGAAAGAGCATAATCATGGTGTCATAAAATAGAATATGTCAGTTGAGTCTCTACTGACTTATTACACAACATTATAAAAGAAATTATACCTGTATATATATATATATATATATATGTTGTTACGTATACACACACAGCTGTATATACTATCCCAGAGTTACCGCATAAAGAAGAAACTTCAAGAACGGCCATGTATACGACTTTTGTTGGTGGTATTTTATAAAAATAATACTCGTACAGCGAGGTTGGGCGTTTAAATACAAATAGATAGGTAGATAGGACTAATGACATGTAAATATATAGATAGATAAATAGGACTACTGACATGTGAACAGGTAGATAGATAGGACTACTGAAGGTAAACATAAAAATAGATAGGACTACTAACAAGTAAACAGGTAGATAGGACTGCTGACAGGCAAACATATAGATAGGTAGGACTACTGACAGGTAAATAGATAAGTAGATAGGGCTACTGGCATTTAAATAGACATATGGATAGGGCTACTGACAGATAAAAAGATAAGTAGATCGGGCGACTGGCATGTAAACAGATAGATTGATATGACTACTGGCAGGTGAAAAGATAGATAGATAGAACTACTGATAAGTAAACAGAAAGATAGATAAGACTAATGGCAAATAAGAAGATACGAATAGGACTACTCACAGGAAAACAGCTAGTGGATAGGACTAGTGAGAGATAAAAAGATAAATAGAAATACTGACAGATAAACATAAAAATAGATAGGACTACTGACAAGTAAACAGACAGAGATATAAATATTTTTATATGATTTTATAAGAATGTCTATTTCGTGTTTTACAAACTATAGGAGTACCAGAACGGCTCTTTCTAAAAATGTTGGGTATGCCTTAGTATTCACATACTGCAGCAGAGGGAATTTATAATTCCCGAGGAAAGAAACTCCACAGTTTGGATCCGAGAGTGCTATAAAAGTGACGGTAAAAATCCCACAATTCAATTGGACAAGAGTTGAGTGCTTGTTGACTAGTCCTGTTTGTTTGCTTGTTTAATTTTGCGCGTAGCTATGCGAGGAATATCTGTACCAGATGTCTCTAATTTAGCAATGTAAGACCAAAGGGAAGGCAGCTAGTAATCACCACCTACCGCCAAATCTTAGGCTACTCTTTTACCAATGAATAGTGGGATTGACTGGAACATTATAATACCTCCAAGTTGAAAGGACAAGCATATTTGGTGTGACAGAAATTCGGACTCGTGATTGTTAGATTATGAGTCTTGCGCTCCAAACACCTGGTCATGTCGGACCCTGTCTACTAGTTGTCTTCCCTCTAGCCTATTAGTTCAAAATTAAGGACAGTTATGTAGCTTTGTGTAACTTTGCGCGAAACCGTCAATTAAAAATAACTTATAATTTAATGTATGAAATATGAATTCTATTTAAGTGTATTTTTTGCGCTGATTTAAAATAGACGGGAAATGTCCCTCGAAATTTATTCTATCGAAAAGGTGACTAAATGCCACTTAAAAAAACACTTATATAAAAACGACAACAATTATAAATGGCATATAAACAAAAAGGCTGGGTCTCGTAATTACTGTTTGTTTTTACTATGAATTTCAGTCACCAAAACACGTATGATAGTTTGTCATACAGCAAACTACTACATTTCTTTACCTTATTAGGATGCTATTAAAGGAAACACACGTAGATAAAATGACTGTGTTAATTCTGTAACCCTCAGGACCTATAAGTGTAGCGAACATACAACACGAAGGGAGCCTGAAATATTCAAATTCAAAATGTCCATGCTAAACTGCCATCACTGTCTTAGTCGTCAGTGTCATCACAACTATTACTTCAGTGGTGTAAATTTGAAAGTGTACAAATTCTCAGAGAGTTTCGGGGATTGATGCACTTTTCGTGTTAAGGCATGTCTGGTCAGTCGGCACGAATTTGTGATGACGAGAAACCCACTTGAAGTAAAAATGCATTCTCAAGACGGCTGGTATGGGTATTGGCACCTTAGCTAAAACAATGTACAGAACAATGTTTAGACCTTCATAGGTCATCTACAGGTTGACAAAGAAAGAGACCGTTACCGGGAGCAGTTCTTGTTACCTGAAGATGACCTGAGAAGGTCGAAACATTGTTTTGTACTTTATATTAATTAAAGTGCTAATACCCATACCAGCCGTATTGAGAATAAATGGTCGGCACGTATAGTTGGATTCGCAGTATGCCAAAGGTCAGAGTGCACATTATATCAGTATATCTATAAATATTTGACGTCCCAGTCGTTCACGTTTTCAGCATTCATGACGACATATTTTTTGTCCTTTCTCTACAACCAGGTGTACGTACCACATTTGTTTTCATAAATGGTATCTCTTACGCCCCATTAAATATGCTGTGTAAATATTGGAGGTGGATTGGTGCCAGGATAACCGAAATTATCACTTACTATTTTTTCCTCACCAGTTTACTGAATTATCATTTTGTACCTTTTTGGCTATTGGTGCGTCATAAGAGCGGCAGTTAAATCCCACTTTTAAGTCAAGTCAAGTTAAGTCAAGGTGTACCTGGCATGGCCAAGCGCGTAAGACGTGCGACTCGTAATCTGAGGGTCGCGCTAAACATGCTCGCCCTCCCAGCCGTGGGGGTGTATAATGTTACGGTCAATCCCACTTTTCGTTGGTAAAAGAGTAGCCCAAGAGTTGGCGGTGATGACTAGCTGCCTTCCCTCTAGTCTTACATTGCTAAATTAGGGACGGCTAGTACAGATAGCCCTCTAGAAGCTTTGTGCGAAATTCCAAAATAAACCAAAACTAAACAAGTCAAGGTGCTCGCTCTTCACATAGAACAAGATTAGACGTGGCGACATGGTAAGGCTTCAAAGCTGTTTTGTTATAACGTACACAACTTTTACGCTCAAAATTGGAATACTAAAAATTGAAGGTTGAGGCATAATATTTAAGATTAATCATTGTTGCTGTTGTTTTGAATTAAGCACAAAGCTACACAATGGGCTATCTGTGCTCTGCCCACCACGGGTATCGAAACCCGGATTTTAGCGTGTAAGTCCGCAGACATACCGCTGAGCCACTGGGGGGCTAAGATTAATCAATTCGCGGAAGAAACAGCGACCAAGGCGTTCTAAGGACAAACAATTTAGATGAAGTAATTAATTAAAAGAGAAAACACCAATAAATATTATTAAAGTGCTAATCGATTTTGGACACTTAAAGCAGCCACTTCGAAGATGTGGTGCAAAATGGGAAAAATTCTTAATTAATCTAAACAATGTTTTTTTTTATCTATTATTAATAATTCCAATAGCTAAATAGCTCAAAGTCACTAGTCAATTTTAAATATTAAATTTTACAAAAGACAAATTGTATAGTTATCTTTGAGGTGCTACTTAAACGAAAGAAATCCATTCATTTAAAACTCGGTTGTTCAGACCTTGTTACCTTTTACCACATAAAGATAGGTGTACACAATATAATTTGTATTTTGTTGACAAAAAAATTATTAAAACGTTGCTGAAATGCTCTACTAATGCTCGTTTTTTATTTAGTGAAGTGAATTAGATTATTTGAACGATTTGTTTGAATGTTCTCTTTAACTACGGTTGTATCTTAACGTACTTAGTGTAAGTTATTTATGCGTAAGACTAGCTGCCTGTATTTCGTTTTTCTAATTTTATTCTTAAATATATATATACGGTATATATATGCAGAGTTCAGATAAACTCATAATTATACATGAAGTAGGACAGTGTAGATGAATTTATTTCTTCTTTATTAGCCTGGCATGGTCAGGTGGTTAAAGCTAAACATGCTCGCCCTTTCAGCCGTGTGGGCGTTATTATGTGACGGTCAATCCAACTATTCTTTGGTAAAAGAGTAGCCCAAGATGATGGCTAACAGCCTTCCCTCCACGCTTACACTGATAAATTAGGGACGGCAAACTGAGATAGCCCTTGTGAAGCTTTGCGTGAAATTCAAAGCAAACCAATTATTCTCTATTTATTTCTGCAACTGTTTGAGCCATGTTCCTCCGTTTTCTTAACTATCATTTTATTTATCTATCTTAACAATTTTTAACTAAATCGTCTAAATTTTCCGTCACTTAATCTTAAAGTGTAACTACATAAAAAGCAACGGAAAACTGAGTAGAGCTCAGCTTTACTTATCCTTGATCGTAATGTTGCATCTTGTCTAATTTTACAACGAAAGCGATTATAATTGAACTCCCTCACCTTACCACACCGACGTTAAAAAAACATTAACTGTATTAACATACACAAACAACATTCATACGTTAAACTCGTAATTCAGGTTTTTGTGAGAGACGTTCTGGTGTGGGTTTTATAAAGAAGTTTGGTTCTTTTCAATGAATTTTAATGTATTCATATTATAATTTCTTTGGCATTTTCTTAATAAATAAGATTATCTAAGAATCTGGGATACCAAAATTTTAAGAATTAAGTTTATAAACGACAACACCATGCGGTGATTCTGTTTTTAAAAGCCTGTTATCAATTTAATATCGTTGGCAAATGACAGACAAAATCATAAACTGAAAAATAACCAACACTGCAAACCCATTCAGGAGAATGATGCCAAAACAGGATTTTGAAACATTATTATTGCGACAAGGTTTTGATTTATTAATTAATTAACATTGGTCCGTGTTCTTTCCATTGTGATTTATTCTTCCGTCTTCGCAAACAGGATCCAAGGTTTATACGAGAACCATTTAACATCGACTTGAGGGAGGGACGCGTAGCATGTCACTCATTAAATTCTTCTATTTGATTGGCTGACGTGAAAATGTGGGCAGGATTTGGCGATTGGAGACAACAGAAATTATTTGTGGACTCATGCTGACGTAGGGATCCTTATCAGAACATCTTTATTTTATATTCCTAGGTCAGAATGCCAAGGCAAGGCTTCTTCAAAAAACATCGGAAAATAACTACTCGATCTCGAAGGGCGACTCAGCAGATCTGATCTGGATTTAATGAAACCTTTTGTATATTTCGTCATCTTCTTTCTTTCATAAATCAATCCAACAGTCACAAAATAGGCAAATTTATATCATCAGTAAATCATGTCGCGAAAGCAGTTACCATTTAACCTAGCTGTGTACCAATACTTAACAAAGAAAAGTTTCAGGTTTACAATGGGTCACAAATTGAAATTTTTGCAAGAACTGTAAATATCAAAGATATTATGTTTACAAAATGGGGAAGTTAAAGTTTGTATCGCTTTGCAAAAATTGAAGCAATTAGTGTAAATTTGTAATGAACAAGAAATATTCATTTTTACTTATCTTCTGTGCTGGACTTGGCTTGCGTTCGTTCTTCTGTCATAAAGTAGCTTTTAACTTTTTAGAATCATGATTACAATGTAAGAGTGATAGACAAATCGCACTATTCGATTAGAGTAGCCCAAGAGCTGATTACTAGTTATATTCACTATGGTTTAAAAGAACAACTAGTGCGCAGTAGTGAAGCTTTAAGAAAATGTTCGTAATAAACAAACTTCATCTTGTGATGGAAAAAAAACCAGAAGAAATAAGTTCGAGCCTTAAGAAATGTTTTAGTTCTTTTATATATATATATACGTGTGTGTGTGTGTGTGTGTGTGTGTAGAGATAGAAAGAACTAAAGATCTTAATTTACGTAACCAATACCAATAGTAGTAACGAATATTTTAAAACAAAGTTATGTATTTGATATAAGGTATTTTAATGTTCCAACTTCAAAGACTCCATTTTTTTAAATCATCACTGACATAGAAACATACGATGGATGGAAGACTTACATGGTTCCTCATATTTAAATGCATTAAATTCGTTAATATTTACGTTGGTGTTTAAAATATATAGTGCCCAAAATATTTATGAAAACTGTTATTTTGAAAAAGAATTCGAACTAACATTGGCTATAAGTAAAATTAACATATTATTTCAATAAATATGTACATTCGTTGGTATGTATTCATGACGTCATAAGTGCACTCTGATAATGGAGAAGAATAAAGTTATCCGTGTCGGCAAACGGAAAAACTGTAACCCTGTTACAAATCTACGTGCACACAGGATAAACATTTCGCGAAGTTGGGGGCTGTGCATCTCGCAATAAAAATGATTTTCCAGTATCATATAAGCAAGAGTTCCATCATTGTATGATATGGATGCCAGTTAGTATGATCACATTCCCCTGCGTAGCACACGTTATCAGCTGATGTTTCAAACACCGCATGAGTTTTTTTCAAAACTGTTATAAACGTCTTTATTCCACGTCTCAGAATATGTTTAAATAAAAGGTCGTTATTGTTATTATTAGTGTTTGTGTTTTCTTATAGCAAAGCCATATCGGGCTATCTGCTGAGCTCACCGAGGGGAATCGAATCCCTGATTTGAGCGTTTTAAATCCGAAGACATACCGCTGTACTAGCGGGGGCTATTATTAGTGTCCTTTGGTAGTACAGCGGTAAGTTTATGAATAAAGAACGCTAAAACACAAGGTTCGATTCTTGCTGTGGTCAGAACGTATACAGCCCACCATGTAGCTTTGAGCTTAAAGAGATATATACATTTTTGTCAGGCAACGTCTACGTATATTTTGTTAAATTTATATGAAAAGACAGTTAAGTGTAATGATGTTTCACAAAAGTGGAGAGAAAAAACAATAATATACAGCTTTTGGGTCATGTTTCTATTCTAACCAACAGCGGCCATAAAACATATTTAGGCTATGCACTGCACAGGGTCTACGAGCTTTAGAGGACCCATCAAACCCTAATTCAATTGACTTTAAAAGGTTTGCTAACGAACAGTGATAAACTGATAACAGTTTTTGGAAAGTGTCTTTTGTTGATTTTGTTGTTGTTTTTCGAGTTGAGCACATAGCTACACAATGGTCTATCTGTGCTCTGTCTGCCAGGGGTATTGAAACCCAGTTTGTAGCGGCGTGAGTCCGCAGACATTCCGCTGTGTTACTGAGAGGCGTTTTAGAAAAACTCTGGTGTCAGCGACTGGCGATTGTTGTTCCGCACATGGACCCATAACTAAATATGGCTGCCATTAATTCTAACCTTACACAATTTGTTGAATTTATATATTTTGTTAGAAAAGGTTCCAGCATCTACTACTGATTTATTAATTTCTTGAATCAACAGTTTTGACGAAGAAGGTATTAATTAAATAATAAAAAATAGTTATTTTAACGCTTTCTTATATTTCAACACGTATAATCAATATTTTAAAGAAAATCTATGTGCAGACACGTGTTATACAACAACTTACTATTTGCATCTTAATGCGTCCTCTTCTTCTTTGAAAAAGATTTAGAAAAACACTTTTTAATTTACCTTATATATATCACAGTAGTCGTTGAACAACACTTAAACAAGTGTTAATTGTTAATACATCATGACTGTTAAGGTCTTACAGAATTATAATCAGGCACAACGCACTGGTGTTTTTTATTATTTAATCAGTTTTGGAAAAAAACGGTTTTCCTCTTCGACAGTTGTTATTTGTAGTTAAGCTACAAAAATACTGGTATATGATTACTACCCTTATAACGCACCTAAGGCTCCCCAAAACAGCAGAACATGTTCTTTTATTCCGAAGTGTCAGTTAATCTAACTATTGAACCATTCTCTGTCCTAACCATCTAACGCAAATACAACTTTTTCATGATAAATTCAGATTAAAGATAGTCTCGCACATATAGCAAGGGAAAAATGTCGCTTTATACAAATTAAACTAGAAATCAAACACTTATATTCAGATTCTTTTCCACTCTTTAATAACCTTTTGTTTTGTTGTTTGTTGATTTCTCTCCTTTATTGTTTTTCTATACTTTTGGTTATGGTGTCTTTACTTCTATGTTACTCTCATCTTTATTTTCATGTTACTCTCATCTTTATTTTTATGTTACTCTCATCTTTATTTTTATGTTACTCTCATCTTTACTCCCATGTTACTCTCATCTTTACTTCTATGCTACTCTCATCTTTACTTCCATGTTACTCTCATCTTTACTTCTACGTTACTCTCATCTTTACTTCTACGTTACTCTCATCTTTACTTCTATGCTCCTCTCATCTTTACTTCTATGCTCCTCTCATCTTTACTTCTACGTTACTCTCATCTTTACTTCTATGCTCCTCTCACTTTTGCTTCTATGTTACTCTCATCTTTACTTCTATGCTCCTCTCACTTTTACCTCTATGCTACTCTCATCTTTACTTTTACGTTACTCTCATCTTTACTTCTATGTTACTCTCATCTTTACTTCTGCGTTACTCTTATCTTTACTTCTACGTTACTCTCCGATTTTTGTAACGTTTGCGCCTCTTGTTTTTGTTTTTTTCTTACTTTACGTCGTGTGTTTTTGCGTATTCTGGTTGCAGTGGACACCTTGTTCTCGATAAATTTTGTGAATATGCAAGTATATATGCGTGTTTCCTGTGCGGTCCTGTCCAACACACCAACAAATCAGCCCTCAGGAAACTCTCCATCACCATAAATATTAAGCAAAATACAAAACACCCACAAATCATAGCTGATAGATGAGACATACTGCCAGAAAAATCATTGTATTTAGGGTTCTTACTCCTTGCGGCTGCATGTATTCTTCGCTCTTTTTCTACGAGATAAGAATGATCACGTGAAAGAATGGTGTTAATATTGAATGGCCATCCGTCAACTCATAACCTTTCTCGGTAGCCCTAAATACTTTCAACATTTTAAGTTATTTTGTCTTCAAAAACAGAAGTGAATCGAAAGGATAAAAAGCAGATAGCAGCGAGTTAACATACAAATACTTAAACAGAATATGGATATTTTTAGAAAGCAGTTACATTTCTTTTATTTTTCACATTATAAATCACGTACGGCAAACCACAAAAGGTAGACTTGGTGAATGTAACAAGTTGTTAAAAGTCGTAATTGATTGAATTAATTTTGTGAGTGAGGAACAACTTCCATAACTTATAAACTCGTTTTGAACATGCGGTTCGATGTGTATGTTTCATGTGATATTAGTAAAACCTCTTAGCTAACTGGGTTACCGGTTTTAACCTAACATTAATTAGTAGATATTGTTCTCTGATGAAAATAATGATATTCTTAAACGTGAGTAATCTCCGTAAGGCGGTTTTACATGTGAATTTCCGTCTAAAAATACCTGTTGTCTTATATACTGCTAGTAATCTTCGAGTATTACTTAGTTTGCGAGGGTTGTGATGAAGAAGAAATCATTAGTACATTAGGGGTTCAGCAGAACTGTTTCTTTAGTGGGCAGACAACAGATAGCCCATTATTTAGCTTCGTACTTAACAACAAACAAGTTTTCAAAAATGAATTTTTACAACCAGAAATTAATGTCGTCTCGTAATTTTATAAAGTTAATATAGCCAATAACTTTCAGTATGTGTGTATGTGTTTCTTATACCAAAGCCACAGTGGGCTATCATCTGAGCCCACCGAGGGGAATCGAACCCCTGATTTTAGCGTTGCAAATTCGTAGACTTACCACTGTACTAGCGGGGAACAACTTTCGGTATAACATCTATTTTGCAACCAGAAATTAATGTCGTCTCGTAATTTTATAAAGTTAATATAGCCAATAACTTTCAGTTCTACTTTTTATATGGAGAAAATCGCCATCTTCTCGAAATATTTTTACTTCATGTATCTCATGACTTTTGGTATGGGTGTTAAAACTGTAAAATAAAGTAGTGAACACAACGTTTCGACCTTCTTAGATCATCGCTAAAATCCGGGTTTCGATACCCGTGGTGGGCAGAGCACAGATAGCCCATTGTGCAGCTTTGTGCTTAATTCAAAACAACAACAACAACAATTCTTAGATCATCTTCTCTCATTTTAGGTCAATGAGAGACTTTGCAAAAGAATTACTCCAGTGAAAAATTTAGAATTAGTTTTTTAAAAAAATCTGTCGTCCTTTTAATGTCTTTCAGTGGTATCTTTGCAGATTTACAACGCCAGAAACCGGGTTTCGATACCAGTGGTGAGGAAGAGCATATTGTGTAGCTTCAAAGAAACAAACAAACACTATTTCACCATAGCCTATTAAGTTTATTGTTCGATTTTTGGTTTCGTTATAAATTATGCGCAAAGCTAAACTAACGCTTTACAATTACAATAAGTCTGCTGTTCAAACCGTGTTAACATATCATGGGCACTTTTCCCTTAACTTTGTGATTAAAGGAACAATAAACTTGCAATATAAAAAATGCTAATTTTATGGTCCTAAGCAACTTTTTTTGAATGTGATCGGCGTTGAAAAACATTGATTTCTCTTCAATGTTCTCAAAACTCATACATTGTGTTAAAACTTACATAAACGGAGTTAACCACACATATATTATTGGTTATTGTGTTTAGGATTTTAATTTTAAATGACTGTTTGTTTGTTGTTTTTAATTTCGCGCAAATCTACTCGAAGGCTATCTGCGCTAGCCGCCTCTCATTTAGTAGTGTAAGACTAGAGGGAAAGCAGCTAGTCATCACCACCCACCGCCAACTTCTGGGATACTCTTTTACCAACGAATAGTGTGATTGATTGTAACATTATAACGCCCCGACGGCTGAAAGGGCGAGCATATTTAGTATTACTCGGATTCGAACCCGCGAACCTCCTGTTACGAGTTGAACGCCTTAACCCACCTGGCCATGCCGGACCTTAAATGAGTGACAGACTTTAATTAGGCCCAGCATGGCCAAGCGTGTTAAGGCGTGCCACTCGTAATCTGAGGGTCGCGGGTTCGCATCCCGGTCGCGCCAAACGCCCCTTTCAGCCGTGGGGGCGTTATAATGTAACGGTCAATCCCATTATTCGTTGGTAAAAGAGTAGCTCAAGAGTTGGTGGTGGGTGGTGATGACTAGCTATCTTCCCTCTAGTCTTACACTACTAAATTAGGTACGGCTAGCACAGATAGCCCTCGATAGCTTTGTGCGAAATTCCAAAACAAGCAAACAAACAAAAGACTTATTAACGAGAGAAGGAGAGTCTCTACTTTTTGTTGTTATGTCAGTAATATAAAGTTTTCTTAAAATACATTATCTTAATTACACATGATAAGGTTGGTTTGGTTGTATAAGCCACATTATACTATCTGCTGTGTACATCGCGAGGAATAGTGTCTTGAATTTTAGTGTTGTAAGTTCGTAAACCTACTGCTATTACACCGGGAAACCAATTCGCACGATTAAACATAACACATAAAAATTGGTTAACCAATTGACACACAACCCGAGATATTGGAACTGGAGACAACGTGGCATGAAACAATACTGTAATTATTTGTCTTCGTCAACGGATATAGCAAGTATATTGTAGTTGGAATGATATTACTATACAAGTCTAAATTTTGAAAATCCCTAATGAATGTAGTGCTCAGAAATGAAGTAGGCCTAATATTACTGTCTTACGTCAAATAAAATTATTTATGATGGTTAAAACTGTACTTGCCGCTAGGTGCTTAAGTCGCACGTGATATATTTAGTTTTTATAAATTACATATATATAAACACACACATTTGAGAGTAAACATTCGAAGTCGCGGATATTACATGATAAAAGTAAAACGTGTAGTTTAGCGGTTTTATTTAATAGCATTCATCTCATGTATAATGTTAGTTATAATACTAGTCGTGACTGGAGTGTAAGGTATTTTCAAGTCCCCTAAATAATGCCAATAAAAATTACGTTACCTTTGTTCCTTTCCAACTTATCGAATAAATATTAATTAAAAATGATTACATAGTTGGTCTTAACATAGTTCGTCCACAAATATTTGTTGCTTTTTACAGTATTTTAGTTTGCAGTGGCAAATCGAATGGAAGTTTTGCAGTAAATAAAATTACCATCTAGCATGTGTCAATGAATCTATATGATTTTCTTTCGACTAGACTTGATGTTAATGCACAAGTAAGTGGATCAAAGCATCGTATACTGGTGTAAAGATGTGGTGTCACACTAGCCTCGAATTTTAACCATGAGAGACATTCTTGCTCTTTGGTTAACCGGAAGGGGTAGTTGTCCACTATCTGTTTAATCCGGTTCAGGATATTGTAATAAAACCGTGGCAAATACATACAAAAAGTTTTCAGTATATTTAATCAATATATATAGATAGGCCTTTTCTAGATTACAAGTCAGGAAAAGTGTAAAAAGTGCTGATTGAAGTAATTGTTGTTTTTTGAATTAAGCACAAAGCTACACAATGGGCTATCTGTGCTCTGCCCACCAGGGGTATCGAAACCCGGATTTTAGTGTGTAAGTCAGCAGACATACCGCTGAGCCACTGGGGGGCAACAGTAAGGTAATAAAAATTTTGCAAAGAAAAATTAAATTATTCAATAAAAAATCAAATTGACTGTGTTCATTTGTCACACCGTGAATATATGAGAAGCTATTACTATTAACAGCGACCAAACTGGAAGATAAATTGAATTATTCAATAAAACACTGGAACTGGTGGTGTTCAGTTGTTACATCATACACATCTGAGGAGCCACTAATACTAACAGTAAGCGTTGTGTTTGGTTCTTAAAAACATGTGATGAAGATATATCAATCATGTGATGCAATCACGTGGTGCTACGTACAAAGTACCAAACTTTTGCCAATTCCGAGCAATGTCGGGGAATTTAAAATAGGAGAACAGCTTCTAATAAAACTGATAATAATAATTGTTGTTATGTCGTTATTGCTGAATTCGTTACATTATTTTTAATAATTCATAAACACCTTTTTTGTTAGTGCCTTAATGGGTCACATCAAGTTTATGTATTTTTTGTATTCTTTCACATCCTGTATGTTATTATTTATAAAGTGGAAATAAGCTTTATGCATGAGGTTGTTTTTAAATTTCGCGCATAGCTACACGAGGAATAGAGTTGAGGTATCTGCACTAGTCGTACCGAATTTAGTAGTGTAAGACTAGAGGGAAGGCAACTTGACATCACCACCCACCGCCAACGCTTGGGCTACTCTTTTATCAACGAATAGTGGATTGACCGTCACATTATAAAGCCCCCACGGATGAAAGGACAAATATGTTCGGTGTGACAGGGATTTGAAGCCACGACCCACAGATTACAAGCCCAGCGCTTAACCATTTAGCCATGCCGGTCTCGAAAGTGAGGTCCACCACTAGTGTAGCGGTAAGTCTATGGATTTGAAACGCTAAAATCAGGGGCTCGAGTCCTGTCGGTGGGCTCAGCAGATAGCCCAATGTGGCTTCGCTATAAGAAAACACAAACATCGAAAGTGAGATTACTTTTATGAAAATATCAGTGAAATTTAAATAAGTATTTTGGTAAGATATTAAGTAACTGGAACTTAAAATTGAGATTTCAGTTAAATGACCAAATAATTCTAATAATTGCGGATGAAAACAATACAGTAATTAATATGATGAAAACAATATTAAGTTATTAGAAAACCTACAGTCTCGGTACTCATTTATATGTAATGATAACGCCCCCACTGACACAGCGGTATGTCTGTGGACTAATGGTTCTAAACACCGAGTTTCGATACCGGTGGTAAGCAAAGCACAGACAGCCCTTTGTGTAACTTTGCGCATAACAACAACCCAAACCACATATGTCTGCGGTCTAACAACGACAGAAACCGTGATTCGATACCCGTGATGGACAAAACACAAATATCGCGTTTTGCATCTTTATACTTCCAAAAGAAACAAATAATTGATTGTTATTACATTGCAAAAAAGTTAAACTACTTTTCTGGTACCATTTTTGAGTTTTGTCAACATTAAGATATGTTATTAAATGTTACTTAGCGACAAGAAAATGGGAAAAAATATATATAAATATTTTAAAGAAAAGTTAAAATCTTAATGTATTAATTACTGTTCATTTGTATTTCCGTCTGATAATTACTTCCTTTTAGATAAACCGGCCTTGTTAGTATCGCATAATTATATTAATTTCACTTGTTACAGCTCTAAGATAAAATGAACAAAATACCAGTTAGGCCTACTTCATATTAATCTACGTGTTTACTTTAAAAGACAAATGCAGACTACCACGAAGTTGAACTTCGTAAGAGAACTTCCTGCCGTTGTGGAAAGGCAATAAATCACGCGCCAGAAACGTGTCCTAATGGCGCGTGGCACGCGTTTCTACATTAAGCTACAGTTTCAGACAGTTAATAGGTTGCTTTCATGCAGGTGTTTTACTGCTTTGAAATGTAGAAATAGTTACTAGAAAATTCATGAATATAAAATTAAACATTATTATTATAATAGAAACGTCAAGTACTCAAGAATGTTAAATCAATACAACAGGTCAACAGGTAGTTACGAACAAATAAAACACTAGAAAGAAGCAAGGGTGAAATGAAAGGTATAAACCTCAATGTTGTGGAACAAACAAGAAACATATCGCTCAGGGTTTAGGAGTACTTTTATTTTAGGGGGCGTCAACAAGTTTTCAATTCATAATATTATAAAATATTTCGTCACGTACGTTGTTAAAGCAACATTGGTTATACTTGTTGTAGTATTCTTAAATACAACCAAGAAATTAACAAATGTAGGTTATACTTCACCAGTTAGCAAAAAGAATACATTTAAGCCATTATTATAATATACAAATCGAAATAAGTCTAGATAACACTATCTAGACTTACTAATAATAAACAATTAACGTTAGAATGCATTTTACATATAATCAACCTTTAAGTTTTCGTTTAAAGTTTAAGTTTAAATTTTCAAAAGATAATTTTAACAAAAAAAAGGTTATTTATGACTCGTAAGCAATGCCTTTCTTTTACAAATGAACAAAGATTATTAATGTCTTGTTTTAGTAGGATAAATCTAATGGGTATTACTTATTATACGTGTTTAGACCAACTAAACGTAATGTTACCATCTGTATGATTTCTTTGGCTTTAAGACACCAACATACACTAATGTCAGTTATCACCATTAGATTCCATCAAGGAACATAGGGCCGCAATCGCTTGTGGATTCTTCAACAGGTATTTAAGTGAGTAGGTTGTTAGCCCGCTGCACCGAGCCGTCCCTAATTTAGTAGTGTAAGACTAGAGGGAAGGCAGCTAGTCATCGCCACCCACCGCCAACTCTTGGGATACTCTGTTACCAACGAATAGTGGGATTGACCGTAACATTATAACGCCCCCATGGCTGAAAGGGCGAGCATCATTGGCGCAACGGGGATGCGAACTCGCCACCCTCAGATTACGAGTGGCACGTCTTAACGCGCTTGGCCATGCCAGGCCCAACACACTAATAATAATATTGAATTATATGTTTTACACAGTCTGTTGTTTAGAAATATTTAGGGATACGTACCCCTTGGACCCCAGCACCTGTCGGGTAAGTTGTACGATTAGTGAAATATGGATAAAAGTACAATCGCTATCAATGTAAGGACACACATTAAGAAAATATATATCAGGGACAAAAGGCAAAATTAAAGTATGGGCAGAAGACAGCTAGGGTAAAAATTACGTTAGAAAAATATATATAAACATATAACTTAAAAGTAAAATTCAAAATGCACAAATAAACGAAATTATATTAACTTCAATTGAAGGAGAAAAGCATAATTGTAAAAATTCTAAAAAACTATAAAAGTTCACTGCACAAATTTAAACACAGAGGGTTACATAAAATTTAAAACATGAAAAAACAAAACTTATAAAGTTGTAAAAGGAAAATCCGGAACATTTATAAATCTCCAAATTATTCAGCCCTTCTCACCAAACATGCACGCTCTTTCATTGGGTTGCAGTCAGTCCCACTGTTTGTTATTAAAAGAGTACCGAAAGAGTTGGCGGTGGTTGGTGATGACTGACTGCCTTCCTTCCAGCCTTACACTGCTAAAATATGGACATCTAGCGCAGATAACCCTCGTGTAGCTTTGCGCGAAATGCAAAACAAACGAATTACTCTCAGCAGTGCATCATTAACCAGTGAGATAAGTCAAAATATATTTTTTTCATATACAAACATAGATACATACACCCTCACAAATGTATACAGATACATTAACATCCACGTATATAAATTAAACATCTGGAGATAAATAACATTAAAATTCTTTCGTTTCTCTTGTTACCAACGTTTCGAACAAAAGCTGGTGTAAAGCCAAAAACAACCTCTGTTGGTGACAAACTACATACAAACAAAAACTTTGTGGAATCTAATTTAAAGGAAATCTTTTCAATCATACTTTGATGGAAAGTGTGGCGGTGTCAATGATTATTCTCTGTAGTTTCTCATGAGTGCTTGTTCGGGACTAGGTGAAAATTTTCAAAGCCACTAGACGTAAATAAGAAATGTCATATTCATCTTGTGTTTTTAACTGGCTAGACATGGCCGAGCGTGTTAAGGTGTGCGATTCGTAATCCGAAGGTCGCGGGTTCGCATCCCTGTCGCGCCAAATATGCTCACCCTTTCAGCCGTGGGGGCGTTATAATGTGACCGTCAATCCCACTATTCGTTGGTAAAAGAGTAGCCCAAGAGTTAGCGGTGGGTGGTGATGACTAGCTGCCTTTCCTCTAGTCTTACACTGCTAAATTAGGGACGGCTAACACAGATAGCCCTCGAGTAGCTTTGTGCAAAAAACAAAACAAACAAACGTTTTTAACTTATTTATATGATGTTTTGAGGAATCTTTTAGTCGCATCTCTTTTTATTTATTTATGTAGGTAATTAAAAATACCTTATCTGGAGCCCTTTTTATGTCTTTTTGTTGCATATTATGTGAATTATGACCGCTCAAATACCATTTATTATCTGTAGTTGGCGTCTGATCATAGAAAAACAAAAAGTTCGGTTAATTGGTGATAAATGTAAAAATACGTTACAATAATTTACATCTTGTCATTATTTACTTTTTGGCCCTGCCAAGTTTTCGTTAAAATAATGTTTAGTAGTATTTCAAGTACACTTTATTTCTTATGTGTCACTGAGTGTGTCGTGTGTATGTTTCTCTTATATCAAAGACACATCGGGCTATGTAGTGTGTCCACTGCGGGGAATCTAGCCCCTAATTTTAGCGTTGTAAATCCATAGACTTACCGTTGTCCCATTGGGGTATGCGCCAGTGTAAAAAGGTCTTTTCCTTCTCGAGCCGATTGGGTTAAAACACCATAAAGAACAGTTCTACCAAATCACCCCATTCTGTTTGTATGTGTAAAAACTGGATGAAGCTTACTTTAATTACTGCTAAATAAAGAACAAGAATTTATAACCAGAGGGGAAAAAAATCGTAAACTCATAAATAAAGTGGTTTAACAGCAATCCCTTAAAAATATATCACGCCTTGCTTTGTGTGATGATTTAAAGAATAACAGTTTTAGTAATTCTCACCTTTGTCTACGTACATTCTAGTGGACCATTTAACCCTAACATACGACCCTGAAACAGCACTCTTGGGCCGAAATATTTTTTGTAAAGAAATACGTTTTATCATAGAGTTGCTTTTCTAACCAGTGTTAATCTGAAAAGATGATCCCATTTTCCTAAAAACCCGACCTCATTTTGGCACAAGAAAAATACTGATTGAACATAATATAAGTGTTGCCCTGTTATTGGCTTGGCCAACTAGTTATTTTTGCTTTTAAAAAGGCTCGTAGTGAAGCACATATGCCGTATAGTTGGGCTGTTATATGGCATTGAATGTCGTGCACAGAGGCAAAATCGATTATTAATTTTGTTTATAGTTATATTTTTGCAACGCTCTCTAACTCTGAGCAGCAAACTTCATTTCTTCATTTCATACCTGAAAATTGTTCGCAAATGTGAGTCAGTCACCTGGAATACATTTCGCTCTTTCTATTACCAACTCCTTTGATTTTAAGAAACTGAAACATCCACCTAAACAAACATCACGCTGGTTCGATTTCAGTTTGAAACACACATCGATATTGGTCACCAACAGAGAAAGCCATAATGAGCTATCTACTGTGTTCACAGAGGGGAATATAACTCCTGATTTTAGCGTTGTAATTCCAAAGACTTACTGCTGTCCCAGAGGGGTACAACGGCGAAAGATAAAATATTTATCATTTTGATAAGCTTCGTATTTGTATTACATTTAAAGTAATAATGAATAATTTATATAACGTCCCCCGCAGTTCAGTAGTGAGTTTAAAAGCATATGATGGTAAATCTTGAGATGCAATCTCCGCAGTCGAAACGGACAGGATACAACGCAGCGTTGATTGTTTGTTTGTTGTTTTTAAATTTCGCACAAAGCTTCTCGAGGGCCATCTGTGCTAACCGTCCCTAATTTAGCAGTGTAAGACTAGAGAAAGGGCAGCTAGTCATCACCACCCACCGCCAACTCTTGGGCTACTCTTCTACCAACGAATCGTGGGACTGAACGCCCAGTTATAAGGCCCCCACTCTTAGCTTACCAGTCGTGTGCCTCAACCGTCGGGCCATTTATTTTAATAAGTGTATGTGTGTGTGAGTTTTTTTATAGCAAAGCTACATCGGATTATTTGCTAAGTGCATCGTTTATTTTAAGCATGATATCTTTTATACGTCAATCTCAAGAGGCCAACTGGTTTAGGCACTCGACTCGTAATCCGAGGGTTGCATGTTTGAATTCCCGTCACACCAAACATGCTCGCCCTTTCAGGCGTGAAGGTATTATAATGTTTCAATCAATCCCACTATTCGTTAGTAAAAGAGTAGACCAAGAGTTGGCGGTGGATGGTGATGACTAGCTGCCTTCTCTCTGGTCCTACACTGCTAAATTAGGGACGGCTACCACAGATAACACTCAAGTAGCTTTGTGCGAATTTCAAAAATAAACAGTCATAAGAAAATGCTACTTCATTAGTAAACAAAAATATTTTATGGTCCATTTATATATGTATTTTTGGACATATTTTTAATGTAACTTTCTTAAATGCAGCATGTTTCATATCAACTATTAAAGCAACTTATTCTAAAACTTGTGAAAAAACATAACGTAGTCTTTATGATTTTGTAATACTGCTTTTTGTCTTTTAATCTTTGTTATTCTCTACAAGTATGGTTGTGATATGTCATTGCCATAACATTGTGAGTGATGTAACAATGGTTAAATTACCCAGTCTAAAATAGAATATGTGTGTTTGAATTTCACACAAAGCTACACGAGGGCAATCTGCGCTAGCTGTACTTAATTTAGCAATTTGATTCTAAATAGTCATCATAAACGAGTATATTACTAATTAATCCCCGTATAAACCTTATAAAACGTGTCAGGCAAATACCGGATCCAAACATAATTCACAGGATTCATAATTGTTATATAAATTATTTGTTTTACTGCCCAGAAAAGTGAAACGAAAAAATGTTGAAATGTTAAATTGCAATATTTACTTCTAGTGAGCCTCTGTATTCTATTTATTCGTACGAGTTCACATATTAATAATTAATCCATCTTTCATAGGCACACTCTTCATGGCCAGGTGGGTTGAGGTTTTCGACTCGTAATCTGAGGGGCGCAAGTTCGAATCCCGGGCGCACTAAACATGCTCGACCTTTCAGCCGTGGGAGCGTTATAATATGACGGTCAATCCCACTATTCGTTGGTAAAAGAGTAGTCCAAGAGTTGGCGGTGGGTGGTGATGACTAGCTGCCTTCCCTCTGATCCTACCCTGCTAAATTAGGGATGGCTAGCGCAGATAGCCCTCGAATAGCTTTGCGTGAAATTAAAAAAAACAAACAAACACAACCTTCAATGTTGACTTAATTCGCTTAACTTTATCAAATTATTTTATTCACAGATGTTTAACTGTTACTTTTGTCACTAGGCGTCAGCAGCTTCTGACGCCTAGTTTTAGTAACTGAAGTATTTTCCGCATATAAAAGTTCTACGATACATAAACTTTAATGCTATTCTTAATATAGCTAAAATAAGGTAATAGAAAACTTCAATTTTTTTTTATTAACATCAATTTTAAAGTTTTTCAAGACTGGATGAAGGTTTGAAATCATAGAAATGCCGCAGCTTTGTCTATTTGGTGCAACATCTTGGTATTCAATTTTTTAAGCAGCTTGCTACAAAGTGGGGCCATAAATACATTTTAAAATTATTTTGCTGAAAGACGAAATCAAGAAAATTGAATGTAAAAATTCAAGTGAATTTTGAAGAATTTATTTGAAAATTGTGAAGTTTAAATTGAACCGATTATGAAACCGATGAAATATCACTGGTTAATAAAAACAGTATGAAGCCAGCTACCTAATACCAAGGACTTCATTGAATTTTCTTTTGCAATTGCGATTTTCTTTATAAAATATGTGAAAAGAATGAGAGAAAATATTATGACTAGAGATACATGTAGATATTTGTGAAGGTGGATTACTGTGGTCGTTTATACGGCTACTAAGTTTTCTTTATATTTGTACACCGCTGTGACAGCGGTAAGTCTACGGATTTACAACGCTAAAACCAAGGGTTTGATTTTCCTCGTTGGACACACAAGATAGCCCGATGTAGCTTTGCTATAAAAAACACAAACATACACTAATTTTCTGTATTTCACCTATAAAGCTTGCCGTACTGCTCTATACTTAAATGGCTCTCTTGGAATTCATTCGCTAGATTGCTGCTTAATTTTATAACAGACTTAAAATTGATTTTTACGCTTTATATTAAATGCACCTGTGTGTTTATGAAACTGAAAATTAGGTTTCGATACTCGCTATGAACAGAGCACGAATAGCCCATAATGTAGCCTTGTGTAATATAACAAGCAAGTACGTAGAATGTAAATATGTTGATATTTGAAATAAAATTTTTCGCGTCGAAATTTTAAAAGTTTATTTACTCAAACCAATAAGGGATTTTTCATTCATGTATAATGCGCCAACATTAATTTTTGAAAAATATATATATTAAATAAAATGTGTTTTTGATGTATATTTCTGTCGTTATTTTAAAAAAAAAACACATAATACATTTAAAATTAAAATGTTTCAGCTGTTTAAGCGTGTCGTTTGTGTTTTGGATCCAATTATGGGATTTATTTTTCAGTACACACAATATTGCCCCCCAGTGGTTCAGCGGTATGTCTGCGGACTTACACGCTAAAATCCTGGGTTTCGATACCCGTGGTGGGCAGAGCACAGATAGCCCATTGTGTAGCTTTGTGCTTAATTCAAAAACAACAACAACAACACAATTTTATTATTATTAATTTTTAAAGAACGACTTTTTATACTATGGTGCTGCTCTATAGTGTCAGATTTAAAAACTAATTTCTATCTATAGATAAAGCGGTCAGGTTATCATGGCGAACAACGATGACGAACCGATGCATTTATACGAAGTTTTCCAAAATTGTTTTAACAAGATAGCGAATAAACAAGGTAACTAATTTATTGAGCTTTTTTTTAGAAGTTATATTTGAAGTTTTTATTCATATGGGCCTGAACCAGTTGCATTTAGTTTGTTTAAAAAGGTGAGGTACTTTGAGATTTAGTTTTAGTTTCATTGAGCTCACTAACAACAGTGAATTTTGTGAAATACTGAAGCCTATAATAAAATTAAGTTTTATTTCCTTTATATACAGTTGAACTAAGTAATACTCGCCTTTTCAACTACTTATGATCATGTTTTTAAAGTTATACTTATTAATTGGTTGAGCTATCATTAGTGTTAATAATAATACTGAACATTCTGCATCTAAATTCGAACTTCGAAGTGTAAATAATAATGAAGATTGTGCCTTGAAATAATTGTCAGTTTTTGTTCATGTAAGATGTGCAGTAATGTCATCATTTTCACTTGCATATAAAATGTTTTGCAAATAACTTGTGGGATGACAATCTCAAACAACTGTCAGTGTTAATATTGTTTAATCTTAGACTTGTGCAAGATTTACAGTTATAATACTATTTAAATATATCTTGTATTTCTTTTAACAAGTATTATAGCTTTTAGTATTTTTTAAATTTTATTTGTAACTGATTTTATGACCAATTTAGATTAAAGATATTTTAATGTTGAACTGGAAAAAAATCCTATTTATGATTTTACCACCATTGTTGGCATATTTCTAATTACAACAAACAGTGGTATCTCTTGAAGAAGATTTTGGTGAGTAGCAATATATTTGCTACAGTGCAAGACTGCATTTAGAAGCCTTAAGTTGTATTTTTTAATGTGTGCTTAGGCTTAACAACTAAAACACTTGTTTGGTATTGGTGGATGATCAAAAGCAGCCATTGTGTTTTTAGAGGCTGTGACATTTATGTGTTCTTTTGTTGTTTTTTCTAATTTGGGTTATAGTATTTATATTCATTAATGCAATCTTTGTGCATGTGGTATTAAAACTGAGAAATCTTACTTTTACCATTAGAACGTGTTAATGAATTATCAGTCTTATAAAGTTAGTGAGTATTTGTTTGTGAAGTAACTTTGTTTTCAAATAGTTTACATTATACATACTACCAAATTTTGAGTAGTTTTACATTTATTATATTTAGATTTTTGACACTTCATTTGAATAAAGAGGAAGAGAAAGATTAAATATGTACTAATTGTGATATTTGATACTACTAAGTAATTGTAAATATTTGTAATGATAAAACAGTTAGTAATAAGCTCAAAGATTGTATATTGAGTAAAATATAATGCAACTGCACTTTCATGATGTGTCAGTATTACCCTTTATTTCTTAATATCATAGTTTTATTAGTAGAAATACTTGATAAATTATATGTTTAGGGTATTCATCTTTTCAATGATGATTTTTTTTATTTAATATTTAAACATCAAACATATCTACTGTTTATAATATCACAATTATTAATGTATTTGTAGCTATTCCACATTATAATTTAATTTTACAGTCTCTTACACTTCTCAGATTACACTGCATTACAATAGCACTGCATCTAATATATACTATAGTGTTGATCCGTAAACCATGGTCACCATGGTAATGAAAGTGATTACCAGGAAGAGTTTGTTATGAAACAAATGAGTGCCCCAGATTTTAGAGTTTTATTTATCATTATCAGATATTCTAGTAAAACTGGGATTGTCCTAGTTTTTAGCCTTGTTTTTTCTGTCCTGATAAAAAAACAGTAAAAATATTAAATTGTCCTAGTTTCTGATACCTCAGGGTGAATTTAATATGTATAGTTTGTCATAAATTACTGCTCCTTTATATTTTACTTGTAGAGTTAGATCACTCAGTGCATTTTCATAACTTAATGTCATTGGACGTTTGCAAGAAATGAGATGTAAAGGATGCCCAGACATGAAATATGAAACAAAGTAACATTTTTCTTCTGAATTGGTTCAAGATAACTTGAGTGTTTTTATTTTTATCTGTTTTAGTCTGAACAGGGTTTTTTTCTCTATGGTTTTCAAATGTAATGCAATGAATATCAAATTATTTAGCAAATGGTAAAAAAATTACTATTGCAATTGAAATTGTTTCAGATCTGTTACAATGTCACTCCATATGAAAAACAATCTCTCAGATTTCCACTCTTAAATAATCTGGTAATCCTAGTTTTGGTCATTGAAGGTGTAGCAAGAGTTTAGATGTTTAAGGATAGAGCACCTTCTCTTGTTGTTACAGTAATGCATGCCTAATATATGTTTTTTATATTTCGTTACTGTACACATACACTTGGGTTTTCAGGCAGCCGTATGAAATAGTACAATCTGTGTGAATGAAATTTACTTATTAAAACAACATTTTTTAATGGTTATATATGTGGGTTCTCAGTTCTTCAACCCTTTTATTATAATGGTAACTGCACGATAACTTGAATAATTGATGACGTGTATATATGAGCATTGATTACATCATGTAGTGTAATGCAAAGGAACAGTTAATCAAAATTACAACTAAGTCAATTAAGCATCACAAAAATAATCCACCAATCAAAATCATTACTCTATTTCTTGTTATTCCAACTCTAATCGTATACTATTAATATAATTTCTCATTATTATTTTCAGTTAATTTCAGGTTGTTCAGTGTCGTGACTAATTGAAAATTGATAATGACATAGAATTGTAATCAAAACATTTAATTAGTTAAAGAAACCAAAACTAAAACCAAATACTGAAGTAATCTATTAAATCATTGAGATTAAGAAAATTGTTAAATTAACAGCTGTTGTCTAGTCTTGATCCATTTAAGGTTTTGTTGTTCAGTCAAAGCATTAGAATATTGGAGTTGTCTGGTTAATGCCCATTTGGCTGGGCTTACACAGTCTTTTTAAATAAATCCTGGATATTTCTAATCATTGGGAAAGAAGTGTATTGAAATACTTTTATGAGCTTCTCAACATGCCAGATATGTTAGTGGTTTTATCCACAGTGTTTGCATAACAGTTTGTAGTGTATTTGTCTAGCCATACTATGTTTGGAGTATTCTACTAGAAACATTTGTTTTTCACTTTTTGTTGTAATATATACAACGTTAAGTAAAGAGTCATGAGCATTTTTATATTTTTTGTATAAATTTCAGTTAACTAAGATATCTTTTCTTTTTTGATATAAATTGTAACTGAAAGTACACAGTTCAATATTTATGATTTTAACTGAATTACAGAAAGATTTAGTCAGTTGTTAACCTTCTAAATTAATTTGTTTTATAATAGTATTACTTTAATTTTTTAAATTGTTATTGTATGTTTGTTAATATTGTAATGCAGCCACGTCACAACATCTTTTTAAATAACCTGGTCTTCACCAGGGCTTGCAGATTACTGTTGTACCTGAATAAGTAACTTGGCATCTGGAAATCTCTGGTGAATTGTTCACCAGAAAAGATGTCCTTTTTCTTTCATACAGTAATCATTTGTAACATAATTAATCAAAGAAACTATTGATACAACAGTCAAATGTCTTGTAATAATTAAAACATCATAAAGGAAGTTCAAAATAACATGTTACAAAGACTTTGATTTACAACATTTGCAGTTAACACACACACACGGAAAAGTAAGCTCTTGGCTTGTGAGACAGCTTGTGCTGAAAGTTTCCATAGGCATTGTATAATTGTATGTTGAGCAGAAAATATTTTGTAATCAATTGACCTTAAAAGCAATGTGTGTGTGTGTGTGTGTGTTATATCATATGCATAACTTGTACAAAATTGAAAATTGGGTCACATTTTCTTGAGTTAAGATTGGGACTAATCAGGCATTTATTGATGGCTCCTGTATGCAGAGATATTTGGCACCTTTCTTCATTATATGTATGACCACTTTTTGTTATCAAGCTAACAGAAGTTGTTCTCGAAGGACATCAGCTTTTATAACTGATGTTTCAACACTACTCAGGATACCATTATTTCTGTTATTGTTCAAATACTGTCATTAGTATTCTAAGGGTGTGTAAACACAAGCTCAGAAGAGCAGGTTTTCTGCCAGAGTATTTGTTATGTTTTGTTTATTTAATGGTAATTTATGGTTCACTGCTTGTCAAGCAGGCTTTACTTTTTCAGACTTGTTTTTCACAAATGCACTTTTTTTTTGTACCAGTGACACATTGGTAAAAATGCTGGGCTTTTATATGTATATATCATAATAATTACAGTAATCCGTTGTCACATACTTTTAGCTAATTTTAGTTTGAAAACTTTTCTGTGTCAAAAAACAGTTTTTCCATTGAGAATTCTAACTATTAAAGTGGTTGGCTACAACTTAATAAAAATAATTTACTTTGGATATTTTACTCTTTTTTTTTTTCTTTGAGCAATTGTACTGTGAGATGTGTTTAGAAAAAAAATTGAATATTTTAACACCAAGAACCTTAATGGATAGAAAGAAAACACACATCAGATACTGTTATTTACCTGCCTTACTAAATTTTAGTGTCTGTATGTTGTGAACAGATTTTCAAAAAAGTTTTCCTATTAAGAAAAACAAAAGTTTTTAATGTTCTAAACTTAATGGGATAATAATAATGTAATTAATAGGGGAAAAATGATTTACAACAAAAAATTATAAATTTATAACAGTGAATATATCAGGTTTTAACACAGAACTAATTATTTATATATCCTGGTTAAATTTTTGTGTAACTTCACTAGTCGTAAATAAAACCATTTGTCACACCTGTGTATATTACCATTAATACCACTTAATGTTGTACATGCAGAAAATCGTGCAACTCTGGTATTATATTGTCACTGTTATGGTAATGTGTTAAAATATGACAAATATTTTGTACAAAACTGTTCTCCATTGTGCCAATTATTTCTAATGGTTGTTTAGAAATGTGCAAAGTATACATATTTAAATAAATGTAATAGTACTGTCTGCTGTTTGACTACTTTGCAGAATGTGGATGGATTTTCACTAAAATTGGTCTGGAGGTTTATGCAGGGGTACATACAAATTTTCAAGTTTTGATGGGTGTTCTTGCATTTATTACAATTATTTTGCCCTCTGCAAATGAATCTTCACCAAATTTGATAAGAGGGCTCACTGGATCCATGGTGAAAGCATGTAAATTATCCATTTTGTGGTTTTATGGGCATATTTTACTTTTTTTTTATTATTGGAAAAAAAATCGGTGCCCTACATAAATTTACTGCCAAATGTATAACTGAGTAAAAAGTACAAATACACTTTTGGTCATCTGTTTAACACATTTTAATCATAGTGTTCTACATTATTAACTAAACACAATTTGTGTGGTGTTGAGAAATAATAACTGCTATTCTCTTTTGTGATACTGAACATATAAATATGTTAAATTATTGTAACAGCAATAAGTAGAAACATGTTTTGTATAAAATTTAACTAATACTTTCAGACAAGCGAGATTTGTCTTATGGTCTGCCATATGTCCTTTCAGAGCAGGAAGATCGTTTAGAGCAGGTGAGTGCGAGTGTTTAACATTAATTTTATACTTATGTCTTACTTTGAATCAACATATAACAAGTTCTATTCTCTTCCATAGCATAATAAAATAGTACTTTTGATGAGTAAGTGACTGCATAAAGTTTGAATTGTAACTTAACTGAGAAAATAAGTGGATTGGCTACATTGTTTTGAAACACTATGTAGTTGTTTTTTTTTCAGTAATTCTAAATTTCATCTTGTTTTGAAGACAAAAACTTTTGTTTTTGGTTGAGGTGAGTTAACAAAATAAAGCCTTGCAATTTTGATATCATTAATAGCCACTTAGTAAGAAAAGGCACTTGTGTTTTTATTATGTTTTAAATATTATTTTTTCCCAATTAAGAATAAGAATATTATATACTTTCTAAAGATAAATCCAGTTTGAGGCTTACAATTACTTGTACCATCACAAAACTGTGGTGCTGTTTACATTATTACCAGTTAAAACAACAATAATTTTTCTCATTAGTTCTTGGTTTGTTTTTTTTGTCTGAGTAAGAATGTATCTTGGCCACAGTTTAAAGTGTAGTAGGTGCTTTAGAACTGATACAAAACATTCTATTCTACCAATTCCCTATTTTTTTTTTTGTTAAGTATGGTACAGAAAATATTGATGCTTATAAGGAGGATCTCTAAGTGATTTTTGATTGCAATTTCATTGACAAATCTTTCAAATTTCCAGTTAAGCAAATATGCATGCAGTTAGAAGCAAACCATCAACATGAGTAAAAACTTGCATGAATTTCTGAACTAAAGAGCTATGAAAAATAGAGAGCATAGTAGTGTCTCCATGCCCGTTTCTGAATCGTGTTGTTTGAACTGATATTGCGTCCAATATACCAACAACTTGCTTCTTCTCTGCCTTCACTTTGTCAGCCGCCATGCCTACCAGACTCGCATTAACCAGATTCATGTTAAATTTATCAACCCTTTTGGTCCAAAATTATCAGTAGTCATATAGTCAACATTCTTAACTTCTACCAAGTGCCAGAATACATAGAGAGATCTATGAAAAGAACTGCTAATAGATTAATTGTCAATCTCGTTACTTGAATACGTTCAACTAATTGATTATTTTCACATGAGATGGTTATAAAACAATGATTTTTAACATAAATCTGGTTTCAGTACCCACTGTGTAGCTATGTGTTTAACAACAACCAGTCCTAAATACAATATTTCAATTACTTTGATAATTGGAATAACCAGAAATGGTAATAATTGGAAACCTTAATTTTGATCAGTTGACTACTTTTGTGAGTCATTCCAGTAATCAAGCTGAAAAAAGTTGAATTAATTTAAAATAATAATAGAAAATCATAATAACAACACTTTGCTTTCTAGATATTTGAAGTAATTGGAAACAGTAATTCTGATTAGTTGATTATTGCCATGAGATCAGTTGATTTGAACAGAATTTGAATTACTGAATAGCTGGAGTACCTAAAAAAATAGTTGTCAAAAACATAAGTTGGTCATTTTCTTAACACTAATCAACTTAATTATAATTTAACATTTTATTTTTCATGACAACTAATTGATGTAATCTGTTTACAAGTAGTTGATTACATATCAAGTGCCAAGCTTAGCATTTAACATCAAGGCAAAATTATTATGACCAATATAACAAAGAGGTGAAGTTTCTGTCAGCAATATAACACACATGAAAATTGTACCAGACATACGGCACCAAATAAAGCTTGTGCTAGTAAGTATTATTGGAAATACATTTTCTTTTTAGGAAAATATTGACTTTTGAATGCTGGTCATGATTTGTACTCTTAGCATTGTTTTTTTCTTTTGTCTTTTTTTGCATTTTCTTTTTATCAGTTTTTTTGGGGGGATAAAAATAATTAATATTTTTCCAAATTTTTTTACACCTATCCAATTTGCTAGACATTTTAAGTGAATGAAGAATATCATGTGTTTTATTTGATTTGAATGCTAGAAATGCAACTAAATCTGAATATTGACAAATAAAAGTAATTTGAAATGGTGTCACTTTATATAACCAACTTTGTTTTGTTTACACAAATTTTCAATAACAGCTGACACGTAATTTCTTTTGACCTAATTCTCTATGGAGAAATCAAATTGAGTGTGCATGCTTTGGAAGAAGATGGATAAGTGTATAATGTCATTATTTGATTAGCTTTATGTTGAGAGTTTGAAAAATAAGTGTGAATATGCTGTTTATTGCCTTTGATAGAGAAGGTAACTGACTGAGCTGAAAATTAAGGTGACTCGAATTTTATTGCAAGGAAAAGGATAAATTCTCATATCTCTGCATACAGTAGCTATTCCTTGTGCATCTTCCTTTGAGATTGTGCATGTCACTTGCCATGAGTTATCTCCAACCTAAGACACTTTTTCACATGAACTGTGCTAGAGCATGTTGTAATCATCATGTGACAGTAGCCCTGTACCACTATTTATGACACATCCTCTATGTACTGTAGATTTCCTTGACACTGTCTTTAATGAATGTTTCTTTAAACTGAATCAGCTTCATAAGATTTTTGCTGTCTTTTCAGAGTTCTAACTTTCTTTGGTCACTTTTACTCTCATCTCTTCTATCTTTCTTGAGCAAGAGTTTATATCTCCTTTGGTAATGCTTACATCTCTAGAACATTGTTCCTTTAGGCCAGATTCACATGAGGCTTCTTCATTGGACTTTAATTGACTGATGGAAA
This sequence comes from Carcinoscorpius rotundicauda, assembly GCA_011833715.1. Taxonomy (NCBI): domain Eukaryota; kingdom Metazoa; phylum Arthropoda; class Merostomata; order Xiphosura; family Limulidae; genus Carcinoscorpius; species Carcinoscorpius rotundicauda. Next base: position 7,611,640 of record CM022404.1, read on the forward strand.
ACCCCTTGCAGTCCTATGTCTTCTTATTTGTAATGCCCCCCTCTCTTCTTAAGGATATGTCTTGATAGCTGTTTTCTGTTAACACCAAAATTGGCAGTTAACCATTGCCCTCTCATCTATATTTCTATTTCTTCACTAACACATCTATTACAGGTTGGTATGCATCTCTGGATGACTCTGCAGCTTCAACTGTTTAGTCTCCTGGAATTTTTGACTGTGCATCGAGCATATTCATATTTCCTACTTCGTGTTGGAGATCACTTGTTTATGATTCAGTCCAACAATTCTAAGGTCATTTCCCATACTAGTTGTCATAGTGGGGCTTGCTCTAAGGACCTTTTCTCATGCATTTTAGGCTTTCTATTTTTAGCTCACTAACATTGGGTTTATTTTACCAACTGTTATGTTCTGAGGGCTTTAACTTGGTGGCAAATCAACTCTCTGGACTGGTAGAACTATTCCTTTGGAATGATCACTCCATCCTAGGGTGTTGTATTACATTAATTCCCAGTTAGGCATGCAAGTGATCAATGCCTCTTGATACCAAACTGTTTCCTTTTCAATCCTGATATCTCATCTATCAATACTGGCTCTAGATGCCTTCAGCCATGACTGATCTCATCTCTTTCTTTCTGTGTGCTTTCCTCTTTCCTTTCATATGTCTTGGCATTGGTTTGCAACACTTCTTGTGGGATTTTGTTGGTAACTCAATATTGGTTTCTTCTTCACTGAATGACATCCAGAGCACTTCTTCCACTGCCGCCATCACAGTCACTCTTGCTCCAACCTCATACATCTGTCTTTCATCCGAGAATGTTGTTGCTTTGTCTTCATGAATGGAATTTCTCCAGTTTCTTGTTCACCTTGTTCTTTGACTACACTGTCCTCCGTTTTTCTTGTTCATGTCATTTATGCTCTCCCTATCTATAAAATGGCATTTTTTTACCATTAGACCATCTGTTACTCTATTATCAGACCATTTTATATTTGCTCATCGTCTTGTTCTTCCTAAATTTGTTTGTTTCTACCATTGCAGACTGTTGGGTGGCCTTTTCAACTCCCATTCACCCTTTTTGTAATGGTTTTGTCTTTCCTGTTCTTTGTACATTCTGGTCTTTTCTAATTAATTTTTCCCCTCATCTGGTTCATTTAATCTTTTGGAACCTTGATATGGTTCTACATGCTTTCTTACTGAAGTCCCATTTAAATGCTTGGTCACTTAGTCCTTAAGCCATCTCTTTCTTAAATTTTTCTCCTTTTTGCTTGTGAACATCACAAATTTCATTTTTGTGTTAGATACCTACTGTATTTTGTTTCATTGATCTTCCATGATTTTATTCCTTTACTACTTGTTTCCTTCTAATGCTTGGGCAACTCAGGAGTAAAGTCTTATCATTTCTTCCATATATCTCCTTTCAGTCTCACCCCTCTATGATCATACTGACCTAAATTACATTTTGAGTCTAGTTTGAGTAGTCAAGTATTACTTTGCAGACATGGCTCAATTTGGAAGCATCTGTAGTCTTTTATTCTACAAGTGAACATCCTCTTCTTTCAAGGATTTCTTTGCCGCTACATTAAGAAAATAGTTTAACTTGTGGATTGTTCATTCCTTTCTGGATGTAGAGGCTTGCAGGCTGTATCACATCATGTCTACAACTTTACTCAGTTTCTGGCTTTACACTTTTGATAACCCTTGGATAAAACCACCAGGGCTGGAATGTGGACTACATTTGATCATCTCTTGTTATTTCCTCCATTTGGTGTGTGTTTGTTTCTGCAGGATATCCTCTCCCTCCATCACCATTCTTCAGTCTACTCACCTTTTTAACAGATATGTGCCTCATTTATTACCTTAGGTGTTTGTACTGTTTCTTAATTCACTCCTCAGACTCCATCTAGTGTTCAGTGTTGCCTCACGGGGTATACTCACTTCTCTGAACCTGCATCAACTTGAGTGTTGGGAAGCTGTAAACCCATGTGTTCTTTCCACTCTTCCTTCCCATTATCGGTACACATTATTCTTACCTCATCTAAGAGTGAAGTTAATTTTCAGTAAAGTGATCTACTGCACTTGGAGAATCTATTCTCCTGCTATTGGTGTAGAGCTATTGTTAAATGGTAATTACATCATATACTAGACAAGTTCACAGTATAACATGTATTAGGTGAGAAAGGATAGTGGCATGTGCAAAATTTCCTAAGCAAATGTGAGAGATAGCTACTGTGTGCATAGAAGAAAGTGTGTATGGGAAATATGTTTTCAGGTAAGGGAAATGTTAACATCAGAACTTTGAAGACAAATTTAAAAACATTTTGCCTGGTCTCATGACATCTGCTATCTTGAGCTTCTAGTCATGGATATTGTCTTGAGAGATATGACCCATCCAACTTGGCAGAAGCCTCATGTTTGAAGGGAGATATTTTCATGACCAAAATTTTTTTTTCATGCAGTTTTTAATGTCCTTCTTACAAATCTGCTGTTAAGCTTAGCCTATGTTTTAACAACTGTTCGTGACAATTGCTGTGATTTCATTGATGACTGTATTTTCTCTGTTGAATTTACTCTATGAAATCATGATAAGTTGAATAGGTTTGGAGTAATTATAATTTTGATTTTTTTTTTCCATTTTTAGTAATTGTTTGATTTTGATAGGACCTTACACCTTTTGGTTTTATTTTAACAGGAGTGTGTCAGTAACAGTTTCTCAGCCACAGAACCTCTTCCACCAGCAGAGTCCACATATTTTCAGTTTAGTAGTGTGCCACAGCAAAGGCTAATATCTGCAGATTCTGATAGAGGTATTAAAAGATAGCTTTTGTAAAGATTTTAAAATGGCAGAATCTCTAACTAAACTTTACTTTTCTTTGTATATGCCACAAATATCAAAGTATTTGTATGCACCACACAATTTTAGAAATTAAGATTCTAAATCTTGTTCTGGGTACAGATTTTATATGAATTTGACATGTGAAAGAATAAAGGTTCATAAAAATTCCACTAGTTAATACAGTTCCCAGAAGTATCAAAAACACCATACTTTTTAAAATTAAATATTATTAAAATCTTGATATAGGTTTTAGTAAAAAGTTAATTTATCATGAACATTTTATTAGTTCTATTAAAACATTTAAAAGAACTTGCAACCACTGCTTTCTCTGAT